>JAOTQQ010000001.1:16402426-16430248 GCA_026546715.1 Gallinago undulata
CAGCGCTATCCTAATTTGACATTTTTAATATCGCAGAATATTTCTATTTTTAGGTATCTCTTATCTATTTCCCCCCCCCCCCCAAGAGTATCATATCCCAAGAGCTGCAGGAACTGTATCATAGTTGCAGCAGGGATGTTGGAAGAGCACTTCTTATGACCAGGCTTGTGCTACAAAATAAATGAGCTGGGCATAGGAAGGTTCTCCTTTTCCACTTGCATCCTCTGCTGGAAAGTGCTGGGAGGTTCCCAATGTCCATAGTTCCCAATGTCCATGCAGTCTGAAGCGGCCTTCCTGGCTGCCTGGCCCTTTTGGGTTAATGTTTGGATGGGGCTGCAGTATTTTTGTCTGGATCTGTCCCTGTATTTGAATAAATGGAAATTATTCAAGAAGTGGAATTCCTGTTTACCAAGTAGTGATAGGGAACTGTTTCTGATGAAAGATGAAAACATTACATACTTTGAAGAAGTGATTTAAGCATAGTCTGTTAGTGTGATGTTAACATGAATTTGTGGGTGGGCAAAGAAATAGCTAAGAGGTGTGAATGGATATTATGCATTTAAAGAGATTATTAATTCTGAAACCTGAAGATAAAACTGGTGAAGTACTGAAAATGGAAATTATGTGAGTAGCATAAAATACATCAAATTTAACATTGAAAAGAGACAGAGCAGGACAGGTATTGTATTTATAATTTCATATTTAATTCATGTTATTAATTAGTTTTAAACTGTTCCTGAATTTCTAAAAAGGATGTTGAATTGGATACTGCAGTAGAAAAATGCATACTGCCACCAAGTCAGTCTTGCCTACCAGATGAGGTTAAGGGAATCATGAAGGTCTAAACTCAAGTTTCCCTTCTTGTTCTCTGTTTTGAGCTGGTCTTTCTTAAGTTATTAATTAATTTTGTGTCTCTCTTTTTCTTTTTTTTTTCTCCACAGAAACTCACTTTATTGATTTCTGCCCCCCTTACTCAGGAACTCAACATTAGGATTTACTAGAATGGTCAGAAAATACTGACATAATTTAGCATCTTTGGCTCTCAAATAATGATCTTATTTTGATTTTAATGTAAAAAAAAATAATTATCCATTAAAACATTGCTTGTGTACCTGATGACTGTTCTTTTCCTATGGAGTATTTGTATCTCAGTATTCTTCAAATAAAATTTTCAATAGTAGCTAAAAAGTATTACCATAAACTGATGTAAGTTCAAAATAGCATGGAAGAAATCATCCTGTAAGTGCTCTCTCACCTCAGATGGAGATAATATTTGGAATTGTTCTTGCTGGGAGCATATTCTGGACAGCATACACTGGGGGGGGTTTTCAAACCTATGGTGTCAAAAACCATAGTGAGTCAGTTTAACTCACATAACCCTGTTCTGGGGGAGGCAATGTAATTTGTCAAGAGAATGGATGGGAAACACAGCTACTCAAAGGTTGGGGATACCTAGATCTTTACTTCAGCTATTTCTGGCTGCAGAATGATCTCCCAAGACTGGAAAAAACTGTAGCTTGTGGAAACAGCTGTAAGGATTCACTGTTATTTTAATAATTGGCCATTAATAGAATATATACTGCATATCATATATATAATATAATAAACATTAATATAGTACTATATGAAGTATTAAATAACCAACTGGTACAAATCAGCCAATAGTCCCAGACTACCAGATCTACAGCTGTAGTGATCACTTGCTGTTTCCTGTGTTCCTGCACTGTAATAAACACAGCCCGGGTATGTCTGGGGAACCTAGAGAGGTTTTTTTGGAAAACTTGGGAGATTTCTTTCAAGAATTTGGTTCTCTCTGGAGACTGTTCCCAGTGTTAGAGTAGCTCTTACTGCAGTGAACAGCTGGTGCCCTGAAATGTACATTCTGACTTCTGACAGGGGGGGCCCACATCACGGCAGAGTCAGAGCTTCACAAATTCAGCTCTTCCCGAGCTGTTAACTCTAAGCTTAAAAGCTCTTTTTACTTTTGCTGATATTCATTAATGAGAAACATAAGTCACAGTTTGCAACCATAAAAGCTTCATCTTCATCTGTAGTAAACAGATACCCCGGTAAGGAGTTTGGGAAGGGACTGTGGTCCAGTTTAGGCTGCTAGCACCAAGCTCTCCCTTCCCCAGCAGTGAAGTTCCCCCCAGAACACTGCAGGCAGTGTTAAGCTTCATCTCAAGCTCCTTGAGATGCTCATGACTCTTCCTGTTCCCATCTCCCACCATGACAAAAATGTACAGAAAAACTTTCTCGTGGCAGAAATGCCATGTTTGTTCCCAGCAGACTGCAGGGAAAGATCTCAGCCACAGTCTACTCTTGCAAGAAGCTCCCCAACACTACTTCTCTGTGGGAAACTGCTCCTGACATACAGCTATGAGTGCAAGTGCATCATGTTTTTACAAGAATGTCTGATTTTTCACAATGATCGGTTCTAGCCCACTCAATAGTAAGGATTTCATCCAGGTGGTTTTACACAATCACATTTCTTGTAAGTTAGCCAAGACACACAACACAGCAGTGTAAATGTCTCCAGTTTGTGTCAGTCATGGGAAAATAAATGCTGTTCTGGCTCACTGCTAAAGACTGCTTTCTCAAAGTGAGTTGAGTCTTGTGGAGGAACCTTAGGACCTGAGTCTCTCCAGAGCCTTTTCTGGCTGCAGCAAGGTCTGCTGTGAAATAGGTCTGCTCTGCACAGTGCAGAGAAAGTGACTTGCTCATCAACTCTTCTGTGGGAAGAAACTGGAGAAGATACTACAAAAAGGTGTAGCTGAAGATGATGAGAAAAGGCTGAGAAAGAGCAAAATATGGGTAGTAGGTTGGAAGCAGATCTAAGGTGATGGATGAGACATTCATTGCTTAAGAATACAGCACATAACTAAACTAAATAAACACTTAAAAGTATGTCCCTCTGAGTCCATGGACTGGGCAGACTAAGGGCCTTGTGCAAAGGAAGGGTGTCAGCATGGTTTCTGAGAGCTGAGTGTATTTGGGAGAGAGGAAAGCAGGAGAACCTCTGCCAGAGCAGACCCCAGAGGCAGGCAGGCAGAAAGAGCAGTAGCAGTTGCATATATCTGAGGAACAGCAGAGACCCAGAGGACGTATCTGTGTCACAGCTCTGCACCAGAGAGCTCAGAGTGGACCCAAACCAGCTGGAATCATCGAGTAGAATCATGGGGTTGTCTAGGTTGGAAGGGACCTTTCAGATCATTGACTCCAACCACCAACCTCAGCCTCCTTTTCTCCAGGCCAAATAACCCCAGTTCCCTCAGCCACTCCTCATGAGACTTGCTTGCTAGAGCCCTCACCAGCTTTGTTGCCCTTCTCTGGATGCTCCAGCTGGCACAGGAGATCCTGGCCCAGCTGCCACTGTCTTGGGGCTTGGCTACCCTGCCAGTCATCCTCTTGCTGCCTGTGTGAGCCCCATGGCTGCTCAACCCTGCATGCTGCAGACACAACCAGAGAAACCTGTTGGATGGCTTGACAAAGTGGAACAGATGAGGACAAATAAAGCAGTCCAGTCCTGTCCAGAATCCCACCTCTCCCATGTCATCTTTGCAAAGATGGCATCAAAGAGGTACCTGCTCTCAGTTTTCCTCCAAAAGTGACGATCTTAGCTCCTCACTATGGCAAAAGAGCAAAGAAAGAGATAAATCTGAGCCCTGGGTCAAAGAAAGCAAATTTGTAAATAAACACCCTGACTGGGAGGAGGAGAACATGATGTTTTGGTTTGTTTGGGGGAAGGGCTGGGTTTTTTTTGGAGCAGGGGGTTTCTCTCTGCCTTGCAGTGTGGGTGAAAATAGGAGTGGGAGATGAGAGGGGGAGACAGTAAATTTGGAGGTGGTAAATTTGCTGACAAATGGTGAAAGGGGAGACTGGTGTGGAAGTTGGGCTGGTGTGGAATGTGGCTGGAGAGCAGGGGGGGATGTCACCTCCCTTAACAAGAGCCCTTGGCTTGGATAACCGTGTGGAGCCAGCCAGTGGCCACTGGTTTTCTGTGAAATCAGTGACTAACCTAGCAATTTCATATATATTTAAATAAAATAACAGCAGAAAAATACACTCTTACCAGCATTGATATTCTGTTCAGGCTTGTATTACAACCTGGATTTTATTCCATTCTTGTTATCTTGCTCCTTGTAGCTTCAGTGAACACAATAGGAAATCGCTAGTCAGTAATACATCCGCCTTGGGCTCTGATTTCACATATTTATTTCGTAAAAGTAAGCGAGACAGCCCTTGGTCAGCATTTGTATTAGGAGCATCATAGAAAAATGAAGTTTGTGTGCGTGTATGTATGTATCTGGCTATTTATCCTCTCTGAGCATGGAGCTGCAGGTGTAATTTTAGATCTTTGACACTTTTGAAGTTCTGGTTACACTGCTTGTTCTTTCCCATCCCAACAATTTTCTTTTTTCTTTTTTTTTTTTTGCAAAAAGGATAAAGACTTACAAAAAAACCCAACCACAAACCAGAGCATGTTATAAGTGATATGAGCTGGATCCAAGAATCTACAGTCAAATATTTTATTGTTTTTTAAGATTAGACTAGATTAAACATGAACTCTTCCAAGGGTTAACACCGATTAAATTTATTACGGATACAGATCTTCAAGAGAGAGAACTTCGGCTGGGATTTAAAAGCATCTGTAGTCAGCTGCTTTCTCCAGATTGCCTTTGTTAGCCATAAAACCCACCAGCTGAGTCCTTCAGAACCTGAAGGAGTTTAAATGTAAAGGGAAAAAATCTAACTTTGCATTTCAAAATCTTGTTAATTCTAGGCTCCTGCCTTACAAAGCCATAAAGGGAACACGGAAAATCACCAGCCAATGTCCACTAAGAATATGCCATTAAGTTTCACTTCTGCAGAAAAAGTAAACATTCTCCATGTTACTCCATGTATGCTTCAATATTTTTTTTTCACCTAAAATGGGTGATTTTAGGTTTAATCTCAAAGGATCCTGCTGCCCATTCTTGCAAAAGGTTTGTGCTGATTTTGTGTAACATGAAAAGAAGCCCAAATCAGTTATAGTGAGAGAAGTAGCACCAATTAAATGAAGGGGACATGCACAGAGGGCTCTGCTGTGCTCAATAAGCTGGACACAAAAACCATATTTTGATATGGCCAAACGTAGTACTGTATGTCTTGGAATAAAGAATGGACAAAAGAAGATGGAACCCTGCTAGAGCAAAGAGACACTGGAGGAAATTTGGGATTCTATTGGATGACCACCTGACATGACTTCCTGATGACAGGTTTAATCAAAAAGGAAGTAGAGCAACCTTAGATATACAGACAAGTAAAGGCAGAGGTGTTTGTTTCAGCTGTTTGTTATACTGGTACTGTCTTGCTGGAATACTCCATCCCATTCTGGTGTCAGATATTTGTGGAATAATACTGAAAAAAAACAAGCTTGCTACAAAGAAAGGCCACAAAAATATCTGAAGGACTAGAAAAAATCATCTTCCAGTGAGACTACCAAGGAGCTCACCCTGTTTCTAATGGCCAAGAGAAGGCTCACTCCCATGAGAGTCTCAGTGTAACTACAGGGGCAGAAATACAGTGGCAGAAGCTCTTTAAACTTGTAAAGGTAAGATTCAGTGTCTGTTAATGAAACTAGACAAATTCAAAGGCTGATATTTTAGCTGTCGGAACAGCTTGTCAAGAGCTGTGCTGAAGTAGAAATTTTTAAATGAGAAGTGAATACTTTTCTGAAAGAAATGCTCTTGCTCAATAATTCAGGAATTTTTTGGAACTTTATCCATAGCCTGTGTCATACCAAATGATCACAGCAGTCCCTGTTGGGTTTGTAATTATGAATAATGAAAGGGATGTTTTGTAGGTTTTTTGCAAAACATATTTAGATTTCTGTGACAAGTCAGTGCTTTTGTAGGTGTCCACATAATTACAAAGGTCATAAAATGTCATTGATATAAACATCTTTTTGGTAATTTTTGATATGTAATGTATTTTGAATGTTTAACTTCTTGTGAAGGTTCTAGTAATTACTTTTTCCTGTCACCAGGTGTAACTGGAATCTCTTTGAAAGTTAAAGCATTTTGTTGTCACTGTCACACAGGGGCTATTTGCCACTCAGGTTGCCAATGTGTCTAGAACAAAGAAAACCATCTCTGGGTCCTTGATGAACATGAGGTAGAGAACAAGGCAGCCCTACAGCAGAGCTTTTTCTTGTGGGGAGCATTTCCATCACAAAGGGGAAAAAGAGATGCCAGAGGATGTGCTGTCAAAATTGGGGTCTCTCTCTAGGGACTAACAAACTATAGGGATTAAAACTAGCAGAGGTGCAGAATTCTGCCTTTGTGTTCCCCGATGCCCCTTTCTGGGTGGGGAGGGGTCATCGGGTGATAGAATAATTCTCTAAACAACAATAAATTGTTATGGGTTTTCTCAAACCCCAACAACTTCTCATTTATGTTATCATACCTAGTGATCAAACAAGGACTGCAAAGCGCTGCGGAGCTGGCTGTTCTGGGGTACTGCTGAAACTCGCCCCTGGAAGGTTGCTCACATCAGGAAGGCTGCTCAGTATTTTACCCCTTCTCTTCTTTGGCCCTACTTTTACTCCTGGTGTGCCCCCAGATAGAGGTCCTAGTTGACCTCTCTTCTTTAGGAGTGATTAGACTACATGTCTGCCAAGCAAAATACTTGCCAGATCCTGTCTTCGTCCATCAGTGATGGTGGATGATGAAGTTCCTCTCAGTCCTGTCATGGTTTCCTGCTCTAGGTCTGTCTGAGGTTTTTCCCTTAAATGTTGGTCCTGATGTCATCCCCAAGCAGTAATCACACAATTTTGTGGTATTTTCCCTGTATATCAAGAGTCCAGATCACAGATTTGTAATATTTGTTTGGCAGATCATCATGTCATGATAGTTTTCGAATTGTCCATAAAAGATCTCTAAACTTCTAGTTTAAAAATCAAAACTCAGATAAAATATAGACATTTCAATAGAAATTCAGAGGAAGCAAAAAGGAAAGCAACACTGTTCTCCCCTCTTTGAAAGGGTGTTGATCAGTTATGCTTTCTGGAGAATAACTCTGAGAAAGCTGAGACAAAAAGCATGGCAATTACTGGATCTATATATATGCATATGTACATATATATAAAACTTTATACAATAATTTTGAAGATACAAGCAATGTTCCTCTCTTTTTCCTTCCATGGGCAAAGTCTGAAGGAAAAACTGTTATAAGCCGTTGCCAAGTTGGCAAAGACAAAAAACACTTCCTTAATTCTGCTGTGGGTTTAGCTGAAGCAGCTGGAGGTACTGTATTTTAAGGCAGAGAAGAAACAATTTTTTTAGTAATACAAAACAGAAAATAATATAGTGTACAAACTACACAGCTTTTCATTATTTCTTAGTCTGTTTCATGTGATCATAGAGGTTTAGAGGTTAGAAAAGGAGAAGGCGTTTGAGAAACTCCAAATTACAATGTCTGGAATTAACATGTAGCTGAAAAGCAATGGAAGTAAAAATGTCTTGGGAGATGCCAAGAGTCTGTTTGCCTATCTGAAAAAGATGCTTCCTGGTTTTCAGCATCTGAGGAGAGTTTCAATGCATGAAAACCATGAAGCAACTATTTGAAGATGACTATTATGTCTTTAAGAGCTCTTTTAGATGTGGATGAACCTTCTTTTCTGTACAGTTACCAGACAACTATATGTTTGCATTATAAATTTATTATATACCTCTTTGTGTATTATACATCTTTGTGTATTATATACTTCTTTTTTTCTTAGTGAATCACCTGCAGCTACATATTTGAGCCCTGTTTCAAAACCGTAGCTATTTATATATTCATAAAATATACTTGCACATTAAATGTTCATAAGTCAAGCTGGCAATAAAAATAGAGTAACAGGATGTTTTATTTAGGATTTAAAAGGAGATTACGAAACCACTGTTATATAAAATATTTGTATAAATTCTTAATTTAAAATTGTCTGAGAGTTAAATTTAATATTTTGGGTGATGCACAGAATTCCTGCTGACTTTTCTGCAAGTGATGGGTATGACAAAGGTGCTCCTGTATTAGCATTTTTGTTCAGACGAGGAGCCAGCCCTTGAAGTGAACCTCTCGACTGTCTCCATTTACTGCACTTGAGTCTGGCAGCACGTGAAGTGAATTTCTTTCACATGAGCTAAACTAGAAAAGGTTCTCCAGAGCAGCAGGCAATGCACTCCAACCATCAAGGAGCATTCAGGCAACATGGAAATAAATTGTCCCTAAGTGTATGGGGTAGGTGTTGGCTCACCACCATTTGGTCCTACTGCACTGTATTACTTTCTAAGGTACTTTCTAGATATTGGCTTCAAGGATTAATTTAGCCCAGTAGTTGGGCTAAATAGCCTGAAAATTGTTTGAAATTTTCCCTAAGGATTAATAGAACTGGTGGGGGGACAGAAAGAAATCAGAAAAAAAAATATTTTCAGAGAAGTCTGGGCTTTTTTTTTGTTGTTTTTGTTTGAGCTCATCCTTACACTCCAGAGAGGAGGGGTAAGATGAACATGCTGAGCCTTTTTCCCCTCAGAAACCTCATCCGTAACAGAAATGTGACAAACTTTCAGACTAATTGTGGAGTCATGGTGTGAACTCAGCATTCCCAACAGAGTGTTAAAATTCTCCTAGTGCTCCTCTTTCTGCTTCATTAGTTTAGCCTGCTACTGCTAATTTTTCTGGGGCAGTGAATCAACTTTTGTGATTCCTAGTGTTACATCTATAACACTGTTATGATATTTTGTTTCGAAAAGCAGAGATCAAATCAGCAATTACTGGAATACTGCTTTATGAAGGACATCCTTTAAACATGACTTCAATTTTTACTTTAATGATACTCCCAGGTTTGGCAAATATACTCTACTCTAGGCATTACGGGTACCGGTGACAGTAGTTTTACTAACAACTTAATTCACATATTCTTTAATAGTGTTTTGTTTTCTCTGTTCAGTTTCCAAGCAGAGCAGCTTATCCCTCACTTTTGTCTACTTTGCTGTTCTTCCTTTTACTGCTCCAGATCACACCCTTTAATTGTAAATCTTGTGAGGCAGGACAACTGTTGATTATTTGGTTCTGTGTTCTTAATAGAGCTGTTATTAAGCATAATAAGTATATCTCCTTGTTGAACCTTAAAAAGCAATAATTATCTTATTATAAGTAGATCTTGAAATCCACCCCTTCAAGCGCACATGCTTTCTTGGTGCTTTCTTCTTTTTCCACCTCTAGAAAATAGAAGATGCTAATTTAGAGACAGTATGAAATTAATCTTCCCTGCAGTTGTTACTATCACTAACATAATTACAATGAGTTTTATGTGTTAGTTCCTATGCAACCAATGCTTTCATACATTTTACAAAAGTCAAACCTATTACAGTTCCTTTTCTTAATGTTATTTGTTTTGTACCATTTAGGAACAGAAATTGCTATGGGTTTATTGGTATGTGCTATGCTTCCTTTGGTCTTACTGAACACAGGGAGTAAGGAAATATAGAGTGAAATTCCTCCTGCTTACATGTCGGTACCTGCAGCCCAGACTTGGTGATAAGTGGGGAGCCCCTTGCCGTCAGTGCAGACAGCAGCACCTCCACAGTGTCTCACCCCGCTCTGAAGCAGGGTCCTACTTCTGTCTGTGGGAATCCCATCCTGAATCCCTTTGCCAGCATTTACTAGGTCTCAGTGATCACAACAGGAGCCTAGATGGCTAGGTATGCATTCACACCTGCTCTGCAGACATCTGATAGTAGGTGACAAGACTTCCATCTAAGGAGCTTCAACTGCTTCAAAATTGCAACTATTCAGATCATCAGACACTAGATTGCAACCGGATTGCCAATCTCACTGTGATTATTTTTTTCCTTAGATGAAATCCCAACAGTGTGTTGGAAGTCCTTTGCTTCTAAGGAAGTGATCTCTAGAAGTTCCCAGGTGAGCTACCTGTGCACAGTAGGTAAGTGACCCATAGTCTTCTGTATACTGTCCTTCCTCATGAAATGCATAGAGCTGCAGAAAAATAATGTTAATTACATCACTGAAAAAGCCATCATGAGGATAAAGTAGCTTATGGTACTCATACTATAATGGTTTTGTCAAGAGATAGAAAGGGAGACAATGATTGTGAGGAGCAGAAGGGCTGAGGGTGGGTTATGAGACAGGAAAAGGGGCTGTGGCTTTCCTATTAGCACTTTTGAGAACACCACGGCTGGTCTCATAGAAGTAATTTTTTAGTTTTTTCTCTCTTCCCCATTCAACCTGTGGTTCTGCTTCCAGCCAGCTAGGTTTGGGGAACCTAGCACATAATTCTTTATAGTAGTTTTAGACTCATCTCTATTTTCTTAAGCTCATCTGAAAATGAATTTTAGAATAACATTGATCTGAAGAAGTGAAGAGCGAAGCTAACAGTTAACATTAAATTTGGGAGACATTTGCATCTTGTACATATGACAGTGATGACCATCTAACTGACTCGGTTCAGCTTAGTCATCTATAAGACCACTGCAGGGTACTGATTAAAGGTTAGCTCTAATGTTTTGTAGGATTACTGGTTCTTTAATCTTGCTCTGAAAATCAGCCAAAAATAGGCAGGTCCTGCTGATGTTGCCTAATAAGTTTTCTCTTTCCCTGTTGCTTCAGTACTGCAGTGAAGCCTACAAATAGGAAAACTTGGATGTTTTCACTATCTAATTGAAGCTGTAGGAAAACCAAGGAACGCTCCACACGAAAAAAAACCCCACCACAGTCTGAAGCATTATTTTACAAGGATATTTTTGCTGTTTCTTGTTTTAAATACAAGTACAGGGACATGCTATTTGCTGGGCTTTTTTTCTACTCGGGCAAGCCTGAGCTCTGGAGAGACCTTCCTTGGGAGCAGCAGGCTGAGGGGCAGGAGGCACTCACTCTGGGCACTTTCAGGACAGTGGGCACAGTTGACTACAACAGATGACACGTCAGGCCTTAACAGATTTAAATTTCAAAGGTATTTTGTGATGTTGACAACATTTCAGTTAAAATCAGGTAAGGCATAAGGATGGGAAAAGCCTGGGCAATCCTACAGATTTACGGTAGATAATTGCTGAAGCAGGAAGAGTCGGCAAAGAAACCTCAAGGAGAGAGTGACTGAAGCGATCTCTAAGATACAGTATTTGGGGACTCTCCTTTCCGCGGCGATGACTTTACCGCGTTCCCGCGTGTTGCCGAGCCTTCCCGAGGAGCTGAAGCACCCCCGGCCCCGCAATGTGAAATAACCCAGCAAAACACCCCGGGAGCCCGCAGCCCAGAGAGCCGAGCAGCCGCTCCGCCGGCCAGTGACAGCGCCCAGCAGCCTGCATCAGCCAGCAAGCAGGGCTGATGGGGAGCACGGGCAGAAAGCACGGCTGGCAGAAGCAGCTACGAGCCACTCCAGTGGTGGAGAGGTGGCGAGAGGCCGAGTGGACTGAGTAAGTTCAACTTAGACCAGGGGGTCCTTTCTGGCTTCTCCGTACCGCAGCAGAGTGGTGACACGTTAACCTGACACAGCACCAGCCGAGCTCTGTCTTCTGGGACAACAGCTCGACCCCTGATCAGGTGGATTGTATGATGAAAAGTGGGGGATGATTAAAGGAGGAGGGTTGGGGCTGGTATTTTCTTCGCTCTCTGGTCAGGACTGCAGCCAGCATGTTCTGAGGAAGAGTAGTTTTGTTTGCTGGAAATTGTTTCTCACCCAATCCCTTAAAAGTTCTTCTTATTTAAACTTATGTGTGCAAAATATTGTTTGTCAGTGTGGGGAAAATTTTCCTGTCTTAGGTGCATTAATTTAATTCCCCTGAGTTTCAGGCTGATGCTCAGACTCCTGCTCTGTATTTCCCAAGGCCACTCGGAAACATCAGCTGCTGCTTGTGGTCAGCCAGTGCTTGGGGAACGGGCTACAACTTGCTTTCTCCCATTCCACAGCATTATAAACTCTTTACAGCCATTGTCCGCCTCGTCTCCCATTCTGCGTTGGACATGCTGCTCTCTAAAACACAGCTCTGCATACTACATGTGTGATGTATGTCTTTGCATCTTATAGGCATTTGTTTGCATTGACCTACACTGCGCCATTATTCCACGGGAACCCAGTTTACCATGAAATTCCAATCACTTGATAGAACTACTTCTTTTCCTTATTAATGGTCTCCATTATGTTTTATCTGTGAAGTTTCCCAGTAAATGATAAATACATTGAATAGAACTGATCCTGCAGCACTCTAGAATTGCTTTCTGAGTCATAATCTTTTTAGCATGTGCTGCATTCATTTTGTATAGTGCTAATTTTTAATCAACACATCATTGGGTGAGAAATTATATCAAATCTTTTAGAAAAATCTAGATGTATTACATTGCATTGTCTCCATTCACTGATTTTATCAATAGAAGTAATTATCTGGCATTATTTGTTTTCTGTGTGCTCTCTGTTGCCCATCCTCCGCATTTTATCTTTAAAATCCACATGTTGAACCTTAGCCTAATTTAATCTCTTTGAGGCAGGAACAATTCCAGTGTTAAGACAGCGCAGAGCACAAAGGGAATTCAGAGAACTGCTAATAATAACTGTATGCAGACTATTCTTCAGCTCTCTGCTGTGATCTAGTTGTTTCACATTCATTGCATTATTTTAGCCAGGACAGAATTTGAAGTACCAATTCCAGAAAAGGACTTTGGCACCTACAAGTTACTTCTTGAAGTGTCCATACCATATTGTAGGATTCTTCCTCTAAGAAGAATTTTAAATCCTGTATTAGAATATAGGACCAAAAATGGAAGGACCAATAAAGGACAGCCCAACAGCAGAGGTAAATAGTAGGTATGTTTTGTACAGCAGTTTTAACTCTATTATTAATGTCATTCTGTGTTAATCAGATAATTTGTACTGTGGCAGGTAGTATTATTGTGACTAGACTAATCTTAATAACTGTCCGTTGTATTGAAATTAATATTAAGATTTTCATTAGACTAACAAGAAATTCTTGGCTTCCCTGACAGGGTGCATTTCCTTTCCTGCCCATAACGAGTTTTTCAGTGCAACGTTGGTCACGGTAAGGACCAGTGGCAACATAAACAACTACCACATCATAGTTTAATTCTATTAATTTTTTTAACTTTATTTTCATCTGAGCAAATAATTTTTAAAAGATAGATTTTTTTTCTGCAGTCATAGTTCCACATATTTAGCTAAATAACTTCTGCAAAACTAAATTCTGCAGCAAAAATTATTTTTCTGAAATAGAAGCTGTCCCTTCTTATTTTTTACATATCTAATCTATTCCTCAATATGACAAATAGATCATGAAAGTATTACTTTCAGTGTGATTGTAAATAAAGTATATGCATTCCATTGACATCAAGAAAGAAAAAGGATTAAATAATAGGACACAATTAGTTAAAATCTGAACAACTCAGCATCTCTAAAATGAGATACTTACGTTTCAGAGGTCTCTCTCCTCAAAGGGGAGAGGGTATTTAGAAATGTTTTAAACACTGAAAGATGAGAGTTAAAGAAACCTATACATCTTCATTAGTTTAGTAGAACTACTTATACTATTCTTCATTTGCAGTGCAGATGCAATTTCTCAGAAAGAATACTGGGAAAAAAAGCCTTTGATGGATATGTGATATGTGTTAGTATTCGCATTTCTCACCCTATCTGTCTTCCTTTACTGCAAAAGAAAAATCAATTTAATTAATTAGATTTAGATAACAAATGTCTGTAAGAAGCTTATTTTGGAAAGCAACTATAAAAAGAATAGCATATTTTAAGAAAGCTTTTCAAAGATGAACTGCAAGGGTAATATTAGAAAATCAGTTTCAGACAATATAAAGAATGGAGTAAACGTAAAGTGCAAAGATTCACTGCATAGTGAAATATATAAGTTTGGAGCATAATTAAAATAATAGACTCTTGTGCTCTATTTACTTTATAGGAAAGCCAAGGGCCATTGGGCAGAAATCAGGCAATGGTGCACAAGGTGGTTATATCTTGGCTGCTACACCCTAGGAGTCTCTTTTAATATATTAAGTTCACAGACTGGCTGGGAAGTTGCACCAAGGCCGATATTAAGACCAACGTTATATTCTGCTTATGCTTTGGACTTCTGAATGAAATAAAAAATAATGGTCTAGTTAAAAAGAACAAATTGAGCTAATTTTTGTACCATGACTATTGTTTATTTCTTTACCATACTATGTTGTGCTGTGAAAATCTACTATCAGAAACAGCAAAAAATACTACCGTCAATCAGGTTTGAGAGAAAAACCAATACAGATTTTTATCACACTGATTTGTGATGTTGAGAGAGGCTCCCCTGCCACAGCCAGGGTTAGGGTTAGGGCTTCAGCATCTTCGGCGCTGATCTGCCCTGCAGTCCTGGAGGACCAGGCCAACGGGAGCCTCTTGGGTTTCAGCGCAGAGAAATGCAAAGCCTGAGCCAGGGACGGCTACGGGATGGGGTCTGCGTGGCTGGGGAGCAGCTCTGCAGCAAAGGTGTCGGCAGACAACAAGCTGAGCACGCGTGAGGAGGGCACCCTGGCAGCCACGAGGGTTAACACCACCCCGGGTGCGTGACCGGCAGCAGAGCCAGCCGGCAGCGGCAGTGATTTTATTTCCCCAGATCATGCCTGGGTAAAGCATCGGGACCCCTGCTACGAAACAGTCAAGCTGCAGAGGCGCCAGTGCAAGGTCATTAAGATGATTAGGGAGCCGATGATTAGAACATAATAAGCAAGAAGAGCAGAGGGAGCTATCCTTGCACAGCCTGGAGATGAGAAGGGCAAGGAGTTGCCTAACTGCTGTCTTTGATAAGCTCTTTGATAAAACCAGCAGGCTCCCGTGTTTTGGACAATGTGGAATAGTGCTTTCCCTGCTAAGTTAGCTACCATGCTGAGATGGCCTCATGATGCAAAGCTGTATCTGAGGTTTATGTTAGATTTATAGTTGGACAGGCATCTACAGCAGTAAGTAAAGTTAAAATTAATGAGTTTTAAAAGTTGGATTAAACTAAGCCTATATAATAATGAAGAATAACTAATTTGCATCATTAAGACTCTCTACTTGGAAGGACAAGGCTATATGTCTATAAAGACAAGGCTAAATGTAGATGTTTCTGTGTTAGAATCATAGAACAACTAGTTTAACTTGAAAAGGGATGATAAAGTTGTTTTTGAAGTGCGATTCCTAAAAATTCCTTGCTCTACTGAGTTTCTGCGATATGAGTGGCTTCCCAGCCAATGCTAAGTAGACACAAGGCTTGGTCTTGCAGAAGGTAAATGCAAGATTACTGATGGAGCTGCGAGAAGAAGCTGACTTCCAGTTCCACTGTAGCCAAGAGTCACCCTTTCTGATACACAGTTCATGATCCAGTTCTTGGTGTCTAGGTAGCGTTGAGGAGAATGCTTGCTTTGGGAGTCTGCTTCTACAAGATGCTGCATAGCAGAGGAATTCTGTATTGAATTTGTGGGTTGGTTCTTGGAATTAGGTATGTTGCAAGGCTAAAACTGGACTGAGAGTTAGGATTGGTTCATCTTCAGCAATTAAGTAGAAAGAATTTGTCCTTGTGTTAGGAGCCCGAGCTTGTTTTTTATAATACTGAGGCATGTATAATATTTTTCTAAAAGGCTTTTAAGAAGTACAATCTTTAAGTGCCTTATCCTTTTAAAGGGTTATTTATGTTTCTTAGGAAACACACAAACTGTACTAAAAATATATTTTATAATCAAACTTCTTCTAAATTAACTATATAACTCCACATAGCTATGCTAACTGTATGACTATGAAAAGATACACCAAAACTGAAAATGACTAAGGACCTGAAGTTAATATTTAAAGTGTAGTATTAATTCGTACTGAATTATCTGTTAAGCTCAAGAGGGTTAATTAGTTCATTGCTCATTTCTGTTCTGTTGAGTTCCTATAAGGATGAATTTGGCCCAGGTTGTTTAATTTTCCACAATGATTTAGATATCTAATATGCTTAAGAATTTTTCTAATTTTTCTCTTAGTCATGAAAAATCAGATTAATTTACCATTTTTAAAGCTACTGAACTAGCAAATTTAATTTTTGTATGCCTATAGTTAAATTCTAAATCAAATAGGTAAATATGAAATGGGGAAACACTATTCAAATAAATTATGCTTATTTTTATTTCAGGGAGCTTTTATGTTTACTCCTGAGGAAAATTCAGAATACAATCCATATGAGTATTTTAAATTCTGCCATTTAGTTTTGCTTTGCATTTGTTCTACTTTTTTTCGTGGTTTGCTTTTGTTTTGGTTTATTTTTCACCAAAAAAAATAATGAAATGTTCATGAAATTACTTTCTCAGCTTTGACAAATGCTGGTTGCACTGGCGGCAGGCCAGCATCTTTTTTGCAAAATAACTTTAACACAACTGTGCTATGGTTACCTAAATAGTAGGATAATTTTCATAGAATTCTTGCTACTGTGACTCTGGAATGTATGCTGCTGGTATCCGGCAGTAGCTCCAAACTAATTAGTTCTTTATTTTTAAGCATGAAAGTTTATTGCACGGTTGGATAAATAATGTATATGAAGTCACTTTAGGAAAAAAAATACTTTTACCAGGATGCAAGACCTTTCTGAAAAAAAGAAGAAACAAAAGCTTCTCATTTATCACAGATACAGAATTAGAAGTCCTGACAGCCATCAGCACAGTTCAGTCTACGGTACTGATACAGTTTAATCTTTCATATTCTATTAAGCAACAGAATCTAATTTACCTCCCATTTGAGAAATATTGTGCAATTCTAAGCGGTATTTTAAAACTGAAAATAAGTAATGGATTGGGTCTCATTTGAATAATTTGTGGATATGAATAAGTACATTGAGACAGCAGAATGTGACATGGGAGAAAATGGAAATATTGTACTTGTACTTTTCACACAGGCAAAGAAATAGTACAATAAATCCTCCAAACTCATCAAGTGCTAAGTGTGGGCTTACACCACACTTAAGTCAGGCAGACTCCTGCTGCCCAAGAACTCAGTTATGAATTCAAGCATATGGTTAAATGCATTCCTGCATTAGTGCCACAGTCGTTCTGGAAGATAGTCAAACTCATTACATTATTTGGGCTACAAATTTTCAGCCTCATTAAAACCCTAATTGTTTGAATGTTGCCATGGAATGAGGAAAATTTGATGGACAGAGTTCCCGAAAGACAATCCACACGCTGTCAATGTTTGTTTATAGTGCTTTAATCTCATGGAAAATAATAGAAAATAAAAACTCATGAATGATGGAATAAATTATGATAGAAAATGAAGAAACATTTTTTAAAATTCACTTTGCCCATCTGAGATCCTTCTTCTGTTTCTACAAAAGGAAGAGAAACAATTATTTGCAGTTCTCAGTTATTTTTTCTCTAGATATTTTAGTGTGTTGCTAAATGTCATTACTGTAAGCCACACTGCCTTTTCGATAGTTCATTAATAACGCAAAATCAACCTATATCATAAATGAATGTTTGGAAACTGGGACTATACCTGCCATTATAAAATGCAATCAAAATAAATGCTGTAAAGCAGGAAAATTTAGTTCATACATATAAATGAGTCACAAGTGATTAAAATCAGCTTCTCAGAGAGTTAGTACATTCATTTTGGAGCTTGCTTCTGGTAAATAGGCAAAAAAAGGAAGACTTTGCCCTGCAGTAACTGTCATTCTTCAAAACATCCTGTGTACAAGGACCTCCCTCACTTCTGCTGCAGAAGCCTCTGTGATAGCGAGGCTTCCACCCCACAGCGACGGGGAGAGCAACCCAGCCCACTGCCCAGCTCCCTCCCTGCCCAGAAACCTGCTGTCTGCAAACTGGGAGAGAACTAGGGGCTCTGTAAAACCTATCCATACCAAGCAGCTCAGAAAATTACATTTATTCGAAAATGATAAAATTTTTTTTTGAGCAGCTGAAGGAAAAGACTGTACTGCTGAAGGTCTTTTCCGGAGGTGAAAGCCAGAGTGATTTAATGGATTAAAGACTGTTTTGCCAGACTGAGCATCTGACCTTAAAACTCCTAGCAAGGAATAATGATTGATAATTACGGGACTGGAGGTTTTTAATAGTATTGCTAGTATTTCAGTTCCCGTTGCTTGAGTATTCTGTAGGTTGAGACATAAAATCAATTGCTGAAGCCAAATCAACATCACAGGTGTTATCGATAAGGTCTGTGATCCACTCAGAAAGTCCTTCAGCTGGAAAACAGAGGGTGTTTTATAACTTCCCATGATTTCACAAATCTTTACAGACACAACTCCTTCTCTTCCCAGAACCCAGATGCCAGGACCCCATCATGTCAGAGAGGCTTGCACTTTCTGGTTCCACATCTAATCCTCACTTATCAGATATGACCAAGCGCCTTAAGGAGCATTGAAGTTTTTCCTCTATGAAAGTATAGTCACGTTGTCTTTATGCCCAAAGGGCGTTTATTGGTTTCTTCCACAAAACAAGTGTAATCTTGGGGGGGAAAAAAAAAAAAGGAATCACAAAGTGAATGAAATAATTAACATAAAAATCAAACACAGCTTTCAAAATTAATTTGGGACAGAGCTTCCTGCTTGACTGCATGAAAAATAGAACATTGGGGGGGGGGGGACGACACCTGGCATCATGCTGGGATTTCATTTATCTTTGAAAAAAATGCAAAAACACCCACCACTTTTTTTCAAAACGATGAAGCAATAGACATAGCATGGGCACATATGGTGACAGGTTTTTTTAAATTTCACTGTCTTGGCTTACACTGAGAGATATGTGAAAAAATGTTAAAAAAAAAAAAAGTGAGAGAAAAGTTTGGGGTTTCTTTTTGCTGGCTATTTAGAATTTACAGTGTTACCCTGACTCCACCGGGATCCTTCTGGGAAGCTGAAATAATACATGAACCCAATATATCATCCAGATCATATATTCAAGTGAGTTCGAGTGTGTGACTATTGACACACAGTGGGTCTAACACTTACCCAGATTAGTCAAGTTTATCACCCTCATAATGTACACATTTGTCCAGATTATTTGCAGGTAGGTAACAGATCAGCAATTGGTGCTCCCTGATGAAATCTGTGGTGGAATCTACGCTCAAAGATTAAATCTGTGACTATTTTGGCAGAGATACTGATTTCTTCCATGCTCTCAACACTGTGAGCTGAATTTTCCTCCAATTTTGCTTCCCAAAGCAAGTTTTACACACGAAGCCTTTGCCTTCAAAGACGTGTTGCTCACGGTGGCAGTGATTTTATGAACACCCTGGAAGCAGGCAAAGGGAAAAGATGTGGGTAGAGATTAGGCAGAGAAAGAAACTGTGAAATATATTATTCCCCAAAGATTTGCAATACTCACACATTTTCTGCAAATCAGCTGATATTTCGTAGAAAAAAAAATGAAAGGCCTAGAGGTGAGTGGGCATGGCAGGCAAGGATAGAAAAAAATAATTCCAGTCTTCAAGGGTAGTCCAAGAACATGGGAAATAACTGAAGAGGAAGAAGTAGATTTCCTCTTCTGAAATTAAGATACCTTCTGTAAATGCTGAACTGATCTTCTGATGAACGTGATGAGGTTTTGTTTTGAGGTTGTCTGATGTTATGTTCATTGAAAGGAAAACCCTTGACTGTTATTTAGACTTGGTCAAAACAAATAGTATGAAGACAATCTTTTTGTCACCATCCTTGCTGCCATACCAAACACTCCTACTTTAGCAGCACTTAAAATTGCTGCCATGAGTTGTCTCTCTAGAAAAATGGCTTTAAATGAACCCTGTCATTTTTCCAGCAGTCTGTCCAGAAATGAAATCAGTCTGACCTATGGCACAGTTGCAGGTGTATGAATAATATTTATTCATTCAAAAAGACTTAATCAGTTTGATTCTTTGTCCTTTAAAATGGAATCTGAAATGTAATCTGACTTTGTTGACTGTTAAAAACTACTGCTAAAAATACTCTGAGTCGATAGCCAGAATAAGTGCTCAGTAGATCTCGAAAAAGTGCCCAGTAGATCTAAAATGCCTCTGTTTGTAGACGTAGAGACCTTACTATGCAGCAGTAAGTGTAAAACGTGAAATGGATTCTATGACACCTCCTGGATGACTCTGAGAGTGCTTCAGGGGTGTCTGGAATTTTGAAAAGCTCACTTGCTGATCTGTCTCTTCTGGCCTGGATCAAACTGGAAGAAAGCTTGAAATAATCCAGGAAGCTTTATTTAGTGTTAAGGGTGCTTTGGTAGATATCATAGCCACTTCTACTGTAGATAATACAGTGAGATGTGCATACTTGTTGGAGAGCTATCCTTTGTCTCTTTGGAGAGGGGAAGTGGTATTTATACTTCGTGATTTTATTCTGCATGAAATCAGTCGAGAGGTATATAAACAAACATGTTACTAACTTTGTCATGGCAAAGAAATGGTGAAATCATTAGCTGTTTCTGCACGGATGACTCACTAACTTCCTCACGCTCATGCCACGGTGACAAGGTGCTCTTTTCTCCTGCAGATAGCAGGGATATGTTTCAAAGGCTGTGAAGCATAGGCCTAGATACTTTTTACTGAAGAATGTATTCTCCTTGACAACTGTGAGACTGCAGACACAAGCCTTTGAAAAACTAGTATTTAAAGTGAAAAATTTGAAAGAGTGGAGATTTCTTCTTTATGTCTATCTTCTGAGTCAGATACCTCCTTTAGACTTTGCTATCACAAAACCAGCTTCATCAGTATTTGTTTTGAAAGCAAATTAAAAAATCATGGTCTGGATTCAGCCACGGTTCTTGCTGATGGTTCCAGTAATGATGGTGGCACTGATGGTCCCACCTGCCCTAGCAAATGCTAACTCCTCGGTTAATGGATTAAAACCACCAGCAGTAGCAAACGAAGAGGAAGCTGAGCAATAAAGGGCAGGTAAGAAAGATATAACAGTTCTCAAACTGCAGTGTGTATTAGGAATCATAGAATCATAGAATCATTTGGGTTGGAAAGGGACCTTAAAGATCATCGGGTTCCAACCCCCCAGGCAACACCAGGATACTGGCGTTGTTTTGGTGCTAGGTTCAGCTATCAGAAAAGACTGACCAAGTTACGGCTAAGTTCATTCTTCAGGCTCTTGAAAGAAACGGTCTGATAGCAGCGAGGATAAAAAGATTGTATTTACTGGATGTTAATTAAGATAATTACTGAACAAATACTCAAGGAAGAACCAGGGAATATGGTACGTTCCTCACAAATGCAGACTTAGTAAGTAGTATTTCTGTTGTCATGAAAATGATCCTGTGTTATAGTCGCAGTTGTTTTGTTCCAGTAATGCTGAAGCTCATTTCTAAGCTCACTCCTAGGCTCATCCATATATTCTTTCACTTCTAGAGAAGAATAGATGCCATTTCCAGTTCCTTAACTTCCTACAGAACAGTTTGTTTTGTTTTTGTGTGGGTTTTGGTTTTTTTTAGGAGCACAAATATTCAATCATAAAGCTTCTCTTCTTGAGATGTCTAATTAATGCCCTACAAGGCAGAAAGCTGAGGAGGTGGAGGGGAGTAATCAATGTTTGCATCCTGTGGCATTTGGGTTCAATTATACTGCTGAAACCTGCAAGCACTGGTGTTTTAAAGCAATCATTCCATGTTGTACATTACGGCTATTCTGGAATCTGTAGTTTGTTCATAGTTTATGCTGTAATTACTGCAAGTATATTCCTCATTCCTTAAATTAGGTTGCATATATTGAAACGAGTTATGCAGATATCTGATAATTAGCAACAGCTGACAATAATAAAGTAACAGTCACAAAAGAAAGTGAGGAAAATATGTCCTGCTTTCCACTGCAAGATTTTCAGAGCCAGTGGTGGCATTCAAATGACAGCGTAGCACATACAACACACAGCCCTGACGTTTCCTCCACACCGTCACCTGATCGCTATTCTGTATGAAAATTCCAGATACTGTCCTCATACTTAGGCATGGCTCCAGGCCCCAAACCTCAGTGCCACCGAAGAATGAGCAAATACAAGGTGCTTCTCTGGAATGATAATAAAATATATTTAGCCCCACCAGTGCATGTCTTTAAACTATCCCTTGTTTTAGCTTTTAATTTGTACCTTTCCCATATAAATCACTCTCGGTGCTTGACAACTATGTAAATACTCTAAACTGAAACATTAGAAGACAAAATAGCTGTGCCTTTATAAACATGATGAGACAAGATGGATATCACCCCAGCAACACTGAAGACTTGAATTTCCTTATCTCCTCCATTATTTTTTATAGGACACTATTTATGGAATCACCAATAACTAACTATTTCTGTTTTTCTAAGCAAAATAAATTGTTAAGATCAGAAAATATAAAAATTATCAAATCAAACACCCACCTAATCCAAAGCAGTGATCTAAAGCAGATTAGTAGGGAAGAATATCATTCTTACATGATATACTTTTAAATCACCTATGGCTATAGTTATAATAGTTATATAGTATATAGTAATAGAATTATTATAATAACTATTCATGCCTTTTAAGTTATTCATGTCATGCCCTGTGGGATCCACTGATTATGTTTAGATTTTTACAGCATATTATAAAAGAGGGAGGAACTGTATTACAATGCTGAAAAAACAGTTTTAATTTTCTCTAAAAAACTGTTCTTTAGTTTTTACTCATCTAGTGCCCTATCTGTACTCAGCATTATCCTCTCAAGACCCCAGTGATCTTTCACCTATCCTTTCACACTACCGTATGGACAAAGACAGTAGTGAACTAAACTTGTCTGTGTTTTTTTTTTAGCAATTTCAGCTGTAGGCTTACTGGTTTGGCTGCCTGCAGACACACCTAGAATACTTGTCAAGGTATGTGGCTTCTTGGCTGTATTGAAAACCTCAAACATGCTGGTAAGAGGAAATACTTTGGTGATACCTGATGAGAAATTGCTTTATGTTCAACAACCGGGCAAGAGAAGGAAAAGAAAGAAAAGAAAATTTGACTGATATCTTCTTGAAAAGAGAGGCAGGACATTAGAAGTAGGGAGTGAAGTTAGAATTAATTTATTTTATGAATAAAAATATCAGTGAGATCTTCCTTGAGTTCCTGCCACTGAAGTTATGTTTCAGATGTGTTCTGTGCCCAGGGGGGTATACGTCCCGTATTCCCACTGTTTAATCCGTTGGTTAGGAGATAACCAGGTGTCCACATTCAAGTTCTCTGTCCATCATTATTTTGGTGTACTACTTGAAATCATACATTGAACTTGAATTACACCAAGAAGAATTTAGAAATAAAATATAAAAATAAGTGTAACCTGACAACGTTTCTGGCTTTAGAGTCACATTTGTCTTTTATAAATAAACACATTAAACTCTTAGAAGTATTGTTTCTACGCATAGAACTGTAAGTAGAGTAGTAGAGGATTTTCGTATTCAGTTTGGGGTGATAGCCTATGATCTTTGACCTCTCCTACATGTTACGCAACTACAGACATGGCATTTAATTTGCCTGTGCCTAACCTTCTGGTCTGTGACATGGGGATGGTAGCACTGCCGTAGCTCATCAAAATGCTATGATGAAAAATGAAGATTTGGGGCTCCTTGGATGCCATAATAACAGATACAAATTAAATACATGAGAAATAAGATGATTGAACTGTTATGATTATTGTGCATTAATATGGACAGATCTGTACTGAAATTTAACCAGATCAAGTGCTGGATTATCCACGTGGGACAGGGGAATCCTGGTTACATATACAAAGCAGGGGATGAGAGACTGGAGAGCAGCTCCATAGAAAAAGATCCGGGGGTTTTGGTTGATGGCAAATTGAATATGAGTCAACAGTGCACCTTGGCAGCCAAAAGGGGCAACTGTGTCCCAGAGGGCATCAAGCACAGCACAGATAGCTGGGCAAAGGAGATGATTGTCCCACTGGACCCTGCACTGCTGTGGTCCCACCTGGAGTACTGTGTGTGGTTTTGGGTGCCCCAGTTTAAGAAGGACCTCAAACTATTGAACTGTGTCCAGGTGAAAGGTCTCAAGAGCAAGACTTACGAGGAGCAGCTGATGTCACTTGGTTTGTTCAGCCTGCAGAAGGCTGAGGGGTGACCTCATGGCAGTCTGCAGCTTCCTCATAGGGGAAAGCTGGGGAGAAAGTGCTGGTCTGTCTCTGGTGACCAGCGATGGGACATGAGGAAATGGAATGAAGCTGCATCAGAGGAAGTTCAGATTGGACATTAGGAAAAGGTTCTTCATAGAGAGGGTTGTCAGTCACTGGAACAGGCTCCCCTGGGAAGTGGTCATAGTGTTGTCCCAAAGTGGTGTCCCAAAACAAACAACCCCACTTTGGAACAACAACAACACCAAGCCTGTCAGAATTCAAGGAGGATCTGGATGATGCTCTTAGTCCTATGGTTTACTGTCAGGCAGTCCTGCGAGGAGCAGGGAGTTGGGCTCCATGACCCTTACGGGCCCTTCTAACTTGAGGTATTCTATGATTCTGTGATGCAGGGTGACCATGCTAGTGGCCTTTGAACACAGGTAAGGGCCTGCACAAGTACCCGAGAGGTTGAAATTCACATTTTTCAATGTGTTACTTCATGCGTATAATAACTGAGGTAAACCCCCCTCCTCCCCTCAAGTTTCTTGTAGTAAAAAGTGTTGGGTTTGGTTTTTTGGGTGTTTGGGTTTTTGTTTTTTTTTTTTCTTTGTTGTGTTCTTTTTTGTTTGTTTGTTTGTTTTGTGTGTGTTTTTTTTTTTTTTTTTTTTTAAATCAGCATCCATGTCTCATTTTGTGGGTTTGTTTTTCCCTTTTTCTCTCTCCCGTGTCCCCTCCGGAGCGCCCCGGCGGCGGTCCCGCTGCAGCGCCCCCTGGCGGTCCCGCCTCCTCCCGCTCGCCCGCCCCGGGCCGCGGCGCCCTCCCGGCCCGGCCCGGCCCCGCCGCTCCCCGGGACACCCCCAGCCTGCGCTGCCGGGCTGCCTTTCCCGGCAGAGTAACTCCGCATCGCCGGGGGCCTCGCGCTGAACTTTGGGACGTTACCGGCCGGAGCGCGCCTCGCCCACTCTCCCCAGCCGCCGCCCACTCCGGGAGTCGCTGGGTTGCGCGGGGCTCGGTCACTGGCAAGCGGTAAAGGAGGGGAATTCCCCGGGCAGCCCGCGGGACGGGACGGGAGTTTCCGTGCGGGTTGGGGGGGGTAGGTGCGGCGAGGAGGAAGAGACCGGGTGCCCTCGCACCGGCCGCCCCCCGCACCGTCCAGCGGGTCCCCCCGGTGTGGGGCAGAGTCACGCGCGGCTCCCGCTGCCGGTGACGTCAGCGCCCCGGCGGTGGCGGCCCGCGGGCCGGTGCTCCGCTCCGCGACACGGGCGGCGGCGAGGCGCTGTGGAGGGACCCGCCTGGCGCCGCCTCCTCCTCCCCTCCCTCCTTCCTTCCCTCCTTCCTTCCCTCCCTCCCGCCGCCGCCGCCTTCCCTCCCCGCGCTGCCCCATGTTCGGGCTGGAGAAGCCGGCGGGGCGGCGGGCGCCGGCCGGGAGCGGTGGGTTTCCGAAGATGGCGTCCGTGGGGGATTTTAACGTACTCAGCTCCAGCATCCCGGCCACCAAGGTGGAGCTCTCCGTGTCCTGCAGGTACGGCGGCGGCTCGGGGGGCGCGTCGGAGGGGTCGGACGGGCTGGTCCCCGCGGCGTGCCGGGCTCCTCAGCGGAGCGGGGAGCCGACGGGGCGGCGGGCGGGCGGGCGCGGGGATGCCCCCTGCATGCCCGGCGCTCTCCCTCCCGTGCCCGGAGAGCCGCGGGCAACTCGCGGATCCCCAGCCTCGGGCAGAGAGAGCCCGGGGTCGGCTGCCGGCCCGGGGTGCTGCCGGCGGGACCCGGGGGGGGCTCTCGCCGCGGCATGCTGGCCGCTGTCAGCCGTGCCCAAGCGGGTATTTACTGCTGCCATCGCCCCCCGAATCCTTCCCGATCCCCCCCCGCCCCAGCCCTCCCGGGCCGGGGGGAGCCCCGCCGAATGGGCGCGGAGCCGGTTCCCGGCCGCGGTGGAAGTTGGGGGGCCCGTCCCGGCTGGTGACGGGGGAACTCCCATCCGGACCGAGCCCTCGGTGCCTGGTCCGGGGCTCTCTTCCAAAACTGTTACGAAACCGGGCGCGTCGCCTCCTCACGTTTTATCGTAACGCCGCTGCCGACAAATTTAAAAGAAAAAAAAAAAAACCAAAACGAAAAAAGGGAGAAAAACCCAACTCGTAACGCCAAACCTGCCCGACGCGGGTTTGCGCCTCAGCATTTATTTGGCCGCGGTTCGTTCACCGGTGTTTCAGAAACCCTGCCGGCTCCCTCGAACTGCCCCTTAGAGGTCCCGTTCTATTTGTGGGCTTTTTATATCCCTGTTCTTCCTTCGCGTTTCGTAGCTTCCCTGAGTGTTCCCCAGGAGTTGCGGAGCAGTAGTTGCTTTCACGCAGCAGAGCTGGCAGCTTCTAGCGGATAGTTTGAAGCGTTAGTGTTGTTTCCTGATGGGAAACCGGACAAAGTTTGTGCTACGGTCCGTTGCTCCATTTTCTAGCGCAGCTGCCCGGGAATTGCTGCTGTTTTAACACCCTTTCTCCGAGGGCAGAACGGCAGCGCCCTGAACTTCAGACCGCTCCCTCTCTTCCCTGAGTAAATAAAGTATGATTTGATGTTTTTGTCAAGGGTGCGTTTCAAGGCTAGGACGATGAGAAGCATAGTAGGATGGAATTTGGAATAGTGAAACAGTCACAAGGCTGGCGTATGAACACACTTTTACTGCCTGTCTCTGCAAAGTTCAACCACAGAAAAACCCTGGTCTCGGGCTGCTGTGGGTAAAAGCAGTCCAGGACCTTTGGTATTACTTTTCAGTTTTTCAAATGAACTGTCACGATTACAGATGTCACAATGTTTATGCTGGTTTTGACCCAGTTCACTTATAATGGGAGTTTCTTTCATTCCTGGTATTTTTTGAATGTACCTGCCATGTTTTCTTCAAACCTTAGTTCTAGAATGATTTGAGAATCCATCAGAGAGTAACAAAGAAATGTAGGTATATGACATAGTCAATCAATTCTGATCTTAGCTACCTTACTTGTAACTAACTTCAGTATATAGTTTACAATGTTAATTTCTATTTAGGTATGTTCAAAAGCCATGGCTGTCTTGTTAAAACTGCTTTTTTTTTTCCCTTTTTTCCCTGTTTAAAAAATCGTCTCTCATCCTGATATGTCTTGATGTCAAGTGCAGAAGGATGGGAATTTCCATGGTGATTCCTTTCTTCTTTATGTGCTGGAATGACAGCTTTTGATTACAAATTCATGCTTCAAAATTGAGTGTAAAATGAACAACATTGGGACAGAGATTAATGATTAACACACGTTTGTGATTCATTTGTAAGTACATTCATTGGCTAAAGCTCTGGAAAAGTGGTGTTAAAATTGTGAAATACAGCAAGAGCAAACTGCAAAGTTCAGAGATTTCTGAAAATTCTGTAATAATTTGCAGTTGTATATACCTTAACACTTGGAGATAAATGCTTTTAAAGTAAATTGCTTCATGACATCAATTTTCTCTTGATACCTGCAGAGTTTTAGAGCCAATTTGGTCACTGGTTTACATCTACAGTTATTAGCTGATAACTGCTCTTTCTTCTGGGATTTTTTTTTTCTTGTTGTCATTATAGGAAATGACCATGCTCGTG
Source organism: Gallinago undulata (assembly GCA_026546715.1). Lineage (NCBI taxonomy): Eukaryota > Metazoa > Chordata > Aves > Charadriiformes > Scolopacidae > Gallinago > Gallinago undulata. The sequence goes on from JAOTQQ010000001.1 coordinate 16,430,121, forward strand.
GACAGTGAAGCAGTGTTTGTGCCTCAAAATAGATTTGTGGTCCTCTCTTCCCCTCTCTTCCCCTCTCTTCCCCTCTCTTCCCCTCTCTTCCCCTCTCTTCCCCTCTCTTCCCCTCTCTTCCCCTCTCT
>JAOTQQ010000001.1:16430348-16488394 GCA_026546715.1 Gallinago undulata
TCCATACAGCTTATATTCACAGCTGTATTTTATCTTGTATTTTAATTGTGTATGGTTTGTTTGTCAGCATTTCCCAAGTTAATTTGCCCTGTGTGCCCATACTGCCAATGTTCTCAAATTAGTCGGGTTCCAGTACTATGCAGATGGCGTTGCTCTACTACTTATTTTGCAAGCCAGTGTGTTTTAGCTCCAGGGGCACATGAGGTAGCCTGTAGGAGAAGCGCACCTCATAGGATGAGAAATTGTCTATGAAAATTTTAAAATCCAGAAATGTTTTGGGTATCAGGTGATGCGCTTTCTGGGATTTTTTGATGACTAAAAACTTTTCATGTGATTCCCATGGCTTGTTGAATGCCAGCATTGGCTGTAGTTTTACAAATGCTAGAAAAGCAATAAATGAATTTAATTATATCTCATTATTACTACCCATTGCCTATCAAACCAAAAGCTCACGATTCTTTTCTGACTCTTACAACTTCCAAACCTCTGTGTTTTCTTATTAGCAATCTGTATTCTTTGGCTCAAGAGCCAGATCTAATGTGGCAGAGCGACTTAAATGTGTCATTCCAGAGGATCCTCTTGTCTTGGTAATACTCCAGTAGTGCCTGGATCAGTTGTAGCCATCTCCCTCTCAGCTTTTCATCTTGTGCCCAGGAGGTCATCCATGGTCTGATGAAAACGTCACTGTCACCTGCAATGTGATCTTCATTTGTTGCAGCCTGGCATAATTTTGCATGATTGTCATGTAATGAAGCATCAGGACCCTTGGTCCTCCAGTTGGTGTGGAAAAGAGAATAATAGGCTGCTCTTTGTCGTTCAGTCCACTGCTGTTTTCCAGCCCAGAGGCTCTTCTTCCTCTGAAGGGGTATTTGCACATTGATTATAGGTCTGTCCCTAGACTTGAATCTTTATTTACCACCTGTGTGTGTAGATTTGTGGTCCCACGTGAGCTTGAGGTAAGCTTCAGGCCATGTGCCTGTCATCCTGTACCTGCCTCTCTGGTGATTTTCACCGATTCCAATCTAGTTAAATCTTGGCAAAACTTGGTATTTTGTTCCCATCTTCCCTACTATCAGTGCAGTTACCACGTGGTTGACTGAACTAGCGAATTTAATGGTGATAACACAAGTAGATGATAGTTGTCACGTATCTTGAGGCTTGTGCTGTGTGTGGATGTACAAAGTTCAACATAGTTTAATGGGCTCTCAAGTTTTTCACTTTTTGTTGTGATCTGTAAAATGGTGATTTCTGCTCCTCGTGGTTATTGTGTTGACCAACCTAGTTCTTCTCCTGTAGTCTTGTAAAAGGCTCTGAGTCAATCAGGAAACCTTATCTTACAAGAAAGGCCAAGAGTTTTATTATATCTCGTGTTACTGTTTATTTACTTACTAAATGAGGAGTTATCAGTCAGAATTATCTTCTTGAGAGTAATTTTTTTAATGTCTGTAGCAAAGTGATGTTTGATCACTTTATGACTTCTAGTAGCGTGGCAAAGATTACACGGTTATCTGAAAGATGGTAAAAGTGTTGTAAAATATCGACACAGTACAGGGTCACTTTGCTAATTCAGAAGGTTTCTTATGTTAGTATAGCTCTGCTAGGCTTTATGCTGGATATGCCAGTCTGTCCTCATAGTTCTCGATTTACGCTGGAGAGGCTCTGCACTGGCTGTATTCCCACACCAGGCATAACATGGATAAAGGCAGCAAAAACTCCTTATCATGGTCAATTCAAGTGAAATACAATTGGTTGCCCTTGCCTGGTTTGGATCAGTTCTATGCCGCTTCACAATTTGTACAGAAATCTAATATTAATGAATGGGCTGAATGGAATTAAGCAAATCATAGGGTCAGTCATGAAGATAATTTAATTTCAAATTTCTTGCACAGAGGAGCAAAAGGTACTCCTTCAGAATTTTTGCCTTTCCTTCTGTTTGGCAGTCTGAAAGTCTTAATCAGCAACTTTCTAATGGTTGAGGTACCCAAAAGTGTTTTTAATTATATGATTGTCTTAGGCATTGATTTCTGGCAACATTGCTTCTTTCCAGCCAGTGTACTTGCCCCTTGTTGTTTGTTTGTTGTGTTTGGTTTTTTTTTTTAAATATTAATCATTTGTTAGAAATCCCTGTTGTAGAAAGACGCAATGATATAAGAGATATCAGTAACAATTTCTTTAGACTTTTAAACTCTGTATTGTACAAAATGCAGAATATAAAATTCATCCTGATTATAAGCCTGGTTTTAATTTTCCTGCTTTCTTTGAGTATGCATGTCCAGGTTGGATTTAAAGTCTGTGGAGGGGCTATGTGTCACCAACAACAGAAAGCTGATCTTGCATGTTTTTTCTTCGAAATGAAACTGCCTAGACAGCCAGCTGGCTTCAGCTGAGAAAAACGAGTGTATTGGGAGAAAAATATAAGCGGATGTCCATCAAAATAGTCATGGAGATGCATTCCTGATGGCCTCCATAGTTTGGTTTTCACCTGTGTGTCTATATTGGTTAAACTTTACTCATGCAGCCATGTGACTTTTAGAATTTAAGGCAAATCTGTTGTGCTGTAAATTCAGTTTTGTGATTGCCTGGGAACAGGCTTTAGGTTTCATACAAACTGTGCAAGTCTCAGGACTTGTCAGGTTTTGTCTAAACTTGTCTTTGCCTCCAATGGAGCTTTGCTTAGCTGCAAACCCAAACCCAGCATTTGTTGTTGGGTTTGTTTTTTTTTCAGATGGTTACTGCTTAGTAAGTTTCACTTTGGCTTGTCTTTGTGTAATTTTGTGGTATAATCTTATTTATCTGTGCAGATAGCAGTAGACAGTAGTTATTCTGTGTAGCATGGGCTATTTGTGACCCTCACCAAACAGTGTAGCGCGGAGGAGTGTCAGCGTGGGGTGACAGCAGAGGCCTTGCAAGGGGGGACACAGGGTGCAGGAGGGGGCAGAGGCTGAAGAGAGGGGACTCTGGATGCTACTGGAGACCCCACTGCTGTGAAGAGGTCACCAGTGTCTGGATAAAGAAGTGCAGACTGGCAGCTCGGCGAAAGAGCTGAAGAGCAAGTCTCAAGCAAATGTGAACACTATGTACAGTAAATGAAGCTGTAAAATGGAGTTGGAGACCAGTGAAGCGAGAGCAAGATGCAAGATCGTGTTGGAAAAATAGCCCAGGTGAGGTTCCTCAGAGTAGGGAAGAAGCCACCAATGTCATACTGCATGTGAGACCACCTGCTCCACCCCTGCCACCACTGTAAGCTTCAAACTTCTCCCAGACAGGACGTGGGACACTGACGGGTGGCTCACTGGAACACCCTCCCACAGCTAAAGCCAACGATCTTGGGCCTGGGAAGGGTGGTATAAAGGAAAACCACAGGAAAAGGGCTAGGTACTAGGGAGTGTGTAACAACTTTAGATGTATTATTACGGAGACTTTATATAGTAGTAGTGTTTTCCTCATTTTCTGTCTTTCTCTGCCTATCTAAGCAGTGCCTCACTCATAAACCTCCCTGCAGGGGCTGAGAATGGATGAGGAATATGACATTGATGGTGTACATCTGCTTTCTAAATGTCTTCTTTCATGTATACCTTTTAAAGAGTTGTTTCAGAAAAACTATATGTTTTTTTTATGTATAAAATCTGCTTGGTTTATATATTGTTGTGCATTAATGAAACACTGTATTAGCTATACATTCCCAAACAAATCGGATCTAAAATAGGACAGCATACCCATGGATTTGGATGGGCTGGGTGAAAGCAGCTGGAAAGGATGGATGAGTTGACAGTAGATTGAATAGGTCTTTCGACCCCCAGCAATCAGAGGCTGTTTACCTGCTCAGCCTTAGAAACGTAAATGCAGATGGTTCATTCTGTTGGTTTCAAAAAAATAACTGGGTTGGCATTGAAACAGACTTGAACCAGTTTGATATTTCTAAGTGGACTTTTTTTTTTTTAATTATTTAAACTAGAGCGACCCAAGATAATGTTGAGGTCTGCTTCACCTGCAGGAGTGCCTTTTAATAACCCCATGCTTTGTGTCTGTTTCCACAGAATTCCTGAAAAACTATTGCTGTGTTTAAGTAAATAAATTTGGTAATTCCTGTGGGGGTTTTTTAACCCCCAGGACCAGTCAGCAGTTTTAATCGATGTTTCATCCTAAAACTGTTTGCATACATCTAGCCAGAGAAGACTTTCTGTGGGTTGTAAAAGTGATGGAAGGTCTGACCCTTCTCATTGCTTCTCCCCTTCTTTTTCCTTTAAGAGAAACAGCTTCTGAACCAGTATGTATTTAAATTGACAATGGGAGTAACTGGGAGGATGAAAATGATTTCTTTCTCATCTTATGAACAGGAAGAGTCAGTTACTTCTCCAAAGGTTAGGAAGATGTATTGTGTATCAGAGGTACGTTTGCTTTCTTCCCAGTCCTTCTAGTGCCCAAAGAGTGGAGACAATGGGAACAGAATGGAAGAGGTCATCCTAATTGCCTCTTAGGCAGGAGCACCACTATTTTCTCACCTGTGAGCCTTTTCTAAGAGAACCAGTTATTTCGACAAGTAGGTAAAATTCTGAGAAATTGTATAATCTGCTTTTTTGTCCAGGGCAATTTGAATCTAGAGATCTGGAGGCTAATAGCTTGCTGTTTATTGTGTTCTGTCAGATTACAGAAGGAGACCATAAATAGCCAGGGAAGGGCGGCTACTTAAGCTAGCGCTGCGACTGAAAAGTTGTTTGAGAAATTGCTCGGCAAGAAGTCAAGTGGGCTCTTCACTCCAGTAGGCTCTTTGGATCATACCTCCTCTTACCTAGGACTGACCGTTGCAGGTCCAGTAATGCCAGTTAAGGCTCAGGGACAGTGACTACTAGGATGTAATGCAGTTATATTACAATGAGTACTAGTACTATCCTGCACAGTAAAAAGTGAGGAGATGCTCCTTTTTTTTTTTTTTCAGGATCTTCCTTGAAAAAGGCACACAGGCATAGCATTAAACGAGGGAAACAGAAATGTATGTTTCATGAATTGTTTAATGAACTAGGGACAATTCTTCTTCCCATGGAGTGATACAAGTTTACTGTGAGAAAAGTGTATGCTCATATGAGAATATAATCTATGAAAATGTTTATTTTCTAAAATTTAAAAATAAGTTTGTGTGGGTAACTAACTGTTGTGTTTGCGAACTGCTGAGTGCTGTATTTCACAACCAAGGAATCTTTGCGTGCGCTTAAATGTAATCTAAAGTTGAAGAAAAACATAAAACCTGAACACCCAGAGAGATTCTGACAAAGTAATCTGAAATACACCACATTTTTATCATTAAGGATTTGAGGGCTGTTGAAAGCAATGTATAAATAAGTATTTTTCCCAGTCATGTGAACAGTTTTGTCTTTTTTCTTTAAAAAAAAGAAACCAAAACCAATCCAAAACCTAGAGAAATAAATTTAAACTGTTCAGTTCTATAGATACTGTGGTCTGTTCTTCAGAAGTCTGTAATTTCTGAAGGGGGAATTGGATTTACTTCTGCTTAGCAGTTGGGTTTAACAAAGAGTTAAAATTAAAACAAAAATACAGAGCAGGAAGTTCAGCTATTGATCATTAAAATAAAGTCAAATTTGAAGCAAAGTATATGTGAATAAGGTGAGTAAATGTTACTTTTTAATGTAGGTCAGTCTTTGTCAACATACATACGTCTAGAGTACGTGAGAGCATACAAAGCAGCATAGACTGTGATGGTCCCTGTGTAGCTACCACTGCGAACTAGATCAGTGCATCTTGAAGGATCTGGTTTATACATAGAGGTGTTTTTACATTAAACCTAGTACAAAAGACTAGACATTAGGAAAGATTCCTTTACCGAGAGTGTGGTCAAACCCTGGAGCGGGCTTTCTGGAGAGGTGGTCAATGCCCCAAGCCTGGTCAGCTCTGAAGAGGTATTTGGACAATGCCCTTAAGAACATGCTTTAACTTTTGGTCAGCCCTGAAGTGGTCAGACAGTTGGACTAGATGATTATTGTAGGTCCGTTCTAACTAAAGTGGTTCTATTCTGTTCTAATTTTTGAAGCAAAGCACTGGGCAGAGAGTGATATTTTGACAAATCCTTATGGAGTTCATGAAACTCTGTGAACAAAGTGATTCTGCAAGGCATAACTAAATATGTTTTAACTTATTTACTGATTACTTTTTTTTTTTCCCCTGGGGAAATGGCTCTCATTATACAGAAAAATAAATCTTTATCCCAGCATTTCTAACCTGTCTTGTGCTTTCCAGTTTACACTAAGTAAGCTATTGCCATGGCTTCCATTTGTTTTTTTTTCCCCTTAGTCATCTATGCTGTTGAAACCATTCTGGAAGGTCCATTCCAGAATAGGCAGGTGCTGAATGAATTCCTTGAGGATCTGTGATAGTAGAATAATGCTTTTTGCACAGATGTTCTCAGGCTTCTTTGCTGTGGGTATTTGATGTGTGCATTTTTCCAAGTAAAAGCTTATGTCTCTTTTTTTTTCTTCCTCATATTTGATAGCAATTCTTTCTCTTCTATTTTTGTATACTTTATCTGAAAGGATTAATGGGTGTAGAAAAATATACTCATCACGTTCAGTCAAAATAGAAGTCTGTTTCTCTTGATACTTTGATTAGGAGGAAGAAACAGAAGTTTCAGGTATTTCTGGTTTCTGAGTTTGTGAGCTTTCGCAGGACTGTTTCCTGAAAGAAAACAGTGTACTACCCAAAGAGAATGCTTTTCTCAGAAAAAAGGGAAAGAAATACATCCTGTATTGCTCAGCCTCTGCAGAAAGTGCCATTGACTATCAAGGGGATAAAGACTACATAAAGTTCCAGAAATACATCCAGTCTTCTTTCTCCCTTTATACATTTCTTCAGTTTTCTTATATTTAAAGGAGCACTTTGATTGTTTTCCTTCTAAAATGAAAATACACAAATTCAATTGAGCAGCCTCTTGAGCTGTAAGGTGATTTAGTGGACAAATCAGACTTCCGCCCCCCCCCCGCACCCCCCCCCCCCCTTAGTTGGCACTAGGCTTTAAGTTCCTTCCAAAACTGGCTGCATTGCTTGAATGCTTGCTAAATTCTTATGTTACTATTTTGGTTGGTTTTTAATGATTTGGAAGATCAGGGATGTGTGCAAACTTTGCTGAAGACATTGTTTATTTATGGTAAAATAGGTGAGGGGTCGAATTGAGGATATTACAAGCTGTATTAGTTAAAAACCGTGAATTAATGACAGTTACTAACGTGAGTTACAATGTCAAACTTTGCTTTCTCAACCTTTACAATCCTTTCAGAAATACCGTCTATGTAGACGTGTTCTTAATTCAAGAAGTCCCTGACCATTCTTGGGAAGTATAACAGATTCTGACCTTGTGCTGATGCTGTTCCCATAGTGGCTACTTTTTCTAATGGCTGGAACAAGAGTATCAGGATAGACTGAGCTTTACAGTACTTGGTATGGCCAGTCTTTATGTGCTTATGTATATGGGAAAATAGAGGAAGAAAACTTCAAAAGGAATGAAACCAAAACCTGCTCTAGAGGGAGGTGTCACTGCCCATGGCAGGGGGGTTGGAACTCGATGATCTTTAAGGTCCCTCACAACTCGAACCATTTTATCATTCTGTGATTCTATGATTCTAAAATAAGAGTAGGAAATTTTTTAAAAACTCAAAGCACGTTAGCTCAGTGTAAGAGTCATTAAAATGGTTTAATCTTAATCTGCAGTCACAAACAGTAACATAGCAATTATAAGGTCATTGTACAGTATTTATGCAGAGGAAATAAAATTGCTTGGAATCCTAATGGTGAACATGGGAGGCCTATCCCAAAACTTAATGTATTATTTCATATAACCCTCATTCTAGGTTTTTATAGCAATTCATTTGGGGATAATAAAACCAATTCTAGTTACCGTGAATTAATGGCATATATAGGTATTTATACTTAAAGAGGAATAGGAGGCAATTTTCATTTTGGATTGGCAGTTCTGATATTGCAGAACTTACTGTACTGTCTTTTAAAGCCGTTTGTAGTGGTCATTGTCAAATATAGACTTGGAATTGCTGATTTTCCTGGGTTTGTTAATATTTCAATTTTTATTTGCACATTTTTGGTTAAGATGGAATACAGCCTCTCAGAGTATAATTAAATGCGTATATAAAAATCCCACTTCTAAACGGATTAGAGAAGTTCTGAAGAAGTAGCATGTACAGACTTCAGGTTCATTCAAAAATGCTTATTTTAATGCTAGTGCCTACTTTGGCTAAATTAAATAAAACAGATGCACCCAACTTTCTTTTGAAGCTATCTTTTGTTCATATTGATTGGTCTGAAATGTGGACTTGGCAGTAGCTAAATTTGGAATACTGTTTTCTTTGTTGAAGTCTGAGTGGACCACTTAGAACACCTGTATTAAACAACATATTAATACACTCTTCAGCACTGTTCAGTAGCACAAAAATAATGTGATTTAGATATGACTGAGAGTAATAAATGGTGACCTTTGAAGAGGCTGTACTAATTATTAAAAATAGTAAGTGGTAAAAGATATAAATGGATTATTTAGTCCTTCCTCTTGCTCTAGGGTAGGATGAAAGAACTTATTAAGACTTGTAGCTACTTAACATGTTCTTAAAGACCTTCAGTGGTGGAGATTTCACATCATGTCTGGCCGCCTTTAGCAATGAAACATGGTAAAACAATGGAATAAAGTTCAACTTCTGTGGCTGCAGTGCAGAAGATTTGATTTAGGGTTAAACCTGTTCCTACTTGCTCAGTCTACATGGATATCCTTTTTGATTTGCAGCAGTGTTTTCCTCATAGATACATTCTATAAGTGATTATTTCTGCTTCTGCTGGACTTTGGTAGCTCCCTGTCTGTCTTAGACTGCAAGAAATAGGAGTGCCCAAACTGTTGTTGCCTGAATTGAGTCTTTGCCAGCATTATGAAGACCAGACAATTACTTTAAAGTGGCGTTTTTGTTTATGGATTTCACTATGCCTTCTTCCCAAAGGCACAAGATTCCTGACTTGCATTCAATTTGTAGTCTATGGTGATGTCTAGACCCATTTTTGACATAACTGCTGTATATGCAGCTATGCTGCATTTTTGCTGGTAAGTTTAATGCCTAACTTAAACTACCTGCCTAAGTTTAATAGCTCTTTCTTTTCCCTGTTCAGCGGCATCCTGTTTTCAGACCATTTTTCTAGTTTGTCGAGAGAATTTATTTTTTTATTTTAATTTTTTGTTTTTGAATGATGAAACGTTGGTAACTATTCTGAGAGTAGTTTTCTGGTCAGTCCTGATTCTCTAGACTTATTGTTAATTTGAGGCTCCTCATCTGTGTATGATTCTCAGTTGGCTGAAGTGTGCCTACGATATTGGGACTACATTGAATAACAAATAAATTAGTTATTCCTGGGTATTTTGTAGATATTTAGAGAATTCCTAATTTTGGTATATGTCCTGTGTATGCGTTAGTTCTCTTTACCTTACTCACTGATAACAGATTCTTACAGGTATTTCCTGATGGCTCTGAGACGTGATAACCATTCTTTTAAATAAAGTCTAAAGTTTTTGGGTTCAACTAGCAAGTTAATCTCTGGCAGATGTTTGTGATTTAAAGGTATTTCTGTTCCTAATGTCCATTATACATATTTAATGTGCTGGTCATATGTTGCTTTTCACTTCTTGGTATTGTAGTATATGAGCCACATTTTGCTGAAATCCAAAATGTGTAATAATAGAATGTAAAACAGCTCAAGTGTTAATGCTGACTGAGGAAATCTTACATATTAGGAGGGCAGAAAACTAAGCTGACTCTAGATCAAAATTGTTAAAATATATATATATATATATCAATATCTGATTTGTCTTTCACTATTTTTTATAACTAAGATTATTTTTATCTTTTTTTTTAACAGAAATCTTTTGGACAGAGATACATTTTCTAAATCTGATCCGAGTAAGTACATAGCATTTTATTGATTTTTCTCATCATATATTCCAAATGTGTAAACACGGGATTAAAAACTGGCTGGGGAATTTTCTTCCTTGTTTGTTAGGTTTACATTGTTTTGTGACAATTATTTAAAGTAATTAAGTTACACTTAAATAAGTTACACTTATAGTTTCTGTTATATGAACCAGAATTTTAAAGACTCTGTATTCAACACTGCTTTCCTGAGCTACAAGAGCTACGTGGTCCCTTATTTAGCAGATAATCTGCCTTTTCCTGAAAATAATAAATGCAGAAATTCATTTATCTATTTGTTGTTTTAGTATCTGTTGTTCTGTATCTCTTTAAAAGTTAGTAAGTAAAATTCTGAGTAAACAAGAAGCAGTCATTGCTGTTAGTACATAATGTCCACTAATCTTAGAGTCAAACACTGAAAAATAAAATTAACTTAATTAACCTCTGGGAAACATGACCTTTCCTGATCAAAAAATAGTATAATGGTTTATGGATTAAAGTTTTCAGATATGTTAGATAGTGACACCCACTTTCCCTCTAAGTTTTATTAATGTATAACTGGATCTCTTTTTAAGAGATAAAAAACTCTCATTCCTATGAATTTATATACAATGGGACTTTTGATTTAAAATCCATTACTATCTTTCTGTATCAAACACTTTATAAAACATTTATCAAGGAACCGAGACCACAAGATTTCTATTTTTTTTTCTGATAATGTTTAATCAAAGTACTTCTGTAGTGTTAATTGACTAGTCCCTAGATTGTGGTGTCTTGGGTTATATGGTCTCCCCTACAACTCTCCATATTTTTTTATCTGTAAGTTCATTTTCTTTTTTTAAGCCTGGGCTTTTCTTCCTTAGAATACCAGGTATTGTGCTTACTGACGTTGGAAATAACCCGAGACATGTATACTTGTATTGAGTGTCTGTACATGTAACCGTGTCCTGGTGGGATATACCTGAATACTCAGTCACGGGACAGGACAAAACATTTGAGTACTTTTGTGAGAGTACATTTGTTCTTCTTGAGAGAGATTCCGCAACAGACTTCTGATAGGAAAAGCTTCTACGGCCTGGGGAAAAGCTCCATGAAGTTAGAAGTACCTTTGACATTACTAATCTATAAAACTTTTTTTTTTTTTAAAAAAGGAGACATAGGCAATACCATGTGTCTGTTGTAGGGAGGTCATTCAGAAGCAGAATTGATTGTCTTGCATATTACTAACTGTTTTTTAATTGACTAATACAAACTCAGTTGTCTAGGCTAAGCAATTTTGAAGAGTGGTCAGTGACCTATTGCCCCTGATGGACTGAATTCTGAGTTCTCTTTATTGAATCAAGGCACCTTTCAACAAAAGTGATGAGGTGTCTAATTTTTAAGCTCAGATATTACTAGGGACAAGTGCTACAAGTTTTTATCAGATGGGGAGCTGTATTTTGGCATAAATTGCAGGGTTTGAGTAGTAAGGAACTGCAGTGTGACCTGTGTGGGAGAGGGCCATCAGCCACCCTTTGGCTGTCACAGCTGGTTCCAGTCAGCTCTGAAAGCCATGTGAGTAACCGTTGCTTGCCAGATCTTCTGCCAGGGGAGCACACTGTGCCCCTGCTCAAATATATTTTGGAAAAAAAAAAAAGTAGCAGCAGCTAGGAGGTAAAGACACAGCTGCCAAAGATACTGCCAGAGCCACGCTTCTGAAGATAACGCTGCTGAAGCTGCATCCGTGGAAGGAGACACTCCATGGAGAAGGCAATACAGCTCTGAAGGATCTGTGGCCTGTGGGCAAACCCAAGTGATCCTGGCTGGTGGGTGACCCACGCTGGGCAAGGGACACAAGGAGAAAGAGTGGCAGGAAGACCTAAAGAAATCTTAATATCTATCTTTAAACTATTTCTGAGAAGTAAAGTGGTGGTATCTTTTATGGATTCAAAGTATATGGAATTGTTTTTGTTGAAGTGTCTATCAATTCAAAACATGCTGCTTCCTTATTTATGGTGAATTGTTTATTTAAAGCACTCAAATTGGTGGTGTGCTTTAGAGATGGAGTCTCAAGTTGTGAGTACCCAGTTCTGCTGTCAGTCAGGCCCGTCTGTCCCAGGTTAGCAGGACAAAAACATGGAATACAGCAGTACTGTCCTTGGTAAAGAGAGAAGGGGTAACTGTTGGCTCTGAGTGCTCATACTGTATTTGCACTCAAAAAATTACTTTGCAAAGCAGCTTTGATTGTGGGTAATCTCTAAACAGGATAGGTTTGGTTTTAGCACTCTGCAGGGGCTATTTTTTAGCCAATTTCGTTTGCTCCTAGCGCCCTTTATTTGAGCACAGAGATTCGGCCCTACTGTAGAAGCAGAAGGGGTGAGGGTGTAGTATAAAAAGTACTGATGTTTTCTGTAGTTGGAATTACGACAGGATACTCAGTGTCTGCTTCCTTGGACAAAGGCCGTTCTTAGGCTGGTCTGTAAACAGTAACTTTATGCTTTTAGCTAAAAAAGGTGTCAAAACCAGCATTATACCACTTTCACAGGATCCCCTTTTAGATCCACTGAATTTACAAACAGATCTCATAGAAGGTAGAACCATGTAGAGTCCCTCTGTATGTTGAGGTCTCATCGTATTTGACTAGGCCAATTCTAATATGCTTTTCAAATTCCAATGCAGTTACCTAGGGATAATACTGATAGTCAAAATGTGATTTTATCCTCTTGGTCTTTTTCTGATGCACATGAATATAGTTGACTCCCATATCAACACAAACAGCCTTCTTCTGGAATTAAAAAGGAACTTGTGATTTCTCCAGTTTTCTTAGGAGGTTTGCTTACCCTTTTTCTGATACTGTAATTACTACTCAGTATATATTCCAATTCCAACCACTTTCCTGCAATCTAGAATATTCATGCCAAGAGGAAGCTGGCACTTTGCCAGCTCTCTAGAGACAAGTTACAGAAATAATGTAGACATATTCGATATAGATGGGACAAGACTTGGATAGTCCTTGTTCATGAAGTATGTTAAACAACTCTCACTGACAGGGCTTTCTCCTCAGTGGAGCCAAAGCAAGCCATATATATTGATTTACTGTAGCATTTGGAACATTCTGTTCCTCCAGGAGTTTGGAGACCTGTATTTCTAGGAATATTTTTGAGAAACCCCTTTGTTGTTTTTTTTTTTTTTTTTTTTTTTCTAATTTTCTTGCAGAGAATGAGCTAAAGCAGAGCTTCCCTGATGAGACAAGGATAATACCTGCAACGGAGATACAAATTAATTAGTTCGGCATATTTCTTCATCTAATGACAGTTAGGCAGAATCATTTTCTTCCTGTGCACTGGCTAACCAAACCGAGCAATTGGTCAGGGTGGAATGTTCTCTTGTGGAGCCCTGTGATTCCTGAGTAGGATAACAGAAAGAGTCTGATATAAAAGACTGGAGAGGTGAAAACTCTGCCCCTGGAAGATAGTACCAAGAAGACTCTCATGACAAAGGGACCTTTAGGAAGGTCTGAAGGTGCCTGTGAGAAGGGTCCCTATGAGAAGGTATAGAAGTTATTCAGTGAAGAGTAGTGGGGGTTCCCTCCTAGAACTGGGTGCAGGATCACAGAAAGATTTGGGTAGCTCGGGGGAAAGGCCGACGCTATTGTGGCTAAGACTTCCTTGAAAGGGAAGAGATGTGTTGTTATGTTTGGGGAAACTGAGGTGGGCAGTTTAGATGTAACGGGAGTCGCCAGGCTAAAGGATACACATATATGCATTGAGTGGGAAAGGACAAGAGTACGGTAAGGCACACCCAGACCGTCTGGGAAAATAGGAAGGTGCAGACTTTAATTAAATGTACCTTGCATTAGACAGTGTGGTATCAGTTTCCAGAGTTAAAAATTACTAAAAGTTAAATAGTCTGACTGTGGGTATACATGTGTCTTCCCTTGGAAAAGCTCATACGGCAAAGCCTTCCAAAAGGGTTCCTCAGCCAGCTTCCGTGTTGAGGGCATGTTACTCTTCATCAATGTGCTGCTCTGGACTAATCCTGCCACATCTGCAGTCTAGATAAATATCAAAAATTTGCTAGTCATACTACAAATTTTGAGTTCTTTTATTCTCATCTAAGTTTTTATATAAATGATTCTTAAACTAGAGACGTGGTCCCACTCCTGGGATATTCTTCTAGAAGCACTGTTGAGCCACTGGTAGTGGAGAGGAATAGAAGTCTACTATTGCCTCAGCAGTGAAAAGGTGAGAATGATATCACTGCTTGCTCCAAACATAAAAAAACCTCAAATGATAGTAAATGGGCTATGAAGAAACTGAATTTGGAAACTAGGATTCTAACAGACAGATGGGTGTGAACAGCCTTCCAAAAAGTAGGAATAGAGTAAGAGACTGAATTAGTTTTAAGGTGGAGCTTTGCACCTGTTTTTTAACCCTTTTTTTGTTGTGTGACTCCCATCCTGTCAACCATGGTAGGAGACTAAAATTATCCTACAGTAATCTCCTTTAGTCTTTTTGTTCATAGCTGTTCTTTTATTTGGCTTCATAAACTGGGGAGATAAGGTAATGTGAGAATGTTTCTTTTCTGAAAATTTGATGGTAGTGGATATTTTACAGTTGTATTGTTGCTTTCTTCTCCTCGATATTAAATCTCTCATTTTTTAATATTCTTTTTGTTCCACAGCTGCAATGCACAATTGTTACTTGATTTACTGTATTAGCACTAATACACAGGGCAAGATGTAGTACAAAATATAAAGCAGCAAATCGATAGTGAGAAATGATTATGTTTAAGAAAAATCTGGACAATACAGATATCCGAATAGCAAAAGTGCACATTATCTGTAAAGAGTGGTTTTTTTCTCTAAATGAATTTCAGTTCTATTCTCATCTGGGGTTATAGGTATGAGAAATTTCTAATCGAAAACTTAGATGTAAGCTCTTGGCAAAATGGAAAAAATCCATGTTTATATCTGCTTTTGAAATTAGTAAAATGTTTGCATTTTTGGGAACCACTACTGAAAATTGGAAAATATTCATTATTGCAGAATTGGTAACATTAGTTTTAAAAAGTTTCCAATAGGGAAAGTGAAAGGAACATTTGTGAGAACCTCCCTGATTCTATGCTAGCAGTAGGGGTATTTCCGGAGAATATTTTTTTTGCTTGTTTTTATTTATGTCAACTTATTTGACATCATTTCCTTCTTCTCCCAGGGTTACCTTTGCACAAATTTTACTAGATTCAGAGGTTCATCAGAAGTTCAGTAACCTTCACACACTTCTGTAGCTGATTTCATAGCTTCTGTTTCACTCGGCTTTCTCACATTTTCCATTTAACTTCATTCTTCATCTAATATAGTTCAGCAATCTACTCCAGAGTGTGCTATAAAAATAGCCTTGTTGGTTTGGATTTATACTACTATAAGCTGGAACAAAAGCTAGGAGCATGATTGTCCAAGGTTTCATTTAGAGTAAATGGAGAAAGACGGACATCTCCGGAGAGTGATTTTGAATTTTTTTTTTATTGTAAAAGCTTTTTTTTTCTCTACAAGACATCTTATTTGAAAAAAAAAAATATCGAATTGTGTTAACTTTTAACTTGTATGTGAGCTAAAATATTGAACTTGCTTTTTTCTGTTCTTCCTCTTATTTGCTACTGCTTAATAGGATTTTGTTGGGGTTTTTTGGTGTGGTGCAAATACCTTTCAAGTAAGAAGGAAATTTAGTTTGAAGCTTGACTTCATTTCTGCTTTGGTCTGTTGATGATTCTGACTTTATTGAGAACAAAACCAGGCTCCTACCTTTATTGTTCAAGGCTGCAACCCCAAACAGTAGTATTTTTAACCTTCTACTGAAAAATAATGACCAGCACAGGAGAAGAATTTGTCAGGAAAAAGTGTTCAAATATTTCTATATGCATTGCCTAGTAAAGAGTGATAGTGGAGTTTCAGGTAAAAATTGCTTTAACAGTGTTATCTGCTTCTAGTTCAAGACTGTAGAAAATCAAGTTTATAGTACTGCTACAGTGCAAATGATTTGTGCTTATAATAGTGTTTAAAAGACCTGATTATAATCACTCTGTCACCAATCTCTGTGATAGAAGCTGCAGATTAATGTGTAGTGGGTTCTGTACTAGAAAATCAGATCTGTAAGGAGAGTGTGGGATATGCTGCTTGGTCTTTCAAAAGCAGCTCAGGTCAACAACCTTCATTGATGCCACTTTTTCTTAGTTTTTAGGGTTTTTTTTTGTTTTAAAAGAAGGATGTGTATGCAAGATAATTAAATAATATACAACAAATTTGAAGCAGAATTTAAGGAAGAAAATCTGAGAAGTTATTTTTTTTTCTTTTTCCACTTTCGTTTCTCCTGTCTCTTTTTCCAGTAAAGTCCCAATTTGTTTTTATTTTAATTCTGTCATCTCTTGCAAGAAGAATAATTTAGGGTAATTATGCATTAGATTATCTAGGAAAGCCAGACCATCCACATTTAATGAAGACCTGCTTTTATCCAATTTTACTGCTAAGGATTGTCAAGTGATTTGCTAGAGGTCAAGCATTAAGTGATGTCTCCCATTTTAGAGTCACCCTATTTACTAGCTCATTGCTGCAAAAACTAGACCATATTGTTGCTGATCTGGTTAGGCATACTGAAAACTGAGAGAAAACGTATTACTATTTGATTGTCCTAATTACTAATTTCAACACCACAACAGACTACAAAATTGCTTCACTTAATTTAAGAATATGTTAAATTCTGAAGATGAACAAACATGGTTGTTTGTTTTTTCTTTTCACAGTCTGTGTTTTGTACACACAAGCCATTGGAAACAAAGAATGGAGAGAGGTAAGATATGTATTCATAGATGTATAAACTGAGTATATTTAAAGCTGCTTGTTAGCCCTAACAGCAACAGCCATGTCATAGCCTCTTGAATGCCATGATAAACAATGGGAGTCCTGGTTTACTGTACCAGTAAACATTTAAAACTGAGTCACATCAATCTCAATTTGCATGTCTGTATCATGTATTTCCATCAAAAGAGAAAACAAAATTAGAGGAAACATGCGAGTTTCCTGTTTTACAGTCTCCCTGAGATAAAAGTTATCAGTCTCTTCAAGGGTAGTGGATATCAAGAGAGCAAGACAGTCAACCAGTACAAGATCTGTGGCAGGATTCAACTGTGGTGATGATCAGTGTCAGCAGAACTGGGCTGTAGTTGTGGTAGAAATCTACTTTTCCCATGTAGTGAAGCTAGATGCTGCTGAATAGAGTATATACCGGGCAACAGGGAGAAAGGGTATTATGTGTAGCTTGGACTATATCTTCTTAAACCATCAGTGTGAACGCTGGAGGGATATGCCTTAAGAAACTAAATCAAGTACATGTAAATTGGAAATCTACAGCAGATCAACATTTATATTTTGGAACTATCTCCCTGTACTCGGTCATCTTAATTTTTCTCCTTTAATGTTATTCTTCTTAGAGTTGACTGTGTTGGGAGAAGGGTGATCATCTTTCTACTGATAAAATGTGCTATTTTAGCTGCCTACAGAGAGGATTGATGGAACTGTTCTTCATTGTAGGTGGTCTGCTGTGCGGCCATGTGTTCCAAGAATAGAGCCTGGGGAGGAATGAACTATCTTACTATTTTTCTCTGTAAAAGGGAGGAGGTCTGATGTTCTTGTTTATAGAACTGGTATTTTATGTGATTACTATTGTGTAAAAATTCGAGTGGAGCGGGCAGGGGCAGAGAAACCAGACCACTTCCCTGATAAAACCAGGCTTCTTCCCTGATATTTGGTGTCCTTATCAGTTGGTTGGAGAAACACTCTGCTTTGCTGAGATGTGGTGGATGTGCATTTCGGTCTTGTTAACATCAAAGAATTGCATTTGTCTCCTGTTTGGAGAAAAGGTCATGTAACTGGGTGTTGTGGTTTCAGCTGAAATCACTGCAATCGGACCAACAGATGGCCCTCCCCCCCAAAATAAAGAAGAAATAAGGAGATTCAGAAGTTTAGAATGAACTAAACTACTTTAATGAAGAATTGTTATTAAAATAGAAAAGAAGAAAATAATGAAATAGATAAAATATACACAAAACCTTATCAGGCTCCCAGGATGACAGTCCCATCACCAGCAGGCACTGGGGAAGTCCCAGACTGGACTCAGTGACAGATGGGAACTGAATTCCAGCTCTGGAGTCAGGAACACACGGATTGGGATCAAAGGCAGATGAACAGACAGGGTCCTCCTCAGACATCGGCCATCGGAGGAAGAGACCTGACCCTTTGATCCCTCAGCTTTTATACTGAGCATGGGGCAGATGGGATGGAATACCCCAGTTGGTCAGGTTTGGGTCACCTGTCCTGTCCGTTCCTCCCCACAGGTGTGACCCCTCTATGCTTTTCCGTTTCTGACCCTCTAAGGGGCAAGTAAGGAAAATTGGCTGCCCTTGGTTGTTACAGCAATAAGTCTAAGCACGGGCCTCTCTTGGCACTTAGCACAAACATTGGCCTTATCATCCTGAGAACAAGCAGTTTTCTCCACAATATGCCGTTAATTTCAGAGAGTTAGAGGAGGCCTAGCTAAAATGTAAAATTCCAGAACAGAAAATTGGTTCGGTTTTACTTCAAATACATGAAATGCTGTACCTACTTTATTTGTAGTTTTTAGTTAAGTCGCTGGTCTCTGTTGTTCTGAAGTGTGTACTAGACATCCTCTCTATATACCTACTGGATCTCATGTCTCTGATGATTTGTGTGAAGAAATGTCACTTTGAGGACCCTAAATGGGATTCACTAATCTTCATTAAATTGGCAGTAGTAGTGGACATACACAGAGTTCTAAGTGTCTGGGTAGCTAATGCTGAAAACAGAGGAGTCTTCAGACATTCAGCTGACTAGGTGGCTTGGTGCAGTTTGGTGGTCAAGCCTAGATTGTCACCAAAGCACTCGGACCTTTTCTGGTCTAGGATTAAGAGGACTTTGTCAGAAATTCTGGCTTTTATTGTCGTCTAAGGTTCATATGTAATTTTGTGGTATTTTCATACTTCTCTGGTGTAACTGTTAACTATTAACCATTTTTAATATTATAATTGTCCTGATGGTAAAATTATAACATTATCACCTCACTTAGAAAATGTTCCGTGGGCTTGTTCTGAGGTGATTTAGGAGATTGTTGATGGAAAGATTCCATCTGCTCTGGGTTTTAACCAATCCAAGTTTGTAATTATTGAAGTGTGTCACCACCTTACATCTTTGTATTCTGCCATTTTATCTCCTTGACGAAAGCAGAGACACCTCAACAGGCCAATGTGCAACGTTACTGCTTGTGTTGCCTCTTTGCATTCATTAGAGAGTACCTTGTCTAGGTGATGCGCTTTGGCATGTGGTTTTGATAGCATATGCCAGTTCAGGAACTACAGGGGTTAAAACTGTCATGGCAGTTGCTAGAAGCTGTTATTTATTTTATTTTATTTTTTCTTTTAAGACATAATTACCCCTATCTTGTCTATCAGGAGAAGGTCTAGGTCTAGGTATTTACAACTCAGTTGACTGTTTAAACTATTTATAGTTAATGGAAAAAGATAACATCCTGAGGGCAGTTCATCAGACCTAATTTAGATGTCTGCATTAGATCAGATGAATCATTTTTTAGAAATGCCTCCAAGGGATGATCAAAAGCCTACACTTTTGACTATGTCAGATGTAAAGTTTGTTGAGTAGAATCCCATTCCTAGTAGCTGTTATGACAGTCAAAATTCAGAGGTTGGCATGATAGAAGGGCTGAGTCAGGATTGCATTTTATATGTTGTGATGTATTATATTTATACCAGTGGTAAAAAATAAGGTGGTAGGTAACAGATTAGTTGATATATATATTAGATGGGTAATCTCTGTTCTGCCTGCAGTGGTGAATGTGCTAATACAGTGTTTTTCAATAAAATTATTTATATATGTCTATTTTGTTGCATTTAAACACTTATTAAATATTTTACTATCTTGTAGAGGTGGAAGTTGCCTGGAACTGTTTGGAGAAGGCAAAACTGAGACAAATAATAAGCCCCTGATGATACGTGTAGATATTATAGAATAGTGTTCAGTCATGGCAACATACTTTACCTTGTTTTTGTTCCATATCCCTTTATGCATAGTTTTCTTCCTTCTTTTTGCCTAATTACTTTCTTTTGAATACTGCAGAAAACACTTGGGGATCATAAATGCAGTAAATCATTTCATAATCTCCATAATTTCCCTAGCACTCTATTCTAGCAGTGTGCTTTTTTCCCCCTTCAGCTAAGCTATTCAGATAGATTCAATACAATTCAATACAATAGTTAAATCAAACCCTTCATTTAATGAAGGGTAGATGTTTTCTGGGCGCTGACTCCTGTTTGCCTGTTGTTCAGATTCCAGTGTTTTCATGCACACCAAATCCTCAGCAAAGAATTAAAATGTTTCATTCTCAACTAATAGGGCTGTTGTTTTTCAAAACATTTTCTGTGTTTTCACTTACAGTGTGATCTTCAGGTATTTCAATTAATATGGCAACAAATGCATTATCAGAATCTGAGCTTTGGTTTTAAAAATACTTCCTTCCTCTTTGTGAGGGCACATTTGAAATATAGCTAAGTATAACTTACTGTTTATCTACAGAAGCCTTAAATAATATATTGAAAGAACCTGAATTTCTTCATTTCAAAGAGGGTGTTAATTCAGAAAACAAGAGGGAGCACTTCAAAGGTGAATGTTAAATAAATAATAGACATTGTAAAATACTTGGCCAACTGCAGTTTTACTTGCAATACCCACCAATGGTACATGTTAAGTGACTTCCTGTGGAGCGAGGCTCTGAGCCCCTGGTCCACCTACTGTAGCAATACACTGGATGCAAATTAATTTTGTATACCTGACTGGAAGTCTGTTCTCTCACTTGTCCTCATCATGCTGGTTTCCAGCTTCAGTAGCTTCCACATGTTATTTTATATATAGTAAATTTCCATGTCTTTTGATTTTCCTTTGTAGATTTTGAAGTCTGTCTTTATGAAAATGACAAAGGCTAGATGTTTTATAATGGACATTTATTGGGATTTAGATTTTGCTGTTATTTAAAGTAATAATGAAATGTCTTTGGAACAATAGATTGCATCTTCTTTAGCAGAGGGATGTGGCATAAATAGGAAAGTAGTTTGTAACAGATTAGTAGAAAAAGTTTCAGTGCAAGGAGACAGAGGATGGAGAGTATGGAAGAAGCCTATACTGCCCAGTTGTGAATTTTTTGTTTCCTTGTAGTCTCTGTAATTCTGATTATTTGAGACTATTAGTCATTATTACAACAGGCTCAATTTATTAGTACTGCATTTCTTCCTCCTTGATTCAAATTTCTTATTTGTTCTGTTCACATGCAATGAAGCTAGATTATGAACTCTGAGAAGAGGATTGTCTTTTGTTGTGTGTTCACATACAGTTTTGTGTAATAAGCTTCCAATAGAGAGCATTACCTCGAGCTTCCTAAAGAATTTTCAAAAGCCATTTGGATCAGAGCCAAGAATGTAGTGATAATTTAAACCATCTTTTAGTTCTTTAGGTTCTGACTGTTCGCATTTCAAGAAAGATGTTTAAAAAAGACTAGAGATAAAATTAATGTATTATTAACATTAATGAATTATTAAAATAACATATGCTGCACTGAAAAAACTTAAGCTCAAATTATTTTCCTAATGAAAGAGTGAATTAGGGATAATTGTAATCAGCTATAAATATCAACGCTAAGAACATAAATCTCATAATGGAAAAAATTACTGCCTAACAAAGGTGTATAGAAAGATCCAAAAGATGGAAAAGGAAGTGAAATAAAAATCAGGCAAGAAACAACAACTTGTTTTTCAGAATGGGGATGACTAATTACTCAAACAACTTCATTGCAATTGTGATATAACACTGTGAATTTAAAAAAAAAACAAACAAGAAAAGAGGGTTTACTAGATATTATTCTCAAGATCACTTATGACCATAAAGTTGAAGCAAGAATTAATTCAGATAATTCATATAGAAGGTGGTTAGCAGAGGGTTTGTATAGACCATCATAGTTACAATAGTTGCTTTGTATCTTTGGTACCAGACTTACCCAACTTGCTAGTCCTTTGTAACTCTGATGATAAAGTAAAGGTTATGATTTTCCTTTAAATTCATAGCCCAGGCTGAATCACTAGATTGGGTTGCTATAAAAATTAAAAAAACTACATACATTTCAAAAATTCCCTTGTGCCAGGAGAGCTTGCATTATGATGTGACAAGGACTCTGCATCTCAAGAAATCCAGAAAAGGGAATCTGTTCTTTATTTCCTTTGTTGATAATTTATTTTCCTTTAAATAGTTAAATGGATTCTGTTACTTTCCTGAATGACATTTCTAAAGTTATTTGCTTGTTGGCCATGTTAAGATTTTACCTTTACACAACTGTTAGTGGGGGAAATAGGCCATGTGAAGAACTAATTAATTAGCAGCTATGTTATTATTCGTAAGGGACAGGATTATAGAAATAACCTGATCTGCTTAAAAAAGGCTATAGGTAATTGGGAAAACAGATTTTAAAAGGTGATGCTTCACTTAGCTGAAAAGTGTAGACTGGTGATTTTTAGAGCCCAGCATTTTAATGTCATCTGTAAGATAAATGTTAATAGTAATTTGTCAGTTAAGCAATTAGATATATTAGTTTAATGTGAAGGAATCCTTTGTGTAGCCCTTGGGGAAAAAAAATGAATGGACCAAAAATCTGAAGTTTCAATTAAAAAAAATAGTTTAAAATAATTTAGAGAAAAGTTAGCATTGCCACTAAATTCAGTCTCTTGAGTTTTGTAACTATTGCAGTATAACTGCTGAGAGATGAAGGTAGCTGTGTAAAGGGCATTCTGTTAGGCCTTCTCTGGTCTCAGTGTGATTTAGTCCTCAGCATACTGCGTATTTATCTGCTTTTACCGATACATTCCTGTCATGCATTTTAAGTCCAAACGATTTCCCAAGTTTAACATGGTTATAATGTAAAGTGAGATGATGTTTGCTGGAAAAAATGCACATTTGAAGAGCCGAAAAGTACTTATAAATTTATGAAATTTTACTGGTTTAGAAAATTAAAACTGACACATAGCAGACATTTTATAACTATTTTTTTTTCCTTTTGAAGTAACTTTTCCTTTGAATTCATAAATAGTTCTATTTCTAATGGAATTATAAAACTTGAAAACCCGAGGTATGAAAACATGACATAGTCATGGAATCAATTAGATGAAAGGAACCTTCGTGCTGTCCAGCTTTCCTCCTCATTTGCTGTGTCTGGTTCATCCTCCTGATCCATGCAAAGCCGTATTCAAAGTTAGGCCAGGTTGCTCAGGGCCTTTCCCAGCTAAGGTTTGAAATTCTCTAAAGGCAGAGACTACCCAACACTCTGGACAACCTATTCCAGTGCTCAATCAGTGGTTCTGGAAGAGCCTTTCATAATTGCGTTTGTTGCAACTTCTGACTATTGTATCTTGTCCTTTTGTTGTGCTGTCTGTCAGCTCTCTGGGTCTGTCTTCTATAATGTGCTTTAGGGAGTGGAGGATGGTAGTGGAAATAGATCTTCCCTAAACCTTCCCTGCTCCAAGATCTTTTTGTGGGCTTCAGCCTGCTGATTGGGGTTTTTCGGGGTTTTTTTAGGGTACTTTTAACTGAACTGCCTCCGGTCTGTTGATTCTGTTGTATTTAGAGCCCCAAACTGTACCCGCTTTTCCAGGTGAGGCCCCACATGGGCTGAATAGAGGCTGTGCTGACCCTGATACAACCCAATGTGGTGTTGAACCCTCGTGGCTGCACCAGGACCTTTTCTGCACAGCTCATACCCCACCACTCGGTCCCTGCTACCAGTACAGGACTTTGAATTTGTCTTTGAATTTCATGAGAGTCCACAAGGCTGTATAAATAACCTGGGATTTTTTGTCTGAAGTGGGTGTCTGTGTCCCCCCTCCAGTCATAATCGTTTTAGGGTAAGTAGACAAAAAGGGAAACGGTTCTTTCCTTTACCTAGCTGTGTGCCCGTATCTTGCTTTTTCATATACTTGTGGAAGTTGTCATGCCCCCAGTCCCTTAGTGCCTTCCATCTGAGTTAAATGGAGATGTTTTTTGAGTGTGGAGGCCCGCTATCCGGTGCTGCTTTAGGGACCGCATTGCCATGGGTCAAGAGGGGTGATCCTTACCCTCAGGACGGGTGAAACCGTGGCTAGAGTGCTGTGTCTGGTGCTGAGCTCTCCTGTGTGAGAAAGATATGGATAAACCAGATTGGGGCTGGTGAAGGGCCTGGAGCATCTCTTGTATCAGGAAAGGGTGAGAGCTGGGATTGCTCAGCGTGGAGAAGACTTAAATTTTAACTATGTGTATAAATACCTGATGGGAGACAGTAAAGGAGGCAGAGATGAACTATTCTCAGCTGTTTCCTGTAGAAGGACAAGAGTCAATGGGTACAACTTGAAATACAGAAAATTCTGTTTAAACATAAGAAAAAAGAACCTTTTTGCTGTGAAGGTGACCTTACTCTGGAACACATTGGCCAGAGAGGTGGTGGAGTCTCTGTCCTTGGACATACTCAAAGCCTGACTGGACAGCCTTCTCTCGCTGATCCTGCTTTGAGCAGGAAGGTAGAACTGGACAATCTCCTGAGGTCCCTTCCAACCTTAAGTATTCTTGTCTGTTTTCCTTAGCCATTAGTTTTCTTTTCCTCTGAATGGCTTTCCAAAGTCAAGTATATCCTCCTGTTGTGCAAACTGCCGTTACTATTTCAAGAAGGATCATATTGTCAGAAAATTATGTGTTTATGAAGGTGTCAAGCCAGAGGTTTGTCAAGAGAGGTATTAGTGCCCCTAAATGGACTCTCTTGACAGGTTATTCTCTGAGCTCACTTAGTTATTTTGGGTTTGTGACTGTCAATTTAGATGATACAGCATCTAGATGAAGCAGAAAGTAAGCTTCCTTACAGCTTCCTGTGTTATGTGTTTCTCTGTGTCTTCCATGTATATAGAAGTGTAGATCCCATATAACTGAAGGTCCTCTTGCTCTCCTTCAAGCTTGTCCTAATCTGAGGATTTAAAGGACTTCAGTAACTTTTCTTTTCCTGCCTGATGATTAAGGAGTCTCACAGAATAATTTGCTACTTGAATCTGCACAGGCTGACAGATATTTTCATGGATACCTTTGTGTAAGTGTCTCTGATTCTGTTTGATACAGCATTAGAGACTACCAGAACTTTGTATGTGATCTTTGCTTACCTGCTGTGCTTCTGGTAGCTTTGCCAGTTACAATGCAGATGTGCTTGGAGCTTCTTTTTGAAGGCCCAGAGTCCTTTCCTTGTAAAGTAGGTCAGTGTTTATCAGATTTCAGTACTAAGAGTAAATCTCTTTTTGCAGCTGATTCCAGTTTTTGAGAGAGTTTGGACAGTTTTCTGTAAGAGTGCAAATGGAAGAAATAGGACACTTGAGGATGGAAAAAACCATAGATGAGATATGTTCCTCTTCAGAACTGCAAAATGGATGTTCCTCATCACCCCATTGTTTTTGTTTCTCATCCCTGGTCTGATAAACTGCTGTTTACTGGCTTGTGTCAGAGAGTGGCTTCTTGTTTGCAGTGCATACCTTCGAACAGTACTAAATGCCTAGATATTGCTGCATATTTCGTTTCATCAGCCATTCCAGCTTTCAGTTTTTTCCTGGCTCCAATATCATTAAATGTTATAAAACATGCAGCTGACAGGGGAAGATTTTATTTGTAAACATTGTGATTTGTTTGACCTGGAAACTGGTTGGAGTCTTTGAAAGTACATAAAATTTGAACTCTACTATTCAGAGGGGAAAAAAAGACCCGTTAGCCCAGGCAAGTGTTCCAACCCTGCTTATTCCCATAGAAATGCCAGATTTCTACCACTGCTACTGTTTCTCATTGATTAATACTTGGCCATATTAGTCACCAGTGTGGGTTCAAGAGAGTGTTTTAGAGCATTCGGCCACTCAACTTTATCCTAACGTTTCAGAGAATACCATGAATCATTTCTCAAGAGACTTTTTTCATCCAAAACAAATAGTAAGGATCAAACTACTTGTTTGCGTTCTGATCAGGATCATGTGCATCCTGTGCTAGTCCTCTCTTAAGAAACTTGGGGATTTTATTTGGAATATCCAGAATCTTAATCACTCTGGAGAGCTTCTGGAGGTTTCTCCTGCCCGTGTCTGTATAATGCTTACCCCCTTCACAGCTGTTTGACTTAGGAGAGCTGAAGAAATGCAGTGGTGGCTAATGAGTAAACTTGCTTTATGAACAATTTGTGCCTTAGAACATATTCAGAAGTCTTCTTGCAGGGGGTATCAAGGTTCCAGTGAGGCCAGGGAATCATTCCACCTAGGTATTAAGAAATTATGTAAAGTCTTGGCAAAGGTGTATGCTAATTGACACTAAATGTTAAATATTCTTTACCTTTTTATTTGGAGATGGTATCGTTCATTGGGAAGATAGTTTTGCTTCTCTGTCTTTTATAGGAAGTGCTGGAATATGGAGATCTCTGAATAAGACTGTCCCAATTGGACATCTCACAGCATAGCGAAAGTGAAGGTACCTCACAGGATTCAAGCACACTCTGTAAAGACACAAATCACCCCTGTGTCACTTCTGAGGAGTGTTCCTTTTCCCGAGACTTTATAGAGCTGTGTCTTGAAGATGTGTTAACTTTTGTTGAACATTTTATTGTACCTGAGGCCTTTGGGTGGGTAGTTGCTTTTGGCAAAGCAGTCGTCCTCTTAGATGCCCTTTTCTGCAGATGACCTCTGTGAATGAACGGCGCTCAGAGTCCATGCCCTGCAGTTTGAATGCGAGCATAGTCATTCAAAGGAGGAAAAAAAGAGTTGGTGACAATAATGGAGTCTTTTTGAAGCACACAATTAATGTGACTGGGGTTCTTTGCCATTTTATTTTAATAAGAATGAAGCAATGAAAGGAAATAACTTAGTTTTGAGATGAATAAACAGCAGAGCATGCATTGTCCTTTCCTACCACGTGTATGTTAAGTCTGGGGCAGGGGGGCTCCTGTTGGAGGCTGAGTGGATCCGTGCAGGTTACAGTGGTTAGATTCACATCTGTGATGTGAAAATGTTTTTAGGAAATACATCTCAAAAAACCTTTGGTTACAAGAAGGTTTATTCTTTCTTTGTCCATGTTTATTGATTTAGTTAAGTCCTGTCAATGAAGAGGTTGGCAGTCTTTGAGTCATTCAAAAGTCTCTAGTCACAAATTGCAGTTTTGAGGGCTCCTTAATGATGATCTTTCATCAGACTGTCAAAAAGCTTTTCAGTAGACTATATTGAAATATGTCTTGATATGTTCAATATGTAGGACAAAATGAAATGCTCATTTCAATAATAAGTCATTCCTTTTTGTTTTCTTAGTATCTTGAAAGAACAGCACAAACAAGAGCAAAATTATCCCATAGATATATGATCTGTCATTTATATGTGATGTATATGAGCTGAAGTCAATCAAAAGTGGTTTGGTTTTTTGTTTTTTTTAATTCGGATATTTTCAGCTTGATAAGAGCTGAGGTTCTTCCTGTAAACACCAAGAAAGAGAAAGCATTTTTCAGGAAGCTCAGAGAGAGGGGAGATGAAGAGAGAACTGAACCAAGGTGAAATAGGAGCGGGATAATGCAAAAATGATACACTTCTAATGGAAGGGCTGTGTTCCCTAGTATCTGAAATAAGCAAGACATGCAAGCTTTTGCTTGCTGTTGTAATTTTTTTTGAGGAAACAGTGAATTTTTATGTTAACGAATTTCTTCCCCAAATTTTTGTGGATTCTGATCAGCTTTGAGAGCTGATGTTTATAAAGTTTAGGTCGTACAATACAGGGTGTGTACTACTCTTTATATTGAAATACGAGATTTTCTGCCAGTCTCTCTTCATCCACAGATAACTGATCTATTCATGTGAAGACAGTAATTTTCTTTTATGGTATCTGTTTAAGAGAATTTTTTACAGGCTCTCTCATAGCTCACATATTGCTGGTACTGATAATCTACCTAATTATACTTCATTATAGCATGTGGCTTAAACTTGTACTTTTCTTTTACAGTTTGGAAGAACAGAAGTAATTGATAATACTTTAAATCCAGATTTTGTAAGAAAATTTATAATGGACTACTTCTTTGAAGAAAGAGAGAATCTGCGATTTGATTTGTAAGTTAACAATCTTTGACTCTAATTTTGCAGCTTCTGTAAACATATTTTTTCCAGCATAAAATTAATTTGAAATGAAGTAGTATCTATTGACATAGAATACATTAATAAACATGATTGATTTTATCATTGCTTCCTCAGAAATAATTGTGTAACATAATAATGACTTGAGTTTTAAGAAATTGGCAGGTGTTAACTAGTCAAAGTACAATCACACTCACAGTCATTATTTTTCAAAAATAGTTAGAAAGTTAAGAATGTCAAAATGTTAAAATACTCTTGCAACACAGCCAATAAAACAAGTATGGACATGGTGTCCAAAAGTAAAATGTTGTACAAGTAGTACAGAACCAAAATTTAAATGCCAGTATGCATCTAAGTATACTAAATTTTCACATTTTAAAATGAAGGCAGTTTTTCTAGAAGTAGATGGCTTTTGACATTATTCCAGATGTACTCATTTCATTCCACTGGTGGAATTGGTTTCATTTACATTTCCTTCTTTGGAAAGGAGAATTGAGAGTCCAGTCACCCGGTCACCTTGCATGTCTTCTGTTACATTTCACCCCATTCTTATTATTTCAGTCTTTGTGATAATCAAACTTGTCTTGTTATTTTAATTCACATCCTCTTTTTCATTAGCAATTTTTCCTAACCTTGCCCTATGAAAGAGCAGTTGAATAACCCTCTTCGAAAATTAAGGGAAAGCCATTCAGTCAGTTTTGCAGTATAGTGTGCATAGTGGCCACAACTTTTCTTTACATGTCCTTTTTAATTGAACCTTTTTCATATTGTTTCCTTTGCAAGATGTACTTTAGCTTGAGTTTTGTCAATTTTTGTGTTCTTTAGATTTTTGCCTTCATGTGTATTTCTTTTAGTTTATTATTTTTAGTGTATTTATTCTAGTTTATTTGTTTTTGAGAAAGATTTAGGTGAATCATCTGTTAAGTTAGTTACGGAATAAATATATCAAGAAAGATATAAACCTAAATATTTAGGTCTCTTGATATGCTTTACGGAATTGTGACAAATCCTACTCGGGTGTTGATTGTATTAGTGGCAAGTAGTAATATTGCCTCCCAATTTAAAGTTGCGTTGCAAGTTTGTCTTGATATAGAAATTGCATTTATGGCATTTCTGTCTTGTAGACAGCAAAACAGATGAAGAAAGACTTCATAATTTGCCTAAAATCTCCTAGCAAGTTCATGGTAAAGCCATTTTTGAATCTTCTAGGCTTTAGTCTCAATGTGCCATTTCCTTATTCAAGTAGTTGCTTCAAAGTGACCCTGACAGTCTCTTGATTCTTTCCCCTACACTCCCCTGAGTTTTTGGAATGCAAATGAATCTGTACATTTAGCAGAGCATAAAATAAATAGGGCAGTGATCACATTAGTGATTCTTTCTCTTCACCATGGAAGCCTGATGCAGATTTTATGTTTTTTATATTAGAAGTTGGGTTTAATGGCATTAAATCCACTGAGTCTGTTGCCTGCTACTTAAAATAACTTTAACTAAGAGCTACTTACCACTTTGTGAAATAAAGGATTCTCCTCTGAGTGTAGGTAAAGCGTTGCTAAAATACACAATTGGGGCTGTGTAGGAATCTTGATTTTTTTTTTTTTTTTTTTTGCCTCTTGCTCCTTGTAGAATGCATGTATGATAAGGAGGCAGGCAGTGCAATAGAAAGGAACACCCAAAGAAGTGAACCAAGAAATAGAAAGCTAAGCTTAGTCTAAGGAAAGAAAGCTTCAAAGATAACAGTCAAAGAAAGGAAAGACTGTAAAGAACTTCTGGATAAGTGCCATCTGAAAAGCACTTGGACCTGGGAAAGAAAATGCAGTCTTCTGTTTGATTCTGTGTGTACTCAAAGAAATGGACTCCTGTTTGTTTATTTATGAGAAGCTGTAAATATCAAACCTATTCTCTACTTACCAGGAAGACCTGACTGCTTTCTGCAGCTGTTCTGGATTACCTGCACACAAGTGTATTCTGAACTCAAAGCCGAATAACTTTGAAAAATGTTTGTCTGCAAGTTACCATGTAGCCAGAGTCTGTGAATTTACTCTGAAGCCCTATAACAATGATAGATAAGAAATGAAATATTGTAGAACTCAGAGTTTTAAATGTGAATCTCATGGCTAAAACTCTGGATTTCATGGATTAAAAATCTGATTTGGATTAGGAAAGAAGCATCTTTA
Organism: Gallinago undulata; assembly: GCA_026546715.1. Lineage (NCBI taxonomy): Eukaryota > Metazoa > Chordata > Aves > Charadriiformes > Scolopacidae > Gallinago > Gallinago undulata. The sequence goes on from JAOTQQ010000001.1 coordinate 16,460,731, forward strand.
GAAAACTTCCTTTTTTAATTCCTTACCAAAATTGTGTGCTACTGTTGGCCAAAGTGTTATTTTTCAAAGAAGGAAACTCCTCATATGATTCATATTTTTGCAACAACAACAAAAAGCTGCCAGTATTTGTATACCTCTGCTTTTTTAGGTGTACCGATAACTGAGCATGAGCCCCCTTCTAAACTGTGGAGCCACCAAAGTCTTAGCCTCTTTCTGTTCATATTTGATGATATATTACTGATCTTCCCAGTGAAGTAGTTTTTGTGGTGTAGGTTGCCCTCATGACAAATTACCAGTTGTGTTTTTCAGTTCAATTTTACCAGACAGCATGCAATTACTTTTTAAAAAAACCCAACAAACAGACAACCAAACCACTTATGTTACTGATTTCTATAGTCATTCCCTTTGTTTACAAATACGCTTCTACAACTTTGACTGTGCTACACCACATCCAACTACATTATGGCATTCCCGTCCTCTTGGCTTGTGATCTGATCCTTAATGCATCCCAACAACCAGTTGTGGCAACGCAACCAAAGGGATAGTGGACCATGCGGTGGGAATGGAAACATGCAGGGAGCCTGAAATGCGTACATTTTCACTTTAGTTACGGGCATTGAACCTGAATGTAGGATTTCATTTAAAAACAAAAAAAACCCAAAACAAATTAATGTGGATTATCTGATAAAGATGGAAGACTGTGAAAGTACAGAGGGTAGGAATCCCCTAAGAATTTCACACTAATTTCTTTGAAATCTGACTTGATAGCAGAAGGAAAACAGTGACATTTTCTAGCTGGAGGAAGAATAAGATTATGATGAAGCGAAAAGTACAAGTCAAACTCTTGCTAAAAGCAATTTAGTTTATTGTCAGTTATTTCTATTTAAGTAGTCAAATGACTGAAAAATTATCTAAGAAAATAATTCACAAGTTAGTTTGTTTTCTAAGATTAATTTTTGATTGTTGTTCTGTTTTTTGGCAGCTTTCATTGTTCAAACAGGAGTATCAGAATAATTTCTTTTAGTAGCCTGCACTTTATTAAAAACTTTTTCATTTGAAATAGCTAGTGAATGGTAATCCTATAATCTGTGATGATTCAATTTGCCTTCTTTACTAGTGAGACTTCATGTATCTGTTTGTGTAAATTTCACACAGTGAAATAAGTAAAAGATTGATTTTTATTTCTTTACATTGTTGTCAGATCTGTCATTTGGCAATTCTGATATAACTTTCCTTTCTTTTTATTTTTAAGCTACGATGTTGACTCAAAGAGTCCTAACCTCTCAAAACATGTAAGTTTTTCCTCGCTATACTTTCTTCTGCTGAAATGCTACACTTTCCTAAATATGTTTACTTTCTTTTGACTGTAACTAGTACCAGATGCATAGAGACAGATACAGCTGTGGTTAATAATAGGTTTATTGCTCATAAGTAAAATTTTAGTGGGACATTCCTCCTGTAAAGGGCGTATTTAAGCACACGTGTTTACCTGTTTACATATGCGATATGCTGCATTTTGTTGATACTTCTCTGGGTCCTAAAAATTGTAAACGTTTTTTTATTGTGTCCCAATTAATATTCGTAGAAGCCTTTTATGCTCGTGTCATCTTGAAGTGTAAGGGATAAAATAGTAACTTTAAAATATACAGATGCGAGAGTAGAATTAAGAGACTTTTGTGTGTGGTTTTTTTTTTTTTTTAAAGTAAATACAAGAAGGCTTTGGTAAGAGAACCTTTAAGAATCTGGAGCAAAGAAAAAGAGAGTAATGGAAGGAAAGCTCTGTGTGTGAGCACTTCACAGTGAAAAGATAAGACTTTTAGCCATTGATCTCCAGTTAGATCTTCCCTGTAAAGATTTAAAGCCCCAGGCAAACTGTCTTCCTTCTCTGTCATCATGGAAAGGTGGTTTGAATAACTGCAACGCTGGTGAGGAGGATGCAGAAAATAGGAGTCTTCCCTATACTGTCTTCAACAAGGATAAACCTCTGCCCAAGATTGTTTGTATTTCTGTAGTCACTAGTTAATCTGAATTATTTTTTTTTCCCCTTGAAATGTACTTCTTTGTACAAAACCCTGATAGTTAAATTTTAAAAAAAAAGATAAGACATAACATGAGTTATTTACTATGGAAGTGCAAACAGAGATATATGCAATAAGCCTAGATTTCATTGTTTGATTACTAGCACAGGAATTAAAGGTGTGAGTATTTTGCTGAGCCCATGTAAAAAAAAGGACAAAACAAAGAGAAAACAAACCAGTGTTCCTCTGAAGACTATTCTTGAATTACATATGTGCCTGTTACATTCTATTTGGTAGAGGCTAAGCATAATCAGATGCATTAGGTCCTGTTTTGTAAACAGCACCAATTTCCTGGAATCTTCAATTGTGGAGGGAAATTTTATTCTCTATAACAGAAATATCTATTTCCCTTCATTGGCTTTAAGAGGAAATGTATACAATTTGGTGTAAAGTTGGTATCTATGCTGAAAACATCCAAACTCTGCCATGTAATTTTATGCACGTGAAGAAGAACTCTGCTCCGAGAACCCTGCAAATGTGGTGGCTAGAAATGTGTTTCTTAAACACAGCCGTTTATTCCCATTATTTCCCAAGTGCTCAAGGTTGGTCTGGATTATTCCTTTTGCTGCCAGATTCTTGTGTCTCTTTCCCGTAGCTCTTAAAAATTTGGGCAGTGAGTAGTTAGGAAGTGAGCACAGCCTTGCTCATATCCATGAACTGGGGTCTTGGTGTTTCTGAAAAATGTCAGGCCAGTAGCATTTGCATGGCTGGACTGCTCATGTCTTGTAGTCACCTCATGTACAACAAGCTCTTCCCTGTTCCTAGAAAAAGAGCTGTTGACCCATTCCTTTGGAAATCATGGGCAGTGTCATGTAATAGTTGAACAGTTTGGGGCATGACAAAAAGAGTTAACCTGAAGAACTTCAATTTTAGTGACTCAGTTTTGGCAAAATGAGAAGCAAATGAAGCGAGTTTTATAATGGATGTATGAAGTAACCAGAGGAGACAGTGCTGCCATTGTAGCTGTCTGTACTAATGTTTATAAAACTGGCTACCTGAAATTAGTCTGCTGTGTTCATGCAAACTTCCTGATTTAAGAAAAAAACAAGGGAGTAATGAATACTTGTCATTAATAACAGACTGTGGAACTAATAGGCATTAATCATAGAAACTCCGCCAAAAAAATAAAATAAAATTGTGGAATACATGATTTCAGGGTAGAAAATGGTGTCATTTTAGAATATGCCATGCCTGATGTTTTTAAAAATGAATGAGTAGCTGGGTATTTTCAGATGAATTTTAGCCATTTTAAGCCTTAATCTTTATAGAAACAGTGTCTCAGTGACAGATCAGTTAAAGGACATAGTTCAAAAATGTATTTTTTTTCAGGATTATTTTCCTCTTCAGTGGGATTAGTTCTCAGACTGAATTTGTATATGGACCCATAACTAACACAGCTCAGAGATGGGAATGAATGGCTTGGGTTGAGAGAAGAATCAGAACTGCTTGTCCTGATATTTGCTACTGTATACTCTGTCATAAAGTTATGGTTTGCTATATACAAGTTATATATCTTGATTCTCACTGCTGTTTGTGAACAAATCTCACAAACCTACTGTTTACCACTACTGCTGGGAAGAGCAGAGCTCTTTTCACGTGCAAGATAAGGAGTTTAACTGCAACATAATTTTTTTTTTCAATATATGTTCAACAATTTGGAAACTTATGCATAGTTTTATACTGCGTATGTTACAGGGAGATGTACTATGAAAATTAGCAGACTTTTAGTGACATAGTTAAATTATTAAACATAAAAATTAAGTCTGTTGTTAAAGCAATGCTTGTGTATAATTGTCTATCCAGGATGCTCATACAGGTCCTGCGCAGGCTTGAATTTCTGCCAACATAATTAACTTCCAAGAAACTAATAGAATAAGTGTAGAATCTCTTAATAAAAGAGAAGTTTATTAAAATTCTCCAGTTAAAGAAGGTAAAGAAGCAGTCATGTTTCTAATGCTTTTAAATTTTTTCATCTGTTTAATTTTTGTTGAGGAAAAAGGCAATCTAAAAATAGTAAGTGGAGGGCATTAGAGTTACTTCTGTAAACGAGACCCAGTGTTATGTAAAGTCTGTAATAGGGAGTCTGTTTTATGATTCATTATTGCATAATTATTACTAAGATGTGATGTTCAACAGAATGCTTTCTGCAGTGGTGTACAGCCCAGATAAATGGGAAACCGAATTTGTTTCAAGTGAAATACAAATTCCGTTTTTTATGTTACTGCTTTTCAGGATTTTTTGGGACAGATGTTTTGTACACTGGGAGAAATAGTTGGATCACAGGGGAGCAGACTTGAAAAACCAATTGTGTAAGTATGTCTTTCTTGAATGTTGCATGAATACGTACTGTCTTGTGAGGTGGGAGTTGTGGGGTTTTTGCTGTGAGGTATCTTGCTTTATGGAATTCACAGACATACATTCTAAGAGAGAATAAATTGTTAAGTAGAAAAGAAGTCTTTCTTTATACACTATGATAATTTAAGTTTCAATTTGGACAATTAGCAAGGGAATTGCTAATCCAAATCCAAAATTTTTGTCAACTTCTTCACATCTTGCATTAGAAATGTTTATAGTTTTGTAATCTTAAAAATGTTTTTCTTTCTAGTTTGCAAATTAGCAGATCATAAATCTGTATTGTTCAACCATCTAGGAAGAAAACCCTCACTGTTTCAATACCAAGCATTCCTACTTGTATTTCTGTTGTTCTCAATAATGTAATAACCAAGCAGTGAGGCAATTTGGAGTATCAAATATTTTCTATTTATCCCACTAAATTTGTTACAAAATTTCTTATGATCAATAGATTTCTTTTTCCCATTGAGAGGATTTTGATGTTTACAGACCATTGTTCACAGGGATGTACAGATATTTAAAATACAAATTATGGGAACAATCTACATTTTCTATTCCTAAATAAATTGAGTAATTGGAAATGTTTCACAATTTTTATTTAAATTCAAGTTCACATATAACATTAAAAAGGTATAGCTGGGCATTTCATGTGATGGTGATATCTTTTGATTTGGAATTTTTATGGGTTTTGTTTCTTTTTTCTTTTAATAGTAGTTGCACAGTAATGAATGATCATGAATTTGGTTACTTTGTTTGGTGGAGTGTTCTTCTTGTCCAATTTCATTAGGTTCATTATAAGTAATATATCAGGGTTGCTTCATTTACTTTTCTTCATCAGTGATTTCCCTACAAGTGCAGATGAAGTTTTCAGGCTTAGCAAGCCTTGTATTATTCTGGGGCAAACTTTGGTGAAAACACTGCACAGGGCACATATTCTGACTTTGCATTCAGGTGACAAGAACCAGGATCTGGTGAACTGCAACAATTTACAAAATTCAGAATGTACTTAGGTAGTGTTTTATATAATTGCAAATACCAGAAGACTCCCTAATTAAGTTATATTAATGATGCATTATTAATCTGAGGTAAAATTCTTAAGAAATATGTTCCTACCCGTGCATTTTCTTCTATGTATATATTTGATGTCATTAACCATTTCTATTACTCAGGTGTTCCTTTTATATCTATCTTTAGTGGTTTATATGGTTTATACTCTACTTATCTTTTTGTGCATCTATTTTGTATCCTGTACCTGTGAACTTCAAACTCAAACATTAGTTTAAGTAGTAGCTTTGAAGTCCTGTGAAAAATCTCAGAAGTCAATATTTTGTTGTCGGTGTTCAAAATGTACCAGTGGTAGCCTTTCCCCTAGATTTTATTAAAGGCTTTTTTCCTCATTTATCTAAAGAACTTAATGTCATTCGTAGAATAATTTAAAAAAGCATTTCTCTAGTTGTATCAAATAGCATGGTGATGTTCTGGGGGCATGGCCCTAAACTTTTCATCTGTGTGAAAACAGTGGCCAGCTTCAAGGAGACCCGCGTGTGATAGCTATCATTTTCACTTTCAAGATTTGAAGTGTTGAGCTGTCATGCTAAAAACTCTTCTCAGAGTAATTAGTTAATTAGTAAATTTTTGCAATTTCAGCACAAGCGTAAGCCTGAAACAGCATCTGAAATGTCCTGTTTCCATGCCAAAAATAATTTCAGGTTGTGTCTAGAACTCTTTCTGGATGAAATAACAGTTCAGAAAAGACAATTTAAATTGATAAATTGAAAGAGAATTTACAGTTTTCCTTCAATTTAATCTAAGGGTCCTTATGAAAACTTTATTTTAAAGTAAAATAAATATTTCCATTACAAAATCTATTGTAAACTTTCTTTAATTATATTTTAAGTTAGAAAATATTTTAATGGGATTTAATCTGCTTGAAGTTCTGAGACTTATACATGAAACAAATTCGCTTGAATCAGGGGTTGGCTAGCACTGTGTTCTGGGGAGGCGTTCCTCTAATTATGCCCTCCCAGTCCATTAGCCTTGACTAAATTCTCTCTGTAGATGTCTTCCAGTCATTTGGGTTTTGTACAAAAGTAAATTTCAGGTATTCAGCAGTCTTGTTTTTTGTACAGTTCGTGCTGTGAAATTGAGTAACTTGAAAAGTCTTTGCAAAACATTTTCACTTAGTGTTTTACTAAAATAAGCCTTGGATTTAGTTTCCCTATTTTACAGCCTACTGCAGATTATTCAAGTTGATTTGTAACAGATGTGGGCTGTTAGTTCTCTTGCTGAATACCATGAGTGCTGTGATGGTTTCTGCTGCAACATGCTTTAACAATATGATTCACGTTCTCTTTAAAATTCAGAATTGAGTTGGTAATAAATGCATTTTTGCTGAACTTTGAGGTGTTCTAAATATAGTTCAGTCACCTGATCACTGTATTTATAGACTCAGACTTCATGACAAGTGCCTAGTGATCCTTTCTGTCCCCTCTACAACCTCTCCTGCCCTCCTCACCCTCCCTCCCCAAGGACTACACTAGTACTTTTTACACTACTTATTTTAAAATCAAGGGTTTAATTGTCCTATACATAGACAGTTCTATTAATAGCACTACGTGTTCCTTATTTCCCTTCCCTGGATCAGTGGGACTGTGCACACTGGGAACTACTTTGTTTTAAGGGTAAATGAATTCTTCAACTCTGCACGTGAGGAAAGTTTCAGTATCTGCAGCATAATTTAGGAAGACTCTTAAAAACACACTGTTTAAACTTAAATGCACCTATGCACATAGTAACATAATATATGATAGAAGTACTACTACTTCCTTGAATAACTTGAAAAACTATGCATAGGTAGGTACTTTAAAACTGTGTCACTCTGTCATCGAGGTTTCCAGATGAACCTTATCTTTTAAGATGTCCTTGTATAAAACTTAGCATTAAAAAAGTAAACAAAAAACTCCCAAAAAACCAAAACAAAACCCAACAAAAAAACCCCAAACCCAAGAAACCTTACATTGACTGCATCAATATTATAAGTGTTAAGTTACAGTTTAATAGATTGTGGCTACTGTAGAACAGTAGGAAACTGCTAATTGTAATCTAGTTCCGAAAACACCCTGCACAAACAATGAGGAATCAGCTGATCAGATTTCTAATACGAGCATACAAAATGGTTATCTTCAAATACTGTGGTTATTAGACAGCAGTGTTTTGTGATTCTCCTCTTAATCTGGATATTAGACTTTTAAAAACCTGCCCAGGAAATAGCCTTGAGGACAGGTATAAGTGGTATAACAAAGATCTGTGTTAGGTTACATGATTAAAAAGCTTGTCTGCAAGCAAAGGAGAAGAGAGTCACAATGGCAGGTAGGGGATCCCAAATAATACCTTGCCTGGCTACTTCCAGACCCACCCCTAGAGAGCCGTCAGCCCATTGAAGTCCCATCTCCACACCCACAGATGAGCACATAGGTGCAAGGCAGGTGGGGGAACTCCAGTAACCCAACTGGAGAAACAGCCCCTGCCCAGCTCTTACCAGAGCTGTCTCAGGAGAGCCTTAGCACCATGGGATGGGGGGACACACTCTTTACTTGTTCTGGGCATGTTTTTGGTGGTGAGCAGGTTGGTTGCATAGTTTGACTGTCTTCTTGAGCACACAAACACTGTCCTGTCGACTGGGAGAAGTAGTTGACCCAATTTTATTTACTTCTACTAAAACAAAAGTTCACTAACGTTTCACTGTCTAGGCCTAACTTATGCTGACTGCCAGAGTGAAGTGCACTGTTGCAATTACATTGTTTTTGACCAGTTGTCACTTGACTCTGCTGGAAGCCTGTGGTAACTTGGTCAGAGAAAGGTGCTGACTTTGAAGACACCCCTATTTAATAAGAAAACAAACATTGTTCAGGGCTGCCTTCTGAGAGGATACTGAGGGCAGTTATTAAATAGGCCCAAATCAGCTGTCTCCCTGAAAGATTTTGAAATATACCTTCCTTTTTGTATATGTGGTGTGGGCTGAGAAAATGTTCATGGCTTTTTCTCAGCTCTTCCCAGTGTTCAGGTTTTACTTTGTCATTGGTGCCTTTGACAGTGCTGAGGCTAGACAACTCTGCCTGGCTGATTGCTTGCTCTGGGCTCTCTGAAAGCTGGATAACTTGGTGTCTAGGAGACATTTGTTGTCTTATTTTATTCATTAAACCATTGCATTGCATTTCAGGGTTGTTTGCTTGTAGACGTGTGTTCACTGTCTCTTAGTAGTCAAATAACAATAATTCAATTGACAATATTGCACGTCTTCTGTTCCTAAGGATATTTACTGCTTTGAATTTACCATTCTCTTTACAAAGTTAAGTCCACATTTACATAACTAGAATGTTCTTTAAGATCTGTCACTTGAGATCAGAGAGCTTTTTCTCTTCACAGTAGAGAAGTTCGTTAACATTTTGTCTTTTCTGTCCTCTGTCAATGGATGTACAAAGAAGATAATGCCCAGTGCTGTTTTAGTCCCAATCAGCTACTCTACTGAAGTAGCACTTTTTGTACTTAAGCAGCTTCTGAAGCTTGAATTCCATTCTCTGATTGGCATTCAATAAGCTCTGACATTTGTTCAAAATGAAAATTAGAGAGACTTGAAACTTAAACTTCAGATCTATCTACTGTGGACATTTACAAAAGCCTCGTGAGATTCAGGGCTCCATGGCTTCCATGAGCTGGCCAACTCCAAGTCAGATTGTGTATCACCAGGGAAAGTTCCCTTATAAAGTCTACTGTGAAAGGATACTCTCGTCCTTTATCAAAATGAAGGTAAAACATCTCAAATGTAGAGGTTAACCACTGCAGTGGTCTGTCAGGCAGGCCGAAACATACCTTGCTACTAATCTTTATGGTGAGTGCAAAAGTGAAAATATGCACACACGTTTTTCTTCTTCACCTTCATGACAGGCATGGCTTGCAGTTTCTTTGGTCTAACAAGGACCAGTAGATTACACCTCTGAGGCATGAGATCTAATAGTATTTGGTGTTTGCATGTATGAGGATGTCTCCTGAACGTGCCTCTCTGTTTCTGACACCACTAAGGGCATTGCATTCGATGCAGTCTGTCGCAGAAGACTCTTGCTCCCAATATGTAATGTACTAGCCTGTTACCCCTGTGACTATGACCATTTTTGTCCAAGAACATACTTTAGCCTTGTACTTTATTTAACAGACCGGCCAGATGAGAGGTGAATATTTTCTCTGGATGATTTATCTTGAAAAATAAATCTAATCATACAAAGCAGGTGAAATGGAGAATCTGACATTTTAACAGTAGCGTTTACCCTCTTTACCTGTTGGGTTATTAGATTAATTAAATTCCTTCTCAAGTCAAGCTCTATGTGTAAGATTTTCTCAGTCTGGCCTTGCATGCCCCAGTGGTATTAGCATGAAAGGGTGAGGCGCAGATGTGTCTACTTCCAGACATGACACAGCTTTATTTCGCTCTCAAGAGAGCATCACCTTTGCAGACATTATTTAGAATTAGATATTTGCGCGTTCTGTCTTCCTAGAGAGAAGATGATATCCACATTTATAACACTGAGCAATGCTTCTTTTGGGATCTACTAAGTGCATTCCCGTAGGGATTCCCTTTAATGAGGAGGCAGAGCCGTTACAAAGCTTAATGAGCATTCTTTGCTAGTTATTCACATCTGAGTGCCATTGCCTGCTAATGAGGCTGTACTGGAGCCAGCTGGCCTGTTTTGGGGAGTTCTTTCTACTGTCATCTTGCTGTGAACATAATTGATAGAAAAACATCTGACCCTGGAACTGGGACTTCCTATGTATTTGTCCTATCCTCTTATCTGTGGTTGTGACTGCCAGAGGGCTAAGTTCTGTAAATTCAGGGAAAAGACTGTAAATTTTTCAATGACCTGAAAAATGTTCTATCCTCTGCCTCATTGCAGTTTCAGCTTGCAAAATTGGGGGCTCTGTTTAACCTCTCAGGTTTGAATTCTCAGATGAATTGTCATCTTTTTCTGACTTCTCACCAACTCTGGAAAGGTTCTTGTTAAAGCCCAAGTGGTCTTTAGAGTGTCCTTTCAAACTTCTCTGAGTGATGCGGATGTAGTGTCTCGATCATGGAATCATTTGTTCTAAAGAGAACAATTAGAGACACTACATTAATTACTCCTCAAGACTGTATCTTTTCTAGAGATATGTAGGTTTTGTTGAGGACCTTTGATGACAGTTGTCTGTTCAGTTTCTCTGAGAGTCAAATTCTTTTCTTCCTCAAATACTGTCCAAAAAGAGGTGATCACTGTAGAACGCCTACAGATTCTGGGCTCTCAAGGTGGTGGGTTTGATCCACTGGAACGTAGATCTTCACATTTTACCTTCCTTTATTCATTTTGCATCCTGTTCAGACTTAGATTGGCACATTTTCGATATCTGAATGTCAGATAACTCACAGTGAGTGGTGGCGTTGACAGTGGTTATGCGATTATTACCCCCAAATACTCCTTATTACCCCCAAAACATCTGATCTGTAATCCTTACCCCAAGAAATTGTTGCCTGAACATAAATTCCATATTGTCACTTCTATGCTATGGTGCTATGGAACGAATTCCAGGGCAGCTCAATACCAGCTATTCCTTGAATCTAAAGAAGATGGGCAGTTGCCCTGCATTCTGAATTTAAACAGATGGAACTCTTATATGCTTGTCTTCATGGTAGTATTTGTCAGTACTTCCTTGGCAATTGGAAGGACTGATCTGTAATGCTGAATTTCCAAGTAATCTGTTTTCATACAGTGATAAGACCAGCTTGAAATTATTTTGTTATTTTCTCACAAGGCGTTATTGCCAGTTAAAGGTCTTTCCGTTTGGATGATCTGTGACCACTGAAATTCTTGTGAGGGTGCTGACTTTACATTTAAGGATTTTTTTTTTCTTAATGAATGGTTTGTAAGGGAATTTGTAAGAGAGCAAACTTTAGTGTCTGCAAATTGTTCAGTACTTTTTTCATGCTTGTAGTCTCAAGACAAGCATACAAAGTTTGTACTTAATAGCCTCACAAACTGTAGAGGTCATTTGGTTGAGTTTTTAGTTCCTGAATAACGAGAACATTTTGTTCTGTAGAGAAATCTATGCTAATCTTGATTAAGCATTTCACCTCTTCACCAACCATCATAGTAATATCATCCTTCTTTTATAAGGCATGTGTCCTTGAGAACATTGGTGATATGAAGCCAAAGCTTACCCCAAGTGCTTTCAGATTTGACTATACTGCGTATACTTTTCACATCTACTCAACAATCAAGAATTCTTTTTTTTTTTTCTTTCCTCCTCCTGACATACTTCCCCAATTATCTTCAGGGGATTGTCTCTCCAGTTTCCCCCATCCTTTAGAGTGATAATTCCAGATGCGTATCTTTGCTTTCCTGTTCATAAGATGAAATGAAGCATGTCTTCATGTGGAAATCTCAGTTTGAGACAGGCAGGCATTGAGTGCCACGTGTTACAACTGCAAGTAGGGTGGCACAAAGTTCTCTGTCAAGTGTGACAACTGTTTGGTGAGCAGTTTGTCAGAAATGGGTCTTGCTTATCAGTAGTTTACTTGAGGCCTCCAGCTCTTTTAAAGGAGATCAGAGTTGTATTTTTCACAATCAAGCATCTGACACAATAATCTTTTGGAAGTGGGATTAATCTATTTGATTCTTAATACCAACAGAAATGTTGGATGCTTTTTCTTCAAGGTACTGCCAGTGCCAGACTGTCTCAAATACGTCCCTAATGGCACAGTTAACTGGGCTCAAATACTTCAGTAGGAAGAATTTTCGTTCAGGTAGTGGTATTTCTGATACTGGTGTTTTCTTTTTGAGTTGGCATAACCTATGGAATTGTGGTGCTGTGAATTTCTGAATTTTTACTCTTCTGACATTTCTATTCCTTCCTTCCCTGTCAAAGCCTGGGTCATGGTAATTTGTTCCTTGAAACGTTTTATTGTGTAAGGTCAATATCACCCTGATAACTAAGTTATTTCTACTACTGCTGTTACTCCTAAGAAGTATTGTTCAAAAGAAAAAAAAATATTTTTTAAAATCTTTTGAAAATCTGAGATTTTAATTTCAGTATTGCTTTGCTACAGAGGGTAAAATGGCTAATTTTCAGTGTTGAGCCATTGATGGGTGACAGATTTAAACCCATATGATTTGAAGATGGTGATAAAACTGTGAATCATACTTTGTAACATACGAAATTACCAGGTTGGTTTTCTTCTGTTATTTGAAGAAAATTCTTCTGTTTGGTCTTAAAGTATTGTACTCTATAAGTCCTACCACATTAAATGGACGAGTGCCTTAAGTTTTGTATGTATTTAAATCGTCGTTTAAAATTTAAGAACAAAGTCTTGCGTGGTTTCCTTATACGCTGGTTTCCTTGTGAAATTCAGACTTACCCATGTAGCACTGAGGTGGTCCAGGAGAGCAGTCATGCATATCTCTGATTATGGGCAAATGACTGCAGCAGTATAGGAGCAGTATTCCCTATAGACTTAAACATCAACTTCTGAACAAGTGTTTCAGTAAGCTTGCATAAATTTGCATCGGTATTTGCTCCTCTATTCATAATTTCTAAACTTTCATCTGCTTCTAAGAACTATTTTCCCACCAGTTCTCTATGCTAAACTCATATAAAAATATAGAGCATTGTAAAAAATTTCAGGAAACCAATAAGCGAAATAAGAACAACTGTAGATGTTTATATTAATGTTTTGTCATAACAGAAGAACAGGAGTGCCCTCTAGTTCTCTTAGAAAAACTTAAAAAATACAATCAATTTGAAAATATAATTTTACCTTAATGTCTTCTTGGAAAATAATTTTATTAAAATAATTATTTTCAAGAAAGATATAAAGAAATAAAGAACTAGAAATCAAATGAGCATAACTGATTAGCATTAATTTAGAAAAAAAATAGAAGTAATTGCCAAGGTGTGTGCTAATGGACGTGCTAATAGATATTAGGATATTGCAGAACATCTCATTTATAGTACAGTATCATACAAAAAGTTACATCTTGGTATTTGTACTCCCCCAACCTATGTCCCAAAAGGCTGCAGCCACTGAATACTGTCAGATTGAATGGCTCTTCTGTTTCTATATTGTTCTTTAATCTAAGGATCCGTTTAGTGCTTTCTGGTGTTGCAGCAGTATGTTTTTAATGGCTATCTGGGTGGATTCGAATTTATTTTGCAACTAATTTAGCTGATATTATGGTGAGATTATTTTCTGTCTTCATAAACATTTCAGAATAAATACTGTAAAATAAGGCTGGTGTATAGTTTTAAATATATTTTAGTTATTTTGTTTAAGGAAAATTTGCAAAAGGATGCTTTTCACAGATCAGTAAGTTGAGTCATCTCTAAATAAAACATCAGTGGGTGAGTGGAAAATAGAATTTCTGATACTGTCATTTCATCCCATTTAAACTTTTCATGTTTTTTCCTTTAAAACTGAAATTGATGTTTTTCTTGCTAGTTAGAATGAATATGCAGCTCACCAATTCACTTAAGATAAACCAACTTAAGTGAGTTGAAGTGACAGAAGCAAGTGACAGAAAAGGGAAACTGTATAGTTTACTCAAGTTTTGTGACTTGAAAGTTTACCTTGTGCTTATCTGTGTCATTTGTAACTTCCATAAATGATACTAAGGAACTGAGGTGATGTAGTTCTGTTTTATTGCAGAGGAATTCCTGGGAAGAAATGTGGAACAGTCATAGTAACAGCAGAGGAACTGGGCTGTTGCCGAGTAAGTGTTTGTTTGTGCTTTTTGAAGAATAAAATGAAAATTATTTTGTGATTTACACTGTACCAAAATGTCAAAGGTATAATATATAAATATGCATTTTGTGATATATGTAAGAAGTTAGGATACATTTTTTGTATTACTTTTAGTTTTAGATAGTAGAAACAGAAAAAAGTATGCAGCATAAAAGTTTTCATTCTTAGATGAATTTTAAGTCTAGCTCTTGTTTCCATAAGTAATTAATCACATTTTAATCTCTTAATATCCATTTTTTAACAAAGATCCATTTGTTTTAGTCATGGAATTATGTTTCTATTATGGAATATTGACACTACATGAACAGCGAAGTAACATTTTTGATTTTTAACCTTGTAATTAAAAAGATTTATGCTAATAATGATTAATATTATTTTAAAAATGTGAAATTATTGGAAAAAACTAGTAAGGTATTTCAAGGCATCAACGTAAAACAAGTGTTTAAACAGTTTCCTTTAAAGAAAGTGAAGTTTTCTTTTTTCTATTAATGGTAGATGCCTCTTTATTTAATAGAAAACAGAAGAATATCAGTGTGTTTGGCTGCTTAAGGGGAGAGACATGGTGTGGTCATGACTTTCACCAAGTGTCACGGCTCCTTCACCTCCCAGGGTTCATGAGGGAGTGGTTTGGACAGAGGAGCAGGCTTATGGCTCAGAAAGCACCTGGCAGCCACCCTGGCTCAGTTGCTTCCCAGCACTGAATGAGCTAGCAGCAATCTGTAAATCGTAGGAAAACAGAGACTGGAAAGAAGAACAAGGAAGGGTTATAGATACAATTGGAAGCTGAGGAGGGGGCCAGTTTGTCAAGGCATGGTTATATGCTGGATGGGGCTGTATCTTTGAAGAGTTTGTGATGACGAGATAGCAACTCTTAAATGAAAAAAGCAATACTATCAGACTTCTGGTGAGAACATACAGGGGATCTGGAGAATACAAGATTAGATACACAAACCTACAAAAATACCTTGAGGCTTGAAGAGATTTGTTTCTGGGGCTTAAGTTTTGTAATTTGGTGGTGTTGGGAGGATAGTGCTTCACTTCTATACAACATCTTAAGTGTTTAATTTTTTCCTATTTATACAACAGTCATCTTTCTGCCTTTACTAGTATATCCAAAGCTAATCTGTTCAGGCCTTATTTTCTTAAGTTCATTAGATATTTGAAGTAAAAAGAAATCCTTAATTTTGTGCCTTATTTCCAGCTTGATCAAGTTTGTATTACTTCTCTGCAGAAGTAGTATAGTGGTATATTTGAATAGCACATGAATAGACTCAAATCTTACTTGCCTTTTCCAGGCAACCTGCCTGTCCTGCACAGTTATGTTAATAGGATGTGCCAACTCAGTCCTATTTAACTCCCATTTAGCAGCAGGAAACCTCTATGTTACTAGTACAAATCAATAAGTACGGTCATGGAAAATGCCTAGTTTTCCCTTCTGTTTTACATTGGCTCAGACCTTTGTTCGTACATGATAAAAATGTTCACACTTTTATCAGATGACAAAATGGGTACATCATTTAAATGCTTTCCTGCAGAAGTCGTGCTTCTACATTTCTTAAGAAGTTAAGCTCCTACAATTCTTAAGAGATGTTTGCCATCACCCCAAGCATGTATTGGTAACCTTAAAAGAGACTAATGGCAATTTTTCCTGATGTTCTGGGCTTATCCTCCAAGACCAGCATTTGTATCCCATTTGTAACAAACTATTTAGAAGTCACTGGTAGAAACTTTTTAGAATCCATAATCAGAACAGGATTTTTTTTTTCCACTTTTAATGACGACAAATACTAGGTGCCCTGCAAGGCCTTCATGTTCTTCCAGATTCATCCCACTCAAATTTTACATAAATGATGACTAGTTCAAAATCACCAAAGGGATCTTGTAAAGAATTTGGTACTCAATCTCTCCCTCTTGCACTCTCTTTTGGATTCTCTGTCATGGTCTTTCACATGCACACTCACAAAATCTCTTGTTCTGTCTCACCAGCTTTCACGTATTTTCTGTATGATATTTTCCTACCTAAGATTATTCAGTATTTGGATTAATTCTTATCTGCCATTCTGAATATGAGCTGTAAAAAAAAAATAAGATCTCAGAAGATCAAAGATTTTTATAATCACTGAGTAGCTCAAGTTGGAAGAGACCTTGGGAGATTGTCTAGTCCAACCTTCTTGTTCTTCTTAAAGCAGATTACTCAGGACTCTGTGCAGTCAGGTTTTGAATATGTCCAAGGAGACTCCACAGTCTCTCTGTTTCAGTGTTTCACCACACTCACAGTAAAAACATTTTTCTTGTATTTAAATGGAATTTCCTATTTCAATTTGTACCTATTACCACTTGTTCTTCTGCTGGATACCACTAATCAGACTCTGTTTATTCCCTCCCATCAAGTATTTATACAAATTGATAAGATCCCCCCGAGCCTTCTCTTCTCCAGGCTAGATAATTCCAGCTCTCTGAGCCTCTCCTCATATGAGAGATGGTCTAATCTCTTAATCATTTCAGTGCCCCTTTTGTTGGAATCATTCCAGCATGTCCATGTCTTGTACTGGGGATCCCAAAACTGAACACAGATTGTGGGTCACAGATTGTGCTGGGTCAGTTCCTTCAGCTTTCTGTCAGCACTTGTCCTAATGCAGCCCAGGAGGCTGTTGGCCTTTTTTGCTGGTAAGGGCATATTGGTCAATTTAGTGTCCACCAAGATCCTCCCAATCCTTTTCTGCAAACCAGCTTTCCACCTGTGTGGCATACAGCCTGTACTGGTGCATGGGGTTATTCCCCTCCAGGTGCAGTACGGGGCATTTCCCTCTGTTGAACACCATGAGGTTCATGTTGGTTTGTTTTTCTAGCCTGTGTGGGTGCCTGTGAATGGCTGCACAACCATCTGGCGTATAAGCTGCTAATTCTAATTTTGTATAGTTGCAAACTTGCTGAGGGCCCACTCTGTCCCATCATCCAGGTAGTTAATGAAGATGTTAAATATTATTGACCCCACTTTAGGCACCTGGGGTATACCACTAGTGACTGGTCTCTGGCTGCTCATTGTCACCTTTTGAAGCCCAACAGTTCAGTCATTTTTCAGTCTATCATATTCTCAGGGATTGAGGATAGACTGGCTTGGATCCTCTTCCTTGCCCATTCTCAAAGACAGGAGTGACGTTTACTTTCTCTCAGACCTCAGGAACTTCTGAACATCATGACTTTCCAAAGATAAGTGACTTGATAGTGACATTGGCCGACTCCAACAGCACTCACAGGTGCACCCTACCAGGTCCCATGGACTTCTGTATGTCTGATCTGTTTAAAATGTTCCTTTTCCATGGACTTTTCCATGTCCTTTGTTACCTAGTCCCCTCCCCCATGCAGTGGTGAGCCCACATGGTCCCTAGTCTTCCTCTTGTTGCTGTTACACCTGTTTGTGGAATACAGTCTCCCAGCAGGGCCTGCCCCAGTTAATTAGTGAGTCTGCATGTTTATCTTTGCATTTATAACCCTTTTTACATTCTTGACTCTGCCCAAAGAGGTCACCATGTGTGACTGTCAGTTTGCCTGACCACAGCAAACTGATTTTTTTCTGATGATCCTTATTTGTCATCAAAATTGGGAGTATTTGGTGTCTTCCAGGCTCATTTTCTGGAAGCTTCTAGACTCTTAATAGCAAGCTGCTAAACCATTTAGTCTCCAGACAGCAAGAGCAGACAACTGCAGGTTTAAGTCACTGAAAGAATGAGACTTAGTCAGATGTCATTGGACTTTTTAGAATTAATTCTCATATGCATTTCTTGCCTGTGCATCCACTTCCCTCAGAATGCAGCTTTGGATGTCAGAAAATATGGGGAAAAAACGGAGGCATTTAGCATATAAATTTACCCTTCCTCTGCAACCCCTACAAAGGAGTTCTTGATTCCAACAATTCAAACTGTACTTTAAGAACATTGCAGAAATGCAAATATGTAAAGACTACCTAGAAGGTAGATACAAATTGATAACAAAATAAATGAGGGTATGGTTGTTAGTGATTTTTATTTATTTTAGTGTAGTAAACTCTATGTTGCACATAATTTTTCTGTATTACCCATTTCAGGATTCAGTTCTAATGCAATTTTGCGCGAACAAACTAGACAAGAAGGACTTCTTTGGGAAATCTGATCCTTTCCTTGTATTTCATCGAAGCAATGAAGATGGCAGGTAGATACCTGTTAAGTATTTCTGTTGCTAAACAGTAAGCAACTTATTTATTTGCAGATGGTAGTATTAGTTTTCTTTTTATATATATATTTCTCAGTTTAAGTTGTGTTTATTTTATAATGTTTGTTGGATTTAAGTATATCATGTTTTGCAGCATAGGAATAAAAACATTGTAACAAATAGATCAAATACTGCAACTCAGGGGTTTAAGATTTGAATGTATGATAAATATAGAGCACTATGAAAATTAATTGTAATAAAAATAGCTAAATGATGCTACTTTTGCTAAAATATAGTATGGCTTTAAATAAAATAGAATTCTCAAAGAAAATTGTAGCTGTGGAACATGCTAATACTTCAAAATTGTTTTAGGTAAAGTATTTTATATTGCAAATTTGGAAATATCTTTTCTTGACTGAGTTTTAGGAAACAGGATTCAAAAATACATATTCCCTCAAAGGACACTTTAGTTACATCTGTATGTAGAATTTCAGTAGTGATTGCACTGGTGACCTTGCCTCCTATTTTGTTTTGAACAATTCAGTCCCCAAGATGAGGATTCAAAAGAAGTGTTTTAATTTTGCTTCAGTTAGAGAAAGCAGAATGCAGTAAAACAATTAATTGTATTTCACCCGAGAGAAGGGGATCATGGAGTCTCACACAGGTTTTATGAGACAGCCCTGGTTAAAAAAAATCATAGACATAAAATGGGGAACAAGAATCAGAAAACTGTGACTATCTTGGCTCAGTTTCTAAATCATTACGTAAGAATCAAATCCTTACCAGGTTGCTTTCTTTCTGGACCCATGACTGAATCCTGGCTGTACGAGGCCTGTTTAAACAGGATGGAGACTGCTCTTGCCTGAAATAACACACTGAATAGTTGTCATTCTTGTCAAAGTTTTGGGTAGAAACATTTTAGACTTAGAATTGCTCAGCATCCCAGTCTGTAATCTCTCTCAAACAGGTCTGTCTTCTTCAGTCCCCCTTCTCTCTGGTTTCAATGCGTTTCTTTTTTTCTTGTCTTGAATTTTATACGGATGTTCTATGAATGAATACAGGTTACAGCTCTTTTGATTGCATGTTTTATGACACAAAAGAAAAAGTAAATAAATACAAAATATATCTTTTTTATCTTATTACAGTTTTACAATCTGCCACAAAACAGAAGTCATTAAAAATACATTAAATCCAGTGTGGCAGGCATTCAAGATTTCTGTCAGAGCACTGTGTAATGGAGACTATGACCGGTAAGCTACACGTTAAGCTTTCTTAACATATAGGACTTTATTTCCCTCTGACTTGCGTATTCTTTTATGTGTAAGCTTTTCTATGCAATTCAGTTCCTGATGTTATTTAGGTTACTTATTCAGCACTTGAAACACCAGAGCGGTGTAGAGGGTCAGAATCCCTTCCCTCACCCTGCTGGCCACCATTCTTTTGATGCAGCCCAGGATATGGTTAGCTTCTTGGGCCAGATTCAGTTTCTCATCCACCCACATCCCCAAGTCCTTCTCCTCAGGGCTGCTCTCAACTCATTCTCTGTCCAGGCTATATTTGTACTTGGGATTGCCCTGGCCCTTGTGCGCTAGGTTGTACTTGGCCTTGTTGAACCCCATGAGGTTTGCACAGAGCCACCTCTCAAGCCTGTCAGAGTCATCCAGAGGGACATATTGCTGCATGTAGGGAAATTAAATAAGACTTTGCTCAAATTGATAGTTTTCCTATGAGTGTGTCTGTGAAACAAACTTATAATTTGGAACTTAAGTAGTTAGTTTTCTACCTCAGTTTTTATTTTCAGTTTCCATGTATGTGATTACCATGCATTCATGTACATTTTGTGTTACTGTAGGACATGCTTTTGTCATGCCATAACTCTGTTGCATTACTTTGTCAAGCTAATTGTTTGGTGAAGTGTGTACACTAAAATTACTTTAATAGGTTACTATGATAGTTTAGCCTTCTGGGAAGGTGTTCCTTGAACTTGTAATTTACTAGTTAATGCCAGGGGATAAACAAACCAACTCTTGAATCAACTGACTGAATCTCAGAAGTCACTATGAAGAAGCAGGAGAGTAAGAAGTGCTTAAATTCACTAAGCTAAGCAGAATGCTCTGTCTTTATAAGCTGCTTATTAAAAAATCAAAAGCTAATTGACTTGTGATTTCCTAGGAAAGTGGGGGAGGGTATAATTTTAGGGGGGAATGGCCATTTTTAGTCTTTCCTGTTCGATCTTAGCTGATATATTTGATCTGCGATACTCTTCCAGTACTTGACGCTTCTTCAAACTGAAGGAAAAAGGGTTCTCCTATGTTGCTAACACTCTCCTTGTGAAGCGCTTGATACAGTTATTGTCAGCCGTGTTGGTTACTCTTTCAATTAGATGCAATATAAATGCAGCAATTTCATAATAAGTACATTCTAATCAAATAGAATTTTTAGTTTGTATATGGGTTCATGTGCATAATGCATAAGCAAAATAGTGCTTATGAAGCTAGTCTCTGGACGCTGTACTATTTATCATATTAGAGAAAAAAGGTTTTCATAATAATTAAAATAGAAATTGTGGTAGAGGCATATTGAAATAACTCCAGCATTTGAAAAGAAAATTAAAAAGTATAATAATGCTTCAAATTATTGGGTAACTACTGTTTTCTCATGTTGATTCTACTCTGAATGCTTTCAACATAATGTGCTCAGTGAATGCCTTATGAATAAAAGGTTCCAAGGAACTTCATAACCCTACCTACATCAATTATGTTTCAAATACTCATTAGCTGACAGATTAATTCAAATTATTATCTATTGGTAGTCCAGAAAAAGCATCCAACGTTTGTTTTTTTTTTATTTGAAAACTTCTCTTTCTAAAGGTAAGGAGTAGATTCCTAAGATCAGCATACTAATACATAAAAATGCAAATCCCAAAAGTCTCTGTCAGATGATAGTTTCACAGATCAAGTGTTGGTGCTCTGGGTTCTTTTAATATGAGATGAATTTCAGCAGAGAGGAGCTTTATTCAAGGAAAAATTACTCTTGTTGAAGTTGCATGTGTCAAGATCCTTCTCAAGAATTTGTCTGGATAATCTTCAGAATTTATCTTAATAATTCAAGTTTTCTTACCGAGATGATATCGCTATTTGAATACAGATTTGAAAGACAATTCAAAACTTAAGTCACACCAAACCTTATGTAAATCTTAACTTACTAGTGTGTCCCGTCTATCTTAATAGTAACAGGTTTTGAAACTTGGAAGTAAAATAATGGTTCTCCGGGGGAAAAAAAAAAAAACTGTGATTTTACTTTTTTTACTAAATTAAATACTGTTTCCTTTCAAGAGTCAAATATTTGGTGAGCTGTTCTTGACTTCATTCCACAGAACAACTTTCACTTTAATCAGTTTTTATTCTAAGAATATTTAAAACCAAACTGATATTCCACAAGTGTGATAAAATGAAACAAATGGTGTGGTCAGAGCCATTAAATTTGAGCTGAAAAGAGAAACATCCACCCAAAGCAACTCCTCTTTTGCCCATTTGGGAATATCATAAAAAATATGAAAAACATCTAGGCATGAATTTGTTGGTGTATGTAATATCAGCTATTGATCAACCTTATCCCCAAAGAGTCCCTTCCCAGTAAAGAAAATTATTGAACGTATTCAAGTGTATCTCTGGGGTACAGCTTCCATGGAAGCAAGTTTTAAAGTAATTGCTTGGACTCCTGTCCCCTCTTTTAATACCACAGACCTGATGACTTCACTGCATGTGAAAATGTTCTGAAGAATAAAAGTAAGCAAGTTGTTGCTTAAAATACGGGAAGTCTGTAGGTGCTATTTTTCTATCCCATGTTCAGTGAACTTTAGGCTGGATAGGATTCATTATTACTGATCATTGTATTTACTTATATATATGCTCTTTCTGTAGTAGAAGGAGATAAATAAAGCTGTATATTGTCTCCATCCTGCTGTGTTTCCTGTTTCATTAATGATGTTGATTGTGACCAGCTTGTGACCATCTGTCAATTGGATTTATCTCCATTTATCACAACTCCTTGGGCCCAGCCAGTTTTTTCCCCAGCAAAGAGTGCGCCCATCCAAGCCATGAGCTGCCAGTTTCTCCAGGAGAACACTGTGGAAAGTAGTGTCAAAGGCTTTTTCCCCTCGTCCTGTCACCACAGGCCCTACTAAAAAGTCTATCTGTATTAGCAGTCACCTTTATGTATTGAAAGGCCATAATAAGGTCTCCCTGGAGCTTTCTCTTCTCTAGGCTGAATAGCCCACATTCTCTGAGCCTTTCGAAGTGGCCTATAGTCTCATAAACACGAAGTAATGCATAGGAGGTATGTGTGCTTGCTCATTGGATCATACTTTTAGTTAAAGTGTTTCGGTATCTTGTCTCAGTATCTGGATTCACACAATAGCCAGTTACAGATTCATCAGAGGGATGCTCAAGAAACTGTTTTGAACCATTATATGCTAAAATTTGTCATGAGGCATGTATCTGAAAACTTGCCAATTAGCTATTGTTTTATACTGTGAAAAAGTAATTTAGATCCATGTATTATTTTGAATGTATAATAATCTACTAGATTGTCTTTCAATTCTGATTTAAATGAAATAAATTCTAATTAGTTCTCCTATTGAAAAAGTGTTTGCACTGAGTACTTGTGTGTTGGCAGACTTAATAATTTTATTACCCAGCTTGCCCACCAGCTCCTGATTCCCTACAGGGAGGGTGAGTATTCCCACAGCGCCCAGGCAATGTGTCAGTTTGGGAAAAACTGGTACCCGGAGTCTGCCTCTGTCTTGTTCCCCCGCCGTGCCCCACAGTCTGCTTGTCCTGTTTCATTTGAAGAAGGCAGAGTCATGTTTTTGCTTTATAATCTGATGGTTATTTAGTGTTCTCGGATAAAAGAACTAAACAACTATCCTTTAGGCGTTACAGGAATTTAAGAAAATTATGCTGCACAGTTCTGTCATCTTTGGTCAGAGAGCAGAGCAGCCTCCTCCTCTTCTGTTGAGATGTAGGGGAAGTTTCAGAGGGGAAAAGTGCTGTCTTTCAAGAACTACAAATTTCTTTCACCTGCAGCCACAGGCATGGCCTTCACAAAATTGTGGGTGGATCTTACACAGTTCTCGTTTGTCACCATTGCATGATGTTTAGAAGAGGTTAATACTGTCTACCAGATTGAAGCTTTATTGTATTCTGAAATAGTTCTTTTCATTTAAGAATCACATGTATCAACTGGACTTCCATACTGCTTTAAATGCACTTTATATTGAGAACATTGCTTTTAATATGTACTTTGCTGTTTAATAATTTTGTTCTATAAGGGCCCTTTCAATCTCTGCATGCTTCTTCTCAAATATGGATATATTACTTTTTTCTGTAAGATGTTATTACCACACAGTAGATATACATTTTCCAGATAATAGCATACACCAAAGAAACCTTCACAATAAGATCCAGTTTGTAAATGTTCTTAAAGACTTTGATAATACTTTAAGGTTTAAAGAATCATTTATTAAAAGAAAAACAACAGAAAACTCAGAGCATCAGCAAATGAAAATATATTGGTTAAACATGTAATGTGTTTAATTGTTTCCCTAGCTTCTGCGCTATTTTGCTATTAATTTATGAAGATATATTGGGTAACCTGAGTGACTTGCTATTTTCTGCTCCATGAGAAATGACTGGAAAATTCTGCCTTCTGGATGTGGCACAACTGATGAACCCATATGCTATTAAAATACAAGTATTAAAGGCAATCCTGGTACATTTTAATATATATTTTAATAGGGTTGTGTTTTTCGGTTTTTTTAGGACAATTAAAGTAGAAGTGTATGATTGGGATAGAGATGGAAGGTAAGACATTAAGTCTATTGTTAAACTTTAGAGTTATTGATGTTTTAAAATGTATAAATATATAGTAGTCAGGACAGGAGTAGAGAATGGTCTTTATAAATATTTAGAGGTACAGGTACTGGATAAAAATTTTTGTTGTGCTACAGGGTGTTTTTTGGTGGGTTGGTTTTGTGGTTTTTTTTTTTTTTGCGATTGTGGTAAGTGCTGAAATGTTAGTCTATTTCAAACGTGATGTGTGTAGTACATACATACACAAAACAAACAAGATGGAATCCTTTGTGATCTGTAAGATCAGTTTTGTGCATCTCATTCTATTATATGTTAATGTACGTGTTTGGAGAGAACATTATTTTATCTTCCTTTTACTTAAAATACTGCTTCATAAATTGTTGTTTTTCAAGAGTGATAAAGTGCCTGAGCCTGCAATTGCTACTTCGTTGTTGCCTAGATATTGCAATGTAGAAACTACGTGTTGATTAGCATCATTTCAGAATGGGTTTGAATGTTCATTCCCATGCCTGTCTTTATGAAAACGTTGTTGTAAACTCCAGAGTTGGAAGACCTGGGTTTAAAATAACTCCATTAATAGAAATAGGATGGTGGAACATATGTGGAATTTCTGCTGCTAAATTCCAGAGGGGCAATCTATTATTCAAGCTTGCTGTCTGTATTGAGTGTACCTTTTTTTCTGAAGAAAGTACCCTTTTGAATTGCCTTTATTTTGATAAACCAGATAAAAAAATAATTCTATCAGGCTGGATTGATACCTCTTGTTCCTTTAAAAATGTTTGAGCGTCTTAATATTTTGCTTAGAAACTGTACTCATAAATCAGGGTACTAGAACTTTTATGTAATATAGTAATATGTTAATTTCTATTTATCTTTAAGTTGGTCTGACTTAATTATTTCCTACTAATCTTAACTTATATTTTTAAATATATGGATATGCACGTACAGTTGAATTTTTAGGAGTATATTATTTATTATATAGTCTTTAGTGTTGCTAATGCAATTTATTTTTATTATTATAACTAATGATACTGTGCTTCTGTGGCCCAAAAGATCTTGTAACTGTAATTTATCCTGTGCTGCCATTCATTTCCTCGCTGACAAGGTCCAAAACCAGTTTCAGGTTTTTAGCTTATACTTTTGTCTTTTTGGTTCCGTCATGAAGCCTGTTGATTTATAAGCGTTCTTATCACATCTTTGCCTTCTATAAATACCTGCTAGTGCAAATTCATCCTTCTTGATTAGATATTCCCTGGAGTGCCAAAATAACATATTCTGGCAATTAAAAACACAAGGATTTAAATTAACAGAGCCATATTAGCAAAAAATCACTGCATCATTGTAATGATGAATTTCTATTAACATCCTCTGTTTCTCACTTAGCTTTGCCAAATCCTTAAAAATGGGATTTATGTATATTTTAATGTAAAAAACACAATAATTTTGAAATTAATGTAACACGGAAAAATTAGATTATATTGCCAAGTTAATAAGAAATAAAGTTTATATTTTAAGGTATCAAACACCATATGCTGTCCCATTTGCTCTGAAGTTTGAAACTGAAGTATGATTAAAAAGAAAAGGAAGAAATTGGGCAAGTAATACTCTGTAGCTGTAACTCTGAAATCTTCAACACACCGTGGAATTCAGGCAATCATTAGCCTCTATACTCCCATTTTGAAATACTATCTACTTTTGCTCATGTCCCACTCTGAATACCTATAAAATTAATATTGAATAAAAAAAGAGTGAAGGATATATGTATTCCTTTTTATTCTTATTGTATGATTTTTTTGCCTTTTGCCTTCTACTTTTTGGTTTTTAATTTAGAAGCAGACAGATCACTGACAGCACTCATCTCATGTAACTTCAGACAATGTAAAAATCAGACAACTAGAATGAACTGATCATTTAAGTTACTTCAGTAGTTTACAAGGGAAACTGGTCTGATTGAATCCATCCTAACTGGAATAAATTGCCATTCGGTGGTGCTTATGACTTAAGTTCTTGCTACAATCACTAGTAAGTGCCTAATTTAACTTTGACGTTGCCAAATGTATTGGAAGTGAATCCCATTAAAGAATTGATCTATCAATTTTTGTACAATGCTGCTGTGAATGTTTATATTCATTTCCATTTTTCATAGAATCATAGAATCATCTGGGCTGGAAGGGACCTTCAAAGGTCATCTAGTCCAACCCCCCCACAGTCACAGGGACACCCCCAACTAGACCAGGTTGCCCAGGGCCTCGTCGAGCCTCACCTTGAATGTCTCCAGAGAAGGGGCCTCAACCACCTCCCTGGGCTACCTGTTCCAGTGCTCCACCACCCTCATTGTAAATAACTTATTCCTAATATCCAGTCTAAATCTGCTTTTCTTCAGTTTAAACTCATTGCCCTCGTCCTGTCACTGCAGGCCTTTGTAAACAGACTTTCCCCAGCCTTCCTGTAGCCCCCCTCAGGTACTGGAAGGCCGCTATTAGGTCTCCCCGGAGCCTCCTCTTCTACAGGCTGAACAACCCCAGCTCCCTCAGCCTGTCATTTTTGTGGCCCTCCTCTGGACCCGTTCCATCAGGTCCATGTCCTTCCTATATTGAGGGCTTCAGACGTGCACACAGGTGAGGTTTCACCAGAGCAAAGTGGCAGAATCACTTCTCTGGACCTGCTGGCAACACTTCTCTTGATGCAGCCCAGGATGCGATTGGCCTTCTGGGTTGCAAGTGCACACTGCCTGCTCATGTCCAGTTTCTTGTCCGTCAGCACCCTCAAGTCCCTTTCCTCAGGGCTGCTTTCTAATACCTCATCGCCCACTCTGTATTGATACCGAGGATTGTTCCAGCCCAGGTGCATTTTTGATGGACTTCTTATTTATAAGCAGTTGCTAGACCAGCTAATCACCTCACTAGGCTGTTTGCTCCAGAGATGTCCAGTCTGAGCAGGAATAACCTTTGAAGGATAATGAGATCCTGCTCGATAGCAAAGCAAGTTATACTGAATATTGCAGGTTATTCTGCAATCAGTAAGGCAACATTACTGTGCATGTACTTGATTTCCGAGTCTTGACTTGACTCTGACTTCTTGAGTCTTGACTTAGAGGGCTGTTTTTCCCCATTCTGTGTTACCTGTGCTATGGGAAAATGTGACCAGGGTGCTTTGAGTTGAGCTTCTTACTGTCACATTCATGAATTACATTGTTAAGTGTAATTGTGTATTCTTAGCTCTCATTTATTTTCAAACATCACTTAAAATTTCTTGACTAAAAGGTAATACAGGACATTTGTAACATTAACCCTATTAAATATGAAACATCACAGAATCATATGGGGTTGGAAGGGACCTCTGGAGATCATCTA
>JAOTQQ010000001.1:16488616-16505618 GCA_026546715.1 Gallinago undulata
GTCTGTAATTTCCCAGGTCCTCCTTCTTGCCCTTTTTGAAGACTGGGATGACATTGGCCTTTCTCCAGTCCTTGGGCTCTTTGTATCAAATGAGTTTTTGCTCAAAACTTGTCAAAATGTGAACCACTTGTTCTAATTGATACCTTTTATTGGTTCTAAGAGCTGTGACAACCCCCAGACTATTTGATGCTGTAAGAAGTCACAAAAGTTGGTTTTGTTAATTTGGACAAGCCCACTTGTGTGAAAGAGAGTGACTTTTTATATTGAGCATCCGTATCAGTGTAGTACTTGCAGACAGGTCTTACCGAAAGTAAAAATGAGATGACGGGCAACTTCACATCAGCAGTACTCTGATGTTTTTATTTGTCTCTGAAGGCTTTTTTACTAATTTCAGATGAATTGTTACTTGGCATACATGGTGCAAAAGCAATTTCACAGTCTTGATGTTTATTATCTGTTACACAGAATAAGTGGGTTTTTTTCTTGAATTTCAAATCTATAAATATTACCATGCTAACCAGGGGCCACCAAAACATTCATCTGAGAATCTAAACACTGTAGGAGAGATTGTAAAACTCAGATGTTAGGCTCTCTCACTTTATTTCTTGTTCTCCATCTTCATCTCCTCCAGCTAGATAGGTGATTTTTAAATTATTGCACTTTTCCCCTTACTCATTTGCATATTTCTGGTGATGATTGCCCTTTCGTGCATTATTTTTTTCCTTTACATCATTAAAAAAAAAAGTTAATACAATTCTGAAAGTGATTTTCAGCACTTCATAACTCCAAAAGTGGAAGATTAGGGAGATGGAGTTCAAGTGATTATTTTATGAGCTAAGAGTCTGATTCAGTGTTCTGATATGCCACTCATGGACAAAAGTCTTCAAGTCTGGGAATATTTGGTGTTACAAAGACAAACAGAATCACTTCTTTGGATTCTCAATCCAGAGAGTTAATGAGGAGATCCATTTGGTGAAGTGTGATCATGAATATTGGGGAGAGATCAGTGCCTTGCCTTTCTTAACGAGTTACACTTCTGCCAAAGGCAAATGTTGTCCAGCAGGCACTCATCTTTCAGAGCCAGCCTAGTGGAGGGGCATACGTCCATCTGAATACTGAGTCTTAAGATCCAGATTGATGATCTTTTAACAGCAGAGAACTCTGAGACTGGTTATATAAACCCATACCTATTTAACATGGTTAGTCAGAGGAATTTTATCTTTCTATCTCAGTTTTTGTCAGTTTGTGTATATTGCCACAAGAAAAGTGGCAATATACTGTACAATATATAATATATTCAGTGTCTCTTAGAATTAAACAAACAATGGCTTTTAAGGAGTACAGATTTTTTTTTCCCCCAAGACAGCCCTGTCTGGAATTGCTTAAGTTTCCTCTGCTTGCTATGGCATGTTTGTAGGTAATCACTGAGCTATTGTTTGCATTTCTGCTTTTGAAATATACAAGCCAACTTGAAAATTTAAGGCAAAAACTGTTATGAAAGGGAAAAGTTCCTCTTTAACCAAGGTTCATTTTTCTCTAGTGCTATGGTTACCCAAGAATGAATACACCTTATGGGCTACAGCCCATATAGAACTCAAGTTCCATAGCCTGTATGCATGGCTTCCTCCGTTTCCCTGGGTAAATAGTCACTGGAATCTGGAGAGCATTTAATTAAAGGAGATGATACCTCCAAAATATGTTTCTTAAGAAAAGTTTTAGACTGTCTTGGAAGCAATTTCCTGATCTCAAAACTGGAAGGGGAGGGTTTCTGAATCTGAGCAATTAGTAATATCTTTGCCATATAGTATCTATCAGGCTTTCTTACAGGATGCTTTGCTTACGTCATGTGCATTAGCATGGTGGTTGGACTTTTTAATTGTGTGTTTTACATATTTTGTGAGTTCATGTGGGTTTCAGAAAGTGAGATTTGTATCTGGCATTTGTTTTTTTCATTTCATTATGAATAAATCAAGAAAGAAATTTCATGTTGCTGTGGGTTGTTTCCATTTTTTCTCTTCTTGCAAGATTCAATTTTATTTAAATTTGCTTTTAATATTTATAGCTTAATTAGAAGTGTGCTATATTTCTTCAAAACAAATTATACAGGTAACAAAGTGTTGTGATTTGGGAAAATGAAAATTGGTTCTGTTTTACCTCAAACCAGAACATCGAGTCGTAAAACTTTGACTTTCTATTCTAGTTTACCATTGGAAGGAAGGTAAAGAAGTTAGTTTCATAGCTGACCAAATGTGGAGGCAGAGTGTAGAGGAGACAAAACGCCCTGTTAGGGAGCAACTGAGAAACAGATGGAGATGGGCATGGTGGGGGGAGTGGGAGTTGGAGCAGCAATGAAGACAGTTCAGCTGGGGAGAGTGGAGAATGGGAACATGTCCCATGTCTTCTGGGAGTCATGTAGCAGCTCCGGGCACTCACCCCTGCAGTTGCTTCCATTCCAGGTGCCTGTCTGAGATACCAACCTGCAGTTCAGTCACTTCTGGCAGCCCTGTGGTTTTTCTGCCCGAGCCCCCTGACCCTAGCTGCCTTTCTCAGTGATGCTGCACTCCCTCTGGCCACCCTGCTCACTCACCATGGCTCTTTGGCAGCCTGCCATCCCCTGGTTAAGAGTTGACAAAGCAGATTTCAAAACGTGGGTGACAGCACAGGAGTGTCTAATGTATTCTTGGAGCAGGAATAGAATTTAGAAAGGAGAAGCTTGATAACCGCTGTTTTACTGTTAGGTTAAGATCTACTTTCCAATGGTGTCTCATACCGTAAGCTGACTAGCTTCAGCGGATTGCTTTTCTCCCACCAGATGGGGAAACATAGCAGCTGAAATAAGCTTTGGGTCTTCCCCTTAAAAGTGCCATTCAATGTCCCATTACACAAATTGGTAGAGCTGGTCTTTCCTGGTTGAAGTTACTCCTTTCACACTCTTAATACCTCCCTTTCTCTCGTATAGTCTCGCACACGGTTCAGAGTCTGTGGTGCCAGTGATCATCCAGTGAGAAAATGGTGATAGTCTTTGATAGCCCACTCTGATTTTTCAGATTCTGTGAGCTTACAGTGGGATCAGATCGCTAATTTATAACCTAGTCCTCATTGGGCAGCTAAGTTAAGCAGAAGCTATCAGAAAGATGTAAGCTAATGCTTTTCATCGCTAATTTTTTTATTACTAATACAGTGAGCACACGAGAATGACAAATATTTTTAAGCAAATTATATTTTTTTTGCAATTGTTCCTTTCTTGGGTGTCAGTTCATATTGGCTGTGCTTCTCTTTTTCATACATAGATGTAATACATGTTTAAATTACTAAATGCTGTGCATTTGATTTGAAATTATTTGTTTTAACAGCCATGATTTCATTGGAGAATTCACAACAAGTTACAGAGAGTTGTCGAGAGGGCAGTCTCAGTTCAACGTGTATGAGGTAAGTATTGTGAGTATTTATTCTCTTTCAGGAAATTAATGGAAACACTTCCAATGTTTTCATGGCAAATTGGTCAAATCTGGACAGTGCCTGTCAAAATCAAACTTTTGAATTATTTCACATTTCTCCTTTTATAAAGAAGAGCAAAGAATCTAAAAGTCTTGCTTCATAAAAAGATTTGAAGACAAGTAGGTATGTGTGGTGTGTATGCATCTGTGACAGGGAAAGAAGAGCGCTTCAAGCAGCTGGGCTGCTGTGACATAACTTGGAGCAAATGCTGGGTTACTCCCATTGTGTATGAACAATTTGTTATTTCTTACGTGTGCTGTACGCTATTCTCCTATCCAAAGAACATCTGGTGATACCTACATCAGATGCAGAATCACACCTTTGATCCGAAGTGCAGACTTCAAAATCCTTAGAGTTTTGATGCAGGGCTTACAAGTGACAGAGAGTTTCGCTAACTTATTGATGGGGTTTATTGTGCGGTCAGTCACCATCTTTGCTTAAAACTTTGCATCACATTTCTAGTTTAGGATTCACACATCTGCCAGTTAGTGGGATTGACAGGCAGTTGTCAATTCAGTTACAGAGTTTTATATTGTTAGATGACTTCTAACTGTGATAAGACCTTATTGTGTGTTGTAGGTGAATGCAGACTACATCCATGTTCCCCCTTAGTCTCCTCTCCCCTCCTCTCCTCAGGCTCCTGTGGCCAAAATTGTGTGGGCCTGTTTATTTCAGATTACAAAATCCCTAGTTTGAGACTTCTTTTATAATTTAGTCTTAGATTATTTAGATTTGCAAAAAAGTAAACTTTTTTTTTTCTGAGATCAAACTTTACCGAGTCTTCAAAATATGCTGTAATTTATTCTAAGAAACAGTCAATGAGTTTGTCTAAACAGAAATTGAGATGCACAAACTTGAAGTGTCATAAAGGGACTCATTTCCCAGATTTAGGCACGAAAACTTGACTGGGAATGGAGACTAATCTAAACATTAGTGCTCCTGCATTAAAACTTCATTTTTAGATTAATATCTCAGAAGAATCTCAGTCTGGAATGTGAAATGTATTATGAAATTTCAAAATGTGTTAAATAATTAGAGGCAATAGGAGGAAAAAATTTAAAATTTATTTTGGTACTGAGAAGTGTCAACTGACAGACTCTTTCTAGGGAAATACATTATATTCTACAGTGATAAACTCCAGTTTATGTTTTTATAGTTCCAAGAAATTTAATCTTCGGTTTTGAGTTCGCATAACTTAGATAAGAGAGAGAGAGGAAGGGAGGGGGAGAGAGAGATGGGTAACAGACAACTAAGTCTAATTGCCTGATTGCCCTGTGTTTCCTTTTGCCATTCCTTCTTCATCCAGCACCTAAGCATCTATTTCACCATTCTGATGACACACATTCTTGTGTCATAGTTGTCTCATAGACCCCATAGTTGTCTCATGATACTGATGTAGTGGTGGTGTTTGGAAACTAGGAGATCTGCTCACTTAAAGGAGCGTTAACATAAAGAGATACTCCCTGCAATGGCTCAAGAGTAGCAATTTTCACATAGAAATCATGCACCTATTCCAGGCACCTGTATATTCCACTGTGTGAAAATACATGCTATTCCATTTTCACATACATAAGCATATATCTAGCCATTTGTGTTAAAGGTTTTTAGCAACCTCCATCTCACACATGGTCACAGACGAAGTGTATGGATTATGCCAGATACTTCCTATTTCTCTAAGGTGAAGCGCTGAATCTGTAGGTTTTACTCTGTAGGTCTTTCATAGCCTCACTGAGGTTTGTGAAGAGCTGCCTTTGTTTTATTTTTATTTTCTCTCTTTTGTTGTCTTCCTCAGTCAATTCTGTTCTCATTTTTGCTGTTTTTCTTCTCTGGATATGAGCACTCATACAACACAAGAAAAATACTGTTTAGGCGAGGTACATTTATTGTCCTAAGGTACTTATATCCTGGGAATAGAGGAACCTTAGAAGGGTCCAAGTATGAAGTTCATATTCATTCAGATCACAGAGTCATGAGCCCAAAGAAATGTGCATTATAAGTAGACTTTTTTGATATGCATTTTTTTTACTATTCCAGGACCATGTATCTCTCTGATAAGATCTCGTATTTTATAATCAGTTTATTTTTATAAAGGATTTATCAAAGAGTTATGTCCCTTTCAGAGTTTAGAAATAATATTAAATACAGGAATGGTCTAGTCTTTAGTTGTGTTTTCCTTTCTTTCACATTGAAGAGGCTGCAGTCTCCTCTGTAATAAACTTACATGTTTGTATCACTGGAGTAATGAACATAACCCAGGAAAACATAGCATCTGCCAAAGCGCCTGAGGGAAAGATAGTAAAGGTGGCAGTGCATTCTACTAGAAATTGCCTTCATTTTGCCTTGGTTCTTGGACCCTTGCTCTTTTGTGTTAGACCCTGACTCTTCATGCAATAGATTACTGTCATCACACCACAGTACAAACGCCTCTTCCTATGTCTGATTACCAGCAGAATTATTCTAGTTAAAAGCAGCCCTCTCTTGGAAAATGTCATCATACAAAGAGCCGTTGCTCTCTCTAGAAGTTATTGTAGCATAAAATAAGTCCACTTACTGCATCGGCAGTTTCAACCCTTGTCATATAAGCATAAGAATTGAATTAAAAATAAGGCACTTAGCAATTTTTCCCCCTTATTGTTTTAGAAGCCCCTAAAAGTATTTCTTTCTTGTATTTGTATAAAAATGTATTTATTTTTTTATATATATATATATATATATGAAGTATTTCTCAGAAGAGATTCTGGATCTCTTTTCCAGCTTCTACCTGGGACAGTGTGTGTGATATTTTTCTTGACTCTATCCTTGATCTCTAATTAGTCATGGTTATCCTGGTAGACAGTTTAATTTCAAGACCTCTCATGTCTCTCGGAATAAATACTTAAGACCTTCTGGGTCTTTTTGAAAGATTTAGGTCAGCTTCTATGTTTGTACCATGAGTTCCAGCATCATACAGTTTGCATATGTGGTGTCTCTCAGAACTTAAATGTGCTTTTTCTTCCTCGTGGAAAAATACTCTTACTAATAATGAGAAGACAAGCCTATGTGGCTGTAGGCTGTTTTTTTTCTGTATGGTGTGCAGATCATTGTTATTCCTTGAGATATCCTTCAATTGGTCTTGAACTACTGCAATTAAACTTCAGTATTTTGAAGGATTTCATATTGCTAATATAGGTGATCACAAATGTGATGGTTTAGGCAAGCACTAATGCAAGGCAGGGAAGGAGAGTGCTCCAATTATGTGTTGCACTTTTATTTTGAAGATGAGCAAAGGTGCTGCTGTGGAAAGCAGGACAAAGATAACAAAAAGCCATGGTATTTTGTTCTTATTTAGATCTAAGATAAACCCCAGAATTACTGTAATTTACAGCAGTTTCCTATGGATAGTGTCACAGCACAGATTACTGTGTGCAGTGAAAATGTCCTCTCCTGTTGTATCACTGACATAACTCCTACCCTACCAGGAATATTCTGTCATAACATCTTAACTCATTTTGCAGTTTCTTAAATGTAGTATTGATATCTTACTCCCAGCAGTAGCATACATTTCCTGAGCATCTCATGTTTGCCTCCACCCATTGCAATCCTCTGTACTTTGCTACTGCTTCTACTTGATCAGTCTGTGCAATATCAGAGCAAATAAGACTGGACAAATTCTCTTGTAATTGTTTTGCATTTACTAACTGACCCAAGGCATGTAGAGAAATTTGTGTTTGAGTGGGTGTCCCATATTTTCAAATCAGAAATACTTGCTATAACAAGCTCTTTTCAATTAACCCTTTTTAATAGGTAAGAGTTCACGTAGCTTCCTAGGTTACTGAAAGGGTGTAAGACTTTCAGAGGCTAAAAAATGATTTATTTATAGAGTTATCTGAATTCAGAGAAAAAAACCACATAAATATTATAGTAATTACAGAACCTGGATTTATACGAGAGAGACAAGCTGTGATTTAATTCATCTTTGATCCCAACTAGGTGCCTTGTTTCCCATGATATTTCACTCCAAGCTCTAGTGCATTTCCTAGCAATTTTGTAAGAAACCAATTGTCAAGTTACGTGAAGCAGAAGATTCAGATGAATCTCCTTTTTGGCATTTAATGACTGCTGGCAAGAAATATGCTAACTCAGGCCTGACCACTGGATTCTGTAGGGGGCCACGGGGCAGGCAGGAAGTCTGTTACTTTTGTCTTCCTCTTCTGGGCAATTGCCAGCAGGAGTCACTTTCTGGTTAAGATTCTGGTTGAACAAGAATTATCTCATTGTGTATAAACTACCATTACACAGATCTAATTCATTGTTCACCAGTCAAGACACTGTTAATAGCAGGGACAGGGATTATTTTGGGTTTTTTAAGTGTTAAAGGGCTTATGTATATGTAAGGCAGTAAAAGCCTTGAAGAATACTTCCTGTATAGCTGTATGGCATACTGGAGAGAAAGAGAGTCACTCTTGTTTAACCTGTTTGGGAAGATCAAGATAGTTAGCTTTTTCTGCTTTACATTGCACATCTGTTCTGTGTTGTGCAAGGAATATGATCTTTAAATGTAATTTCATTTTGCTTGGAGGAAGAGAATATTTGAAAGACACATATTACTATTTTTCCCATATTCAGGCAAAATTGTTTAAACATTTTATAGTAGTTAAGTGACTAAGATTTCAGTTGGGAGTGTTTTAATTCCTTGTCATTCACAGAACATCTGTGAGTAGTTTACAGTAAAACTTGGCAGTAAGCCACGAGGATTTGAGTTTTCTAGTTATATAGGAGATAGTTGATCAACCTAATTAACAAAATAATGTTTTGCTTCCAATTCCATGTGCAATTTTGAAAAAAGCAGTACATTTTAATGTGTGAGTAATAAAACTGACTGAGGCTTGCCTTTGAATGGGTCAGGTTTTATTGGTGACTACAGTGAGAAATTTTATAGGTGTGGGTTCAAGACATTCAGGAAAACTTTTTAATGATTTATAGTCTAGTTCCATGAAGATTCTTGTGTCTGGGGAATGCATTGAGCCCTCACAACTCCCTTATGCCAGTCAGGTGGTCGTCTGTGCCATTTTCATGAAATTACTATTTTCTGTTCTAGCACAGTGTGATTTGTCCCCCCAGCTGCTCTTCCTGTCAGCCAGATTCTGTGATTGCACCCAATACAGAAATTAGTAGAACAACTCTCATGTTTCTTAGATAGTATTGAGGAGAAGATGGAAACAAATTAACTGGAATGTGAAGAGGTGCATTGTGAGATGAAGAAGTGGTGACAGAGTACACTGAAACTGAAATCAGGAATGCAGAAAAATGCAGACTCTTGTGAAAATTCAAAGTGGTGTTTTACTGAGCACTCAGATTTAATGAATATTCTCACCTCTGTTGCCCTGGTCCCCTGTTTGTCAAATGGGAATAACGGCACTGGCTTACCTACCACGTACCATGGAGATAAATTCACAGGTTTTCAAATATGCATACATCCCAGGATTGAGGTGCATAAGTAAACAGTATGCTGAATGAATTTAGAATCCACTGAAAATAGACTACGTTCTGCATTGAAAGTATCTTAACGCTTACCTTTACATTAAATCATAAATCATACTCCTTTAATATTTGTGTCTGTGTTTCTAGGTAATAAATCCAAAGAAAAAAGGAAAAAAGAAAAAGTATGTTAATTCTGGAACAGTAAGTAAATATATTCTATGTTACTAGAGGCTTTTCTTTTCTCTTGAAGCAGAGTGTAGTTGATTTGTAATTTAACAGGAGTAGAATAGAACCTTCTGTGAAGGCCACAACAATAAGCTATTTACTGTTGTACAGAATTTATTTTCAGATTTTTTTAATTTGAAGAGTCTGATAAAAGCTGTGTCCAAGTGTGCTGTCAAGTTGCTGGTAATTTCCAGAAAGAGTCATACCAAAATTTCAGTCAAATCCTTGAAATCATTGGATTGAACAGTATTAATTTTTATCTGAAACATATCTGCACTTTTAAAAGGCAATTTTGGTTTTAAGAGCTGAGCTAGCATCAGTAAAAGGTAGTATGCTTATCATGGCTAAACCAAAAGGAGTCAACATCTTTTATTGCCAACAGTTTTTTGTAAATCTATGTTGCAAGATCTGTTAGTATAGTTTGGGATGAGAGTTTAATGTCCTTTTGTTCATATTCCATATCCTGTTTTATGAACCATTTGCTAGCAATCCAAGTAGGTCCCTTCAGCACTTTCTCAGCTTCTGTGTTCTGGCATTAATGATGTTCAGAACATCATTTACAAAAGATGAAGATAAATGTTGAAGATTTGTATATTGGAAAACCTAATTGGATACAAGAAATGTTTTTTTGAAAACACATCCAGCATGTGAAGTTTTTTGCCATATGAACAGTTTCACTGAAGTTAGTAGGACTACTTTCACTCTGAACTGTAGCCTTGAAGGAATGCTTTGTCATTATCTCATTCTTGTATAGATCTGCTCATCAGTAGAAAAAAACAAACATTTATATTGTACCTTTGCTTTAGTTTTTAAAAACAAGCAGAAGCATCTTGTCTGAAAATTTACCATACAAGATCTGATTTTCTAGATAATTTATTTTTTGCTAACGTATTTATCTTACTACAATTTAGCGTGTTAAAATAAAGTTCTATTACACTAAATTAGTGCGTCAGGAACTCAAGAAAAGTGATTCTTTTAAATCAATACTAAAAGTAAGTGTACTCAAAATTGTAAGTATAAAATCTGACTTAAGGTACAGAAGAGCAAAAAATGCATTTACGTGTTCAATTTTCTTCTTGATTATGCTTTTAAACATTTTAACACCTTCACATGTATCTGTCTGCATTTGAAAGAACATATTTTGCTCACGTTTGGACAGACAAAATCAATTGTGTCTTGTTATCCCATGTCTCAAATTACATGGAAATTTCTGATAAACGGTTGTTAGCAATTTTCTTTTCTCTTTCTCTACTAGTGTTCTCTAGTGTTGTTGGTTTTGTAATTTATTTTCTTTATCAGGCCCTGTTTGCCCCCTTTTGCCCTTACTTCTTAGTCCTTTAGGCTTCCCTCATGCTTCTCCAAATTGTCACTTTCCTATGTGTTTTCCTGCAGTTTTATTTTTCTCCTCCCTGTCATTTGCCCAAGGCATTCTTTATCCCACAGATTTCTAAATTTTCAAACCAGGCACCAAGACCATCATTCTCACTAATAGGAATTTGGCTTCTGGAAAACTTTAAGTGAAGGGGATATAGATCATTGACTAATATATCACTGCTGTTTTGAAGGACTATGTACATACAGTAGCCATCTCAATTCATTATTACTTAAGGGGTCATTTTAAATTCAGAAAAACTATGTACTAAGCAGAAAAGTTTCAGAATATGTTATTAGTTTTTAACGAAGCAAAGTAGGGAAATTTAAAATTCACTGTATAACACTTGGAACATTGGTAGTCGTTGTCTGTATAGAGGTAAACACCACTTTTAAAAATCAGATTCACTGAAAACTTTTGCTTAAACTAATTCAGAACAAGATGACCAACTGTAATAACAGACGAACCATTACAATGACTGTGTCCAGTAGGAAAATGCGTAGAAGTTTCAGTCTTACATGCAAGACTATGCTACTGATAGCCTGGTAGAACTTTGTTATGGTCTTCTGTTCTCAACAAGAAGAGTAATTTGATTTTTAAACTTTGGAAGTTATTAAGAATCACAGAGAACCTGTGAAAATGGCAGTAAGATAGAAGACAGAATTACCACCTGTAATCTCATTGTTAGTCCAAGTTTACAACATGGGAATATTTTCAGTCTTTATATGTTGCTGCAGTTGGAGGCAAATCAAATTTTGTGACAAACTTCCATCTCTTTTTTATTCTTTGTATCATTGTCAGTGAATTTGCTTAGAGTAGTTACTTAAGCAGTTTTCACTGACTGCCTGATGTGCCTATGTTGTGAGAGAGTTCTGTGTCACTTTGTAAACAGAATGAAAATAATCTGGATTGAATTCTTTCCTTCATAAATGTTGTGCAGTATATGAAGATCTTAAATGCTGACCTTTTCCACTTGAGTTTATACTTCTGTGACTTGAGCATTGGAAATGCAGTGATACCATTAGACCATTGTCTGTGGTTTGGACCTATATAATTTCTGAACTATAAAAGCTGTGACTGAATAAATTTCTTATCTTTGCATTTTTCATATGTTCCACTGTTGGTTTTTTTAATATAAGTTTCATATATATATATATATATATGTGATATACTAGTTTTTTGCATTCTTGGCTTGCATCAGTACTCAATACCACTGTTTTTAATGCAAGATGAGAAATAGCATAAATAATTGTAACTGAGATTTTTTTAACAGTGTTGAAGTCTCGTAGAATAGATGCATTATCATATAGCCTCTAATATTCATCAGTAGATGCAGAGCACACTAATCAGAAGATTGGTAATCAGATGCATGTGGTAACCTGCCCTGGAATACAATCTTCTATCCCTTACCTTTTGCTTAAAAAAAAAAAGTAGTTGTAGTAGACACCCAAATTTGTCGCTTCCCGTTCAAGAACTGCCTATTGAAATGTTGGGGTTTTTTGTTTGTTTTTTTTAATCTTCTTTTTTCCACTAATACTGTAGGAAATTAAGTCTTAAGGATAGAGCTCCAAAAACATTGTGCTTATGTCTCTACTTGTTCAACTGGGAAATGACAACTCATGTCTGACTCTCTTTTATTTGCTTTCAGGTAACATTGCTTTCCTTCCTAATTGAAACAGAAGTTTCATTCCTTGACTATATTAAAGGCGGGTATGTGATTGGCAACAAACCTTTCTTGTTTTCACAATCTCATTGTAATTCACTAATAATTTGTGTACGTGCTTTGCATATGATGACTCTAAGTACTATCTGTAAAGAGCTGTATTGTTTCCTCACCTCAGAGGCTGTACTTTCCTACATAAAACCTGCAGATAGTTATTGACATGAGTTAAGTTACGGAACTTCACTTAGAATGTTGGTGTTGGTACTAAAACACTGAGATTGAGTAATAACCTCTGATCAGCCAGTGAAAATTAGATTAACTAAAAGGGAATTATCTATATAGTATTAAATTAGTAAAAAGCAGTTTTATTTCTTCTGATTGCACTGACCTTTGGTGTATTTAATATTGGCATTAATTTAGAGCCTTTCCCCTTCAAAGGTGTTTTTTCAATGCTAATTATGTAAAATTTATAACACATTCAATTTCTCATTTATCGTCATTTTCCCAAAAGGGAAGTAGAGACAGAAGCATCAAATGGCTTACCCTAAAACGTGCCTGGAAGTGGGATCGAATCTCAGAAATTCCTGGTCCTGCCAGAACACAATTCTTCTCTAAGATAAATGAAAATAATTTGTTATACATTTGGAGGCACTTAATATGCATTTTTGAGGGATACAGTCTGAATATACGTTCCACATTTATTTTAGAGCATTTGTTACCTGTGAAGAAACAAGTTATTCCTTTTGTTCCAGTCTTCAACCAGGCTTCAGCTGAAATAAAAAATAAAAAAAAAAAAGGCTGTGTTGTGTTTTGGCAGTAGCATTATAAGGCTTTGTCTTTGTTCCCAGCAGTGGTAATCCTACACATGAAAATGTGCTTAAGCTTTATTCCTAACACATTCATCATTGAAGTTCATTAAGCTAAAGTGACGCCCCCAATCATAATTGTTAGCTACAGAAAAATTGTCAGTAAGCTATCTCGACTGCCTTTGCATGCAAGGGTTGGAAAAAACCATCCTGAGGTTGTACTCCATGCTGAACGGGTAACTTGGAATGGGAGTGGATCGTTGTTAAGATATGCTTCAAGCTCTTGACCCTGACCCATGGGCTGCTGCAGAGTGTAAATTTTTTTTCCCTCTCAAGGACTAACAGCCTCTTTGATGTTTCAGTTCTACCCAAACAGTTAAATTTTAAAGTTAGAAAATCCAAATTCACTGCTGTTCAATCTCCATCAAAGAAAATAAATATTTTCACTGAGGGTGAATTCAGTCTGGTTTGTATCTCAAAACACTGTCTATTGGCTCATTAAGATTAAACCTGGCAAGAATATTTTATGCATAGTACTTAAATTGGGAATGCATGATTAGGGTTTTTAACATGTATATAGACATATTCTCTTTAAAATTCTTATTCAATATCTTTGGAGAAATTTGTGATTGGACTTGCTCATTTGTTTGCTCCTTGGTGGCTGAACCAGTTTTCCCCTTTGGATGGGAAGCAAAGCCTCTGCAACATTGCAGGTCTGATTGTTTTATATTACAATGTTGTATGTTATACACGTGGGTTATAGGTGACCTTCAGAGGCAGCTGTATAGGCCCATCATCGAGGTGTGTAATTAATGGAATGCATTAGTGGAGGGAAGGGACTGTTCCAGGGAGCAGCCGTCCCTCCCCAGAATGGCCAGGGAGCTGGGAGCAGAGCTGGGTAGCATGGCTGGTGGGGCAGAGTCTCACCAGCCAGGGCCCAGTTGTATGGTACATGAGCAAGGCAAGCAGGGCAGGCCCAGGGATGGTGTCAAGGCTCAATTAAGAGTCCAGATCGTTAGGGAAGTTTGTGGTGATGAGGCAGACAGGTCAGGAGGCAACCCACAGGTTCAAGTCAGGTCCAGCAATTGCCAAGCAGGCCCATGGTGGACAAGGCAGGGAGGTCAAGCCAGGAAGTCAGTCCATGGGTCAGGATCTGGATTAATGGAATCCATGGCCAGGCATGGGCTTGGCTGAGCTGAGCTGAGCTGGAGACCCATATTCCTCTGACATAGCTCAGGCAGGGGCTGAAGGCAGAGCTGAAGTGGGGCTCCTGAGCAACTGAAGGGGGGGGTGTGATGGAGGGACAAGGTGAGGCTGTTTAGCCTCACAGACTACAGACCTTTTAGTGCACACAGGACCCCTACACTTTGTTCCAGGATGCTTCTGGACTGCAAACTGTCAAGCTCTTCTAAAATTGCTATCCTTACCTCCAGTTCGGTTCTGAGATCCAACTGCTGCTGGAATACTTTTTGCCTGTGTTTGCAGTCTTTGGATCCTACAGTTTCTCCTTGGAGAGGATTTAAGTCAGTTGTTGACTGCATTAGAATGTTACAGTTTAGCAAAGCTAAAGCTTCCTGATACAGATTAGGCCTGCTGCATGTTTAACATCTGAAGAATATGTTGACTGTATATACTCTAAAGAATTCTATCAGCACGTTTGCTTAACAAGCTGTTTCTGAGGCACCTAGATTGACGTGGTTATTTCTGTGTTTCTGAGTCCATTTCCAATGATCAGTATGGCTCGTTGTGCCTGCTGTGAGTCACTGTGAGCAACAGATAGACAGCTTCTTGAGATAGCAGTAAAGTACCTGGAGCATCAAGGTTCTGGATGTGATTTCCATATGAATGGCCATGGTCAATCTGTTATGGAACGCTTCTTGGGCACAAGCCATGCAAGTTTTCTGTTTTAAGTAGAGAATCCTAGGATTTGAGAGAAACAGATTATTGTTTTTAGGACTGCTGTTGCCTTTCTCAGTGACATTCCTGTTGTGGACTTAACAGAAGTAGAAAATGGCCATCCATCCATGTTTACCAAATGTTGGTATTGAATGAAGTATACGTATACACAAAGGCAGAAAGAAACAGTTTTGCCTCTAGTGTAGCTGTTTATTCTTTGAAGTGTCTTGTACATATATACCACAAACATCTTATTCCCCATTCATTCAAAATTCATCTCTGTAAAAGCCATGTATATAAGGAACTGAGGAATTAAAATTTATATCTAAATTTGGAAAGAAAAGAAGAGAGTCAGTGCACGTGTAATCATTTTAGGGTGGTTTATCACATTTCTCACTGAGATGAAACAATACCAGTTAATAAACTTAATTGTGCATGCTCTATAGGCAAATAATAGTAATTAAGAATACAAATAATACCTTGTTGTTCTTACTAATATTTTGTATATATCTCTATAACTGCAAGTCAATGAAGACTTGTGATATTAATAATTATCTCTTAAGCTTTTTTCCTCTTTTTCTATAAGAAAGAGCATAATTCAGTGGAATGCTCTGTGCTTAAAAGTATGAGCAGTAATAAATATCACTTAATTATTTTAAATAGAATCTTGTTTAGTGATTCATACAATTATTTCTATGTATGTGCCAGTGGAAACTGTAGAAGAAAAAAAACTTCTATAAAATGTTACCTTTCATTCTGCAAACTATACAGTTTTGTAAATGTGACCAGGAGGCTGGGACTCAGAGTCATTTTCTTGGCTTCTCCCTTCCTTTGTTCATATCATTTAATACCACATATCAGTTGCAGTCCAGTTGACAGATTTTGAAGGAAAGGGAAAGATTTTGTCATTAATCAGTCTGGTTCCCCATCAAGTATGTCCTCCAAAATTCTTTTTAGTTCCCTGTTTTTCTTCTATTTAGTTAGACAAGGGGAAGAAAACACTGATTCTGCAGAAGGCACAATATTGGTTCTTCCATAAATGGATGCTTATGAAATACTTCTTGTTTAGAACTTTCATTGTAATTGATTTGAAGTGTCTAGAACTAATACTGATTTAATGGAAATCTTGACAGCTTTAACTGTGACAAATTGGGAGCTGAGTATTGATTTCATTTATATTTTGAGTCTGCATCTGTTTAGTTGGGATGCTCCATTATAAGTATCATCAATATGACTGGTGTTTTTTTAAAGATCTTTGAAGAATGATACAGATGTTTTTCCTTAAAGTAATTTCATTTTACCACATAACACTGGATTTTGTAGCAGTATGGCAGGAAAGAGAAATATTTTGTATCTAAATATTACATCAAGTGGTGCCATCTTAGTAGCTGGCTTTTTCTTACTTCCTGATAGTTAATCATTGTGCTAAAGTTTGATCTATATTTCAAAATCGGATTTCTCCTGCCACTTACCAATTAATAACATATTGCTATCAAAACACCTACAAATATATGAATAGCCTCAGGAATGTAGGGTATATGGCCTTGAAGTTGAGTGCAATTGAAATTATCCTGGTTTACAGGAATGATTGTCAAACAGTTAGTTTATAGCGTGCTCTGGTTTTGTCTGGACAGGAGATCAGGAGCCAAAAGGCTGCAAGACTTAGTGGACAGAAAGGATATTTCTGTGCAGACGTTTCTGGCCTGTTTGACTTATTAGAATTGGGAGTGAGCTGCTCTAGGCATTTGTAAAACAATAAAGTTTAGGACCTGAATCCTTTGCAACTCAAAAATACTAAGTCTTCTCTTCTGTCCCAAATTAAGTGGAAGATAAGAGGAAATGTTTTCCTCCCATCATGTTAAAAGCCTTATCTTCATCCAGGATTTTGGAAATGAACACCCATATGTTTGGATTCTAAGGGCTTCAGACATACATTTAAAACTGTATTGAATTATTGGTGGTCAAAATGGAAATTTAGAACTCCTTTCGTGACCGCTATTTCCATCCAACCAGTGCACTTTATAATATAATGACATGCATATTGGATATTTGGAGGAGACCTGGTATGAGATACAGTTAAGA
>JAOTQQ010000001.1:16505718-16518004 GCA_026546715.1 Gallinago undulata
TGTTTGG
This sequence comes from Gallinago undulata, assembly GCA_026546715.1. Lineage (NCBI taxonomy): Eukaryota > Metazoa > Chordata > Aves > Charadriiformes > Scolopacidae > Gallinago > Gallinago undulata. Next base: position 16,505,726 of record JAOTQQ010000001.1, read on the forward strand.
ATTCTAAGGGCTTCAGACATACATTTAAAACTGTATTGAATTATTGGTGGTCAAAATGGAAATTTAGAACCAACCAGTGCACTTTATAATATAATGACATGCATATTGGATATTTGGAGGAGACCTGGTATGAGATACAGTTAAGAAGCAAGGGCTGCCATAGCTACATATTTTGGAGGCTTTACCACATATATTTCTTGATCCTTGAGGAGTAGTAAAACTATATAAGGGGAAGATCTTTTGGAACCTTTATCAGAAGAATCTTCTTTATGTTGATACCATGCTTGGCCAAGCAAGTATCAGCAAAGGGGAAATTATGAAGTAACTGTCACTGGGCACTTAAATGCTATGGAGAGGATACAGCCTCTTCATAGCGTTAGTTACTCCCTTGGCTCCACTGTAGAGTTCTGCACAGTAAATTGTCCTCAAACCTTCAACAGCTCCCTCCTGCTAACATACCAGCTGGTCATCACTCTGAAGCCACAAGAGGAAATTCATGTTTTCTTCCAATGTACTGTTTTAAAAAAACCCAATCATTATAAATGTTACCAGCCCAGTGAAAAGCTACATCCAGGCTTAGTTTGTTCCCTTATGTGTATCAGTGCTGGCAGAGCTCTTATTAAAAGATGACAGGTTTCACCTTGCTCTCCCAAAGAAACAAATGAAACGGCTGCTCTGTGATTGTGAGGTGAAGATTTCTGTTCCTTTTAGGATATTTTCTTCATTTCTTGTGGTAGTATAGGGTAAAATCACGTGTCTGGGTATCAAATCAATCATATCTTTCTATACCAACTAAATTCTGGCAAAGGAGTAGTGATCTATCCAGTTCCAAATCCATAAGGCACATTGTTTTTCTTGGATATTCTGAGTTCTCCCCTGGGACAGGACATTCAGTGGCTCAGTGTGCCAAGCCAGGTATCAATGTTTTAGCCACTTTTGTGCAAAGCCTCATGACCTTGCAGCATCACTGATGTAGTGGAGTATCACGAGCTTTTAAGGTAGCTCCCTGGAGTACTCTACAGCTGAACAAGCAGGGGCACAGCCTTAGCCAGAGAATTTCCTTATCAGAAATAGTAAGTTTTGTTGTCTTGATGTATTTTAAAATCTGCATCTTTCAATCAGGCAGCTAAATTTGTCTTGAGGACATCAATTTTATATGCTTTTTAAAATTTTGAGCATCCATATTCTGAATTAATAATTTTTCAGTTAATGTCCCTTACACAAAATACAGTAATCAATAGTCTTATTTTAAAAATATGTTATTGTTGTTGAAGGTTAATATGTTGTTATTAGGTTACTGTTATTATTAAGTACTTGATACAACCTAAGAATTAGTCTGTGAAAAACTTGTAATAGAAATGAAAGCAGAACAGTAGACTCTCAGATATATTTATTACATTTCATTTGGTTCTACAATAACATGTGTTGCCATGAAAACACTTCTTAAAATGTCATCCAGATTAATTTCCCAGTCATCCCATTTGGCTTCCAAAGTAGTTGTCTGATGTTTTCCTGGCACACAGCTTTTAAATTAGCCTTCCTGGATTAATTTCTTAGTTATGGCTGGTTAACTTTTTTCAGTTCACGTGAAACAGGACAGAAATTAATGCCTTTCTTTAGTAAACTGTCACACAAAATACATGTATTCAGAATATTACAGCTGCTTTTGAAAATATTTTTTCCAGTCATGCTAAATTGAAGTTGAATTGTTTGTTTGAAAGACCCTGTTTTGTGTTCAAAAAAGGTTTAATTAAATTTTGATAATTTTGACAAGGGCTGACCTTTATTTTCTACCTTTCTGCACTTTATTATTCCTTTTAGAGGCCACTGGTGCCATATGTAACTTGGGCTTCTATGTCTCTTTTCCATGAGATCATATTCTCAGGGGGATGTTTCTGATATAGGATCACAGAACCATTTTGGTTGGAAAAGACTTTTAAGATCATTGAGTCCCACCATTAACGTAGTACTACCAAGTCCACCACTAAACCATGTCCCTAAGCACCACCACGTGTATTTTAAATACCTTCTGGGATGGTGACTCAACCACTGGGCAGCCTGTTCCAGTGCTTGACAATCCTTTTGGTGAAGAAGTTTTTCCTAATATCCATCCTAAACCTATCCTGGTGCAACTTGAGGCTGTTTCCTCTCGTCCAATCACTCTTTACCTGGGAGAAGAGACCGACCCCTACCTCTCTACAACCTCCTTTCGAGTCATCGTAGAGAGTAATAAAGTCTCCCTTCACCCACTATTTCTCCATATATATGTTGTGTAATACATGAAACAAAATACTTGTTGAAAACAGTTTGTTCTAACTTTCCTGGTTCTCTGTAAAACATGAATGATGTTCTCTGTGGTCATGAGTTTATAATACAAAGTGACAGTTGCATTAAGAGCAGGATCCAGTTTCCTGAACTGTATAGGCATTTAATACCATTTTAGACTCCCAAAAATTTCCATGGTGTACCAAGTACCCTAGGGGCTCTAAAATAACATTAGGAACCTATATTTAGGAAAATGAAATCTAATCTATGTACAGTCACCTATAAATTGTTAAAATCAAGTAATTGTTTTAAGTTCTTGTTTATTTTTCTATAGCAGTATCATTGAAATATATGTACAGATGGAAACAAGTTCTAGAGATGTAGACATCTGTTTTGATCTTGGTTTTTATCATGATTTTTATAGTTATCAAACAGGCAGATACTGTAATATACCTGCTCTTCTGCTTGGACAAAAGTCATATTCCAGATTACAGTGGATTGTAAATGGGAGAGGGAGTTTTTCTAGTTTGCCAGATGGGTTTCTGTTATCTGGAGCAGTATATGTTTAATACAGATACGCTGCTTTGAGAAATACTCCAGAAACTCTTGCTGTCAGTCATTACCTGTAGTCACATGAAATTTGACTTTGTTCTTTTTGCCATTAGATGTGTTTTAATATTTTTTTCTTTTACTTTTGTTAGCCATTTTCCTTTTTAATCTTCTTTTACTGTGCTTTTTCTTGTTTCTGTATTGAATTCAGAACCCATGAAACTCTTATTTCTTCTTACCAATTGGATCAAAATAGCTAATCCAGGAAATGGATTTACAAATAAGTTTTGCTGTTCTTATGCAGAACAAAAGTTGTTTGAGGGTTTTTTTTCAGAGTAACACAGTTTTCAGCATGCTGAAGGATTTTTGTATTTGATGTTCCTGGTGTGTAATACTTGGTGGAGTCTTGTTTCACTCTTTGTACATTACACCACACCAAACTCCTTAAAATTTAAGTACAGGGAGATTTTAGCCCCAAAGCAGTTTTGCTTCACAGTGCCAATGAGGACTCTGAGCCTAAATCTAGAAATGGAATTGAATTCGACTTTTTTGTTGTTGTTTTTCCTAACCTGTTCTTATCTGAGGAGGACAACTTTTCAGCACACCGTAGAGATGGTGGTAGGAAATTAGTTGACATGCACTTCTTAGGATCTTTATTTTTGCAACGAACTGACAGTGCAGGAGGGCGTTATGATTAAGAGGCCACAGGGCCTGACATTTGGGTACCAATCGAACAATATCTGGCTTGTGATGCCATTAAAACTTTCTTGGTGAAACGGCGTAAATCAGAATGCAGAAGCATTGGCAGAAAACTTCTCTCATAAAGCTTAGCTCTCTGAACTTCTCAGACATTGCAGCAGCTTTCCCTGTAGATTTTTTTGTTAAAGTCCATATGGGGGCCACAGCAGTTTTAGACATATCCCAACAGTGTTCCAAGGACTCTTCTTGATACTGTGGGCATTGCTTGGCTTTTACCACTTTTTTAGTGACAGAGTCCACTGGTAATCTAGCTTATTATATGTTAGCCATGTGATTAGCATGATTCCATGTGATTTTTATTTTTTTTTCATTTCCAGCTTTTTATTAAATAAATAGTATTTTCTCTATTTATGTTATTTGAGCAAGAGAGCCACTACTGCAAGGCCAGGTGTCAGATTGTTGATGTTTAATCTAAATGTGCATGAATTACATCTGTTCAGTAACTTTCAAAGATCTTTAATCTTTCCTAATTTGGTCATTAAGTTCATAATTGGACACACTGAGAGGCAGAAATTTGAAGGAAGATATAAAAGACTCAATCTGAGTAAAAAGTCAGTTTCTGAATTCATAGAAACTCTTTTTCCTGGTCGTCTTATGAGCTAAGAGACTGTCTCCAGAACAATAGTATTTTGTCCTGAAGGAAGTTGTGGAACGGAACTGCATTTAGTTGGATTTTCAATCAGTCTGTTAATGGTTAATTTTTCTGACAATAAGTCTATGCTAACAACTGATCCGTGCAGGATAATGGCTTTGTTTCGCTACTGCTCCAATTACAGATCGTTATATTCCTGTTTCCAGATTTTAATTTTGTCTTCCAAAGATTACCTTGATCTGCTCACTCAAAGTATTGACTATCCTGTCTAAAGGTTTTATGCATGGCATGATTTCAAATATGTTCTGACTGAAGACACAGTTTTAACGTTAAGAAAGGGAGAGATTAGTAAAAGCTACTTCCCTTGTCAAAGACTTCCATGACTAGTGCTAAAATATGTCCAAGGAAAAATCAGTATTACTGTTGAAAATAATTAACACGGCTTATGGTTCTTAATAACCTTATTAATGATTTAGGACTTTTCATAAACAATGAAAAAAGGAAGGATGGAGTAATGTAACTGTTTTCCGTGTGTTAATAAAATAGTGTTATGTACCTCTTGGCTGGAATCTTACAAAAGAATTTTCAGTGTTTATTTCCTGTATTAGAAAGTCAGTGTCCTACAGTTTGTCCACAATGTTATCATCTCTTGTTTATTTTCCCACATAACAGTAAAAATATTAACAATATTTGTATTTACTTTTTTCTGCAGAACCCAAATCAATTTCACAGTAGCTATTGATTTCACAGCCTCAAATGGTAAGAATAAAAATAAATATCTTGTGTATGTATGTGCTGTGTTCGGTTTTAAGCATGCACATGTGTGTGTATGTATCTATATCAGTATTCTGCTTCAGTGTATTACTGATTATTTGTATGCCTAGCATGTCCTGGAATCAGGATTCCATTATGCTGAGCAAGAGACAAGAGGACAATTCCTGTCCAGAAGAGCAGGGCAAACAGAACAAGTAAAAATTGAAAAAGCTGCGTATAAAATTGAATCAGTAAGAGCGGTTTGTAAATATGTGTGTACTTTCTGATTACTTTTTTGGTTTTGCTGGGAGAAGACTGGCTAACTTACAAGACCCCATTGAGATGGGCAAAAGTAAGGAGTTTCAGGTGGATTGAGGCTGAAGTGGGGTGAAGCAGAGATCCTCCTCCAAAGCTGCTTTCAGAATGTCATAATACTTTTGTAAATTTCATCTTAAAAGTGTATGTCATTTTATGAAATGACGCAAATTTACAAGTCCAATCACAGTTTCTTGCTGCCCTTTCAACGCTGAATAAGTTTATAACTACTACTGTTAACATATTGAAAATGTATTCAGAACATTCCATTTTTACCTGATAACAACCACAGTTATGTATATAGAAAATAAATGTATTTTCTTTTCACGATCTTTTCAGTTTCTGCTTTCTTAGATTTCTATCATTTTTAAGAGAGAAAATTTTGAAGTGATTCAATTTTAAAGTAAATCTTATCCTTCATTCAACAGGTAACCCTTCACAGCCTACTTCACTGCACTACATGAATCCCTATCAGCTGAATGCTTATGGCATGGCACTGAAAGCAGTAGGTGAAATAATTCAGGACTATGACAGTGATAAAATGTTCCCAGCTCTAGGTTTTGGAGCTAGGCTGCCTCCAGATGGAAGAGTATCGCATGAATTTGCACTGGTAAGTAAATAAATATTTATATATTGTTTGAATTTCTTTACTGCAGCAAAATTTTGGGAGTTAAGGTTGCAGTTTTAAGCTATTACTGCACAAGTAAAGAACAGAAAATGTGCTAATTCTTCTGTCTAAAAGAATGTTTCAAAATTTTTCATCAAAGTGAAGTTACTGAGAGAAATCCGGAGTCAAGAAGTCCCTGTAGGCCAAAAATAGTAATAAAGAAAAGTAATCATCTTTGACTTCAGCTGTAGCAGCATGAGAAACAGATGCTTGAAAGATTTCAGATTGAAGCTAATCTATTTTAAGAAGCAAGTAAATCATGATTCAAGATAATCTTTCAATGTTATTGTTCTCTCTTATTTTCTGGGAACTCTTTATCTTTTACAGACTGCTAGTTTAGAGACATAGAGGTAACTAAGTAGACTATAAGCTGAGGAGACAAGAACAGACCTGTGACTGGTCCATGGGCCAGTTAAATCACAAACCTAAAATCTAACAGGGTTTGCCAGAAAGGCTTATGTGTTCTAGCTGATGCTTGTGATTAGTGTGGATGTTTACTTGTTTATTTTGTAGGTTTTGTTCTTCTCTGAGTAGGGTAAAGTTCTCAGAAATACAGCAAGTAGTAGTATATCAGGAAAGTTTTAATTAGATAGCAGCAAAGACATGGCAGAAGACTGGTGATTGTAGATGTATATTTCTTCTGTCAGCCTGTGCTAGAAAACAATGCCATGTGTCTTATCTCAAGGGAAGGTTTTCCATGTGGATAGTAATTTAAAACAGGTGCAGTTGCATATATTCATTTGAACCACAGACTTTCTTTGAACTTTCACATAGCAAGTTCAAATATATTGATACATACAATCTTAAGGCAGTTAAAACAGTAGACTTGTTCCTGGCTACTTTCAGTTTTGAAAGCTATTTCTAAAATTAATTCAGTTAATTCATGAGGCTTTGAGATGCTTTTACAGAGGAAAAAGCAGTCTTTTATTCCTTCCTTCAAATATAAACATACATAGGTGTCTCCGATTTCATGCTAAGCAGTCTTTTCAGCACTTTCATAATACTCTAGATCAATTCCAGGACAAATCCCCTTTCCTTCTCTAGATTCTCAGGGATAATTCTCTACCTCAGAATGAGATACTGGCATGTTAAGCCAATGAGGTGGTGGCACATGAAGGGGAGTAAGGACATTTGGAAGATTTTGAAGCCTTACATGGATCATTTGTGTGGCTTGACACAGGTCATTAATCTGGCATTTAGCTTTCATGTTTGTATTGTCATCTGTAAACAGGTATTATGGGGATAGACTGTAAAATGCCTATGCAAAGAATTTACAGTCCCAACCATTTCAGTGGGTTCGCAAAGAATAAGTTCCTTTCTTCATTTGTTTATACCAGATTGAGAATCAGTTTTCCAATGCAGAAACATTGTACCAAAACAAGAGTTTATAGTTTGTCTTGTACTCACATCGTGTATAAGCATCAGAATCTGGCAATCATTTCTTTTTTTTACATTCTTGAAATAAGAAATCAGAGCCAAAATTGTGCTCCTAAACCTGATGCCACTTTTACATCTGCCCTGTAATTCATACCTTAAATCCATACGGGGAAATGCCTGTTACATGTAAGAGATTGTTTACTTACACTTGAGATGGTATTTATGTCTAGTAACCAGTCCCAGTGATTCAGACTGCATGTAACATATAAGACTGCTAGAACCTCCTTCCCTAGGCCGTTAACACTCACAGCCAGCCATGGCACTTATGTTCGGCATTTGTAGTAAACTGTCTGAATAGATCCTAGAATGCTTAGGTCTTTGACATTTAAAAATGTACAGTGGGTAGTGTTCACTAACCTTTATCATTTTGGCTTCATAATTACTTTCAGTGACTAATCACCTCTTATTTTCATTAGAATGGAAACCCTCAAAATCCGTACTGCCATGGAATTGATGGTGTAATGGAGGCGTATTACAGGAGTCTAAAATCTGTACAGCTTTATGGACCAACTAACTTTGCCCCTGTAATCAATCATGTAGCCAGGTAAGAAGTACAACAGATACTTCACGGAAACTTCTTATTGTCGGTACAACTATCACATATAAAAGGCTAATGGCATGTGATGCTGAACATTGAAAAAGGTATCTACAGTTATTTTGTTTATTTAGTGTAATGTGATTAACTTGTACCTTTGAGTAAGTTTGAAGACCATGTGCTAGTATTATGCAGAACTTCATCACGTATTAAGTGATCCAGCTGACCCACCCTGTGTTAAAATCTTAGGAGAAATCATGAAGAAAATTTTTGGGAGATCAGTTTGTCATGTTCCTTTTTTGTCCTGTGGATCACAGAATTTTTGCTTTACAGAAAAGACATAAATCTAAAAAGGTTTTAATGCATATATAGTTTCTCTAATCTCAAAATGTCCAAGACATCAACAAAATTTTCCAGGGCGCTCTGTGGCTACAGTTCCCAGCTGGCAGTGGTACTCCTAAGGCAATAGTACAGCAACCACCACTGGGGAGCCACAGTGCAGCGTTATGCAACACTTCATCCAACTTCTCAAAGTAAAACCCTTCTTGTGTTTGTAGACCTTTCTTAAGAAGGATCATGTTGCCTTATTTTGGCAGATAAGGTCTTGGCTTACAGTATCACTCCATGTGTTGGTATAAGAAAAGTTATATGGCTCAGAAAACTCAGCTGAGTAACTACCTGAACAGATTTTATTTTATTTATAGATACAGAGAAAGAACTAATGTTTATAAAATAAAGCTGTAGGGATATGTAAATCATTGTACTGTTAATGTTTTATTTAAGAGTTTGAAAAATAGTTAATTGTTGTAGCAAAAAGTATTTATTTACTATCTGTTCTTCCTGTTGTTAGTTCTACAGCCCAATGAAAAATAATTTCCAAATTTTATGGTGCAAATAATTTTCTTTGCACTCCAGCATGGTTTGATATTTATCATTAGGATTAGTGGTTCCATCTTCAAATCATACCATTCAAATTATGTACATATATATTCCATTGCTTGTCTTTAGCAACTAGCTGTTTCTTTTTAATTTGTCCATTGATGGGGTCTCTCCAGTAGCAGTTTTCAGACTGTGAGGAAATATGCCAGTCCTTGTGAAAGCTGAATTCCATGCATGTGACTTTCAGTGTCTGCATTAGCCATGTTAACTGGAAGTCTAACCCATTGACTTTTCTGGCTCTTTCTTCCTCTTTAGAACTGTTACATCAGCTGAGCTGGCTGGTTCAGAATTTGCCAATTAACCTCAACCTCCTGTTCATTACAAAAAATAAAATTCATGGTCTAGTACCATTGGAACATTGGCATAAATTGAGGTTTTTTTCTCATCAGTTGTTTCTCAGGAATATTTTTCAACTTTTGCAGAAATACAGAAGCCTGCCACCAGCACTTGTAGTTCTTCCACTGAGCTTTTGTCTAGATATTGTCATTGCAAACTTTGGGAGCTCCTCCTGCTAGCAAATCACGCTATATTGTATTGGAGAAGTTAAGTGTCTTCATGAGTTCTGCTGTATAATCATCCTTAATACACTCTGTGTACCAGTTCTCACTAACATCATTTTTCCTTTAAGGTTCAATTCCTTGGCTATTCTGTTGACTGTCATAGACATAGTAGTAGAAATTATGATCTACTCTGCAGTTACTCTTTGAACCTGCCGTCAGTCTTAAACAAATTTCTTCTTCCCACATCCCTCCTAGTTAAAAATATTCCTCTGAGGATATATCTGGAAACTATGTGAGTTATTACTATACTGTTGTGATCTCAAAACTCTTCAGAAGCTCTTTAAGCAGATAATAAGTTTATTAACTCCTAGCTAGGGGAAGGATATCTAAACTACACCAGATTCTACCTAATGTCTTCTGTCATATCTCTTCCTTATATAAGATCTTTCTTGCAAAAGACTTCAGAATATTTTATTCTGTGGAAAATTTGAAATAACCGAATTTCTATTCCATTTCTTTGGTGTAGGTATATAGACTATGTTAAGTGCTTAGAAAGGATAATGACTTTTTATTGTACTCTCTCATCATCACTTGTCACTGCAGTCATCAATGAAAAGATTATAAGCACTGTGGAAAAATGAGATAAAAGAAGTCTCCATGTGGTAGGGAAAATGTATTCCACATTAGAACTTGTTAATCTAGATATTTAGCTTAGCTATAAGTTCCTACTGCTAGCATGCAACAGGTTCATTGTCTGTGTGGCTTTTCTACCCATCTGTATCTTGGGGAGGAAGAGGGAGGAATATGATGGGTTTGTATGAGTTGTAGGTTCCATTTCGCACACATTCCTTCAAACTCTTGTAAATGTTGTGGTTATAGCACCTTTGTTTTGGCAGTACTCCCTTGCAAATGCACTGTGTAAACATCAGCGTTAGAATTTTCTAAGCACATATAATCATCATGTGCATCATTAGAACATATCCTGTTCAGTGACTCAGGCCTCTCGAGTTCAGTGACCAATGAGACAGTGAGTTCATTGACAGACATGTTCTGTCATATTCAGAAAATTATATTGGCATATCATATTATCTTGGACACATATGCCACCATATTCATAAGGAGGCTATTTTTTTTTTTTGGTCTTGCTCTCCCTACTACTCATTGCTACTTTTATTACCAGGTTCTTCTATATTTGACTCCTTCACAGCCCCAAGAGCCTTCATGAAAGTAGTTAACTGTATTGGCTGCTGGCAAGTGAAGCAGCAAGTGGAGCAACGTGCTCTGTGATAAATATATGGGACGCTTTGACCCTTGGGGTTGAAGAGAAATGAAGTCTTAGTTTCTGGTATGCAGGCTGTAGAGCTCAGTGGGGCTGCTGTGGACTCGCTGTCTTTCAGGACTTTCCAAATCTTCAGAAGCTGCTCATTTTCAAAAAGCATTTGCTTCTTGGGTCCTTCAGCAGAGGTGGGACTGGGATGGCACTAGATAGGTTTTGTCTCTATTTGTGTACTGCACAGGGAGGGGCTTGAGTCTTGGAAGCACATCTCTGGGTAGTGCAAAGAGGTGAATATCTAAGCCAAGGTTGCAGGGTGCATGTTCAGCCATTTTACAAATGGGCACATAAATGGAAACCATAAATCTGCTAGCATGGTCAACAGTAAGTAATCTGGTTTTGTAAGCAAAAAGAAATAAAAATGTTTATGCAATGTGCTGATTCCTAATAAATTTTATTTGTGCTATAAAACCGACCATTCAGTAGTAATATATTCCCTTCATACCAACTATCTTCCCCAGAGGTAATAACTATTGAATAACTTTCTAACGACTCATTATTCTAGAAAGGACATTCTGTCCATGCGCCTCTTGGTAGTGAAACAGTTTCCATTTTTCATTGGTTCAACACATGCAAATTATCAATATCAGTTTTGTATTAGTCATGTTTTTCTAATGTTCTCATTTAAAAGTAGAATGTCCATCTTAATTATGAATGCCTTTACTTTTGAAGTCCACTGCATCATCTTTCTTTATTTTAATTAGTCCTTAGTAGTAAAATTTTAAAAATACAGCTTCTTTTCATATTAGTTCCTTTGTATAAAGGTTGCTTTTTTCTTTTTTACTGTTATAATGTTGTTTTTTCTTCCCTTAGATATGCTGCTTCAGTAAAAGATGGCTCCCAGTATTTTGTTCTTCTCATTATTACAGATGGAGTTATTTCCGATATGGCTCAGACAAAAGAATCCATAGTGAATGTAAGTTTTGCTGAAAGTGTTGAAATTTAAAAGAATTATATTTCTAGGAATTAATATTTTAGGCAATAAACTAAATTGGTTAATATTTCAGGCACTTAAATTTGTTCCATAAATTAACCATTTTTTCCAATCAGCAAATGTGTTTTATGCATGAAGACAAAAAGAAACCAGAAGTTGAATCTCAGCTTAATGTAGACAGAGTTCTGTGGGAACAGATACTCTTCTGTCTAACACTGTATGTTCATATGATTTTCCTCATCTGATTCTTGCCACCTCCTCCCTCATGCACATCCCACCATGCAGATTTTCACAGTGAACTGTTCTTTCACTTTCTAGCAATTGCAGACAGCTTTACTTCCCCTGTTCCCTTTTTAAAAGCTGCCCCAAACTTTCTGATCCCAAATGTCAAGCATACCAGACATCTGATTTCCTTCTAAATAGTCCCTAAATGAATTTTAAAAATTCTTAACCATTTTTCAGTTTCTATTTTATTTTCAATATTTTTCTCTGCAAAACTACTATGCATGTAAATAATATTTTGTATTATGAACAGGTTCCATTTTGCTTTGGCCCCTGGGAAATGTCAGATGAAAGTATGTACAGAAGCAACTTTCAGACAGGATTAGAAAAGATCTATACCAATAGTTCACTGAATTTCACTGAATTTCACTGAATTTTTGGAGTTGGAAGGGACCATAGAGATCATCTAGTCCAACTCC
>JAOTQQ010000001.1:16518104-16563013 GCA_026546715.1 Gallinago undulata
TCCCTGCTTCCAATTTAAAACCATTACCCCTTGTCCTGTCACTACACTTCCTGACAAAGTCCCTCTCCAGCTCTCCGGTAGGCGTCCTCCTGTAGAGATTCAATACCCTTCCAGTTTGTAGGTTGCACACGAAAATACTATAGGAGTGTTCTGTCATTCACTGGAGAGCAAGATGCCCTCAAGTTCCAGCCAACAGCATGTAGATAGAGTCTCTGTGTTTATAAGGACTCTGACAGCCCACCTGGTAAGTTTTCACACCCAAAGCTATAACTGTGTTTGAAGGTACCAGTTTACTTCCTCTGCTGTTCCAGCTTCCAATATTAAAATAGAGTAAACTGACTCTGACTTTTAAAGGAGATAAAGAAGACTTTAGCTTGGAAGTTCATCTTCTAGTCTAGCCTAGAAATTTGGACCGTAGCTTCTTTCAGACGAGCTTCTTTTAGGTGACAAAAAGGCTCCATGAGTAAGAAAGAGCAGCTCTTGATTTAACTCGCCCCTCAATTTGAAGTCCATAAGTAAGAGATCAGCAAGTCCAGCTGGCTGATATCCTGTAAGAATAAGTAATTAGCCACTAAGTCATACAGGAGAACCGTGTCTCCAGTAATATTTCATTTCCATGAATAATAGCTGTTAGCCTGCAACTGTTTGTAAATAAAGCAGATGTTTGTAAATAAAGCAGTTGTTAGCTTGGAATGAGTGGAAGTTTGGGAATATTTGCAGTCTTTTCTTTTTAGGAAGATGCATTCATTTTTATGTATACTTGAAGTATGAGCACTGTATACCATGACAGAACTAATTAAATGCTATTCAATAGCAGTTTTTTTAGTCTTAATAATAAAAAGGGCAGTGATGTTCAATGCAACTTGATATGTATAAAACTCAGGAAGGATCTGTTTCATTTTTTAACACTAATTGTGCTTTTAGGCATCTTTCACGTTACAGCATATAAGTCAGACATGTTCTGTTTTACCAAACTGTTTAAAGGTTATGCTGTCATTCAGAAAATGCCAACACTTAAGTTTATATGCAAAAGTTTAACTCTTTGTCTTTATGCTGTCCTTGCCACTTACTGTTTTATATCTATTGCATCACTTTATACTGTGCCTGTGTGAGTCGGAATCTCTTTTAAAGGATGTTTTCTTTGAAATCAAGCAACAACCTGAAAGCCAGGTGTTCTGTTTTAAGAAGTGTCTTCATGTCTTGAAAGTATTCTGTACTCACTGGTATTGACTTATGCAGTGCACTGTAATTCAGTTATGGTTACACTGTATTTATAGCCCTTAATCACAGAATCACGGACTAGTTGTTGTTGGAAGGGATGTCTAAAGGACATCTTTTCCAACCCCCCTGCTCGAGCAGGGACACCAAGAGCTTTATGCCCAGGGCCATGGCCAGACAACTTTGCCTATTACCTTCAGTAGCACATAAGTATTAACTAACAAGAGATACTGGATGTTTTTTACTCTGCTAAAAAAAATTAACTGAAAGTTTGACTATATAGTTACGCTTTGTGATGAACTAACAGTCAATGTATAGTACATAGTGGTGTAAAACAATAGATAGTGATTTATAGAATGGCATATTTCCATTGCTTTAAATAGCATGTTTCTGGTAATTAACTGTAAATCTTCTGCTTGAAGAAAGTTGGTTTATATGTAATATATGTAGTATTATGACAGATGAAGAATGGGAAATGGTGATGATGTATCTAAAATGAGATATCTTTTCAATAAGGGAGAAGAACACTCTTTATATTTCAAAAGAAAGATACAACAATATGTCTTAAAACCACTTGGCTTCAGACTTCAGTAAAGGAGAGTTTAATTTAGCAGAAACTGTACATCTATAATTTTTTGGCCAGCGTATACTCCTGTATAAAATGGCTGTAGACATTTCCCAGTTCATCAGAATATCTCAATAAGGAACAGTTGTCAACCCTGACATTAGGTAGATCATTTTTTTTTTTAGTTGTTATCCTCCTGAACAGAAGCAGTTTCAGATTATTCCTGTAAACTAGCAGATATCTGGTGCTACTATCAGGTAAGGAGAATCCAATATTTATGATACTGTCTTTGTAAATTGTAAATGTAAAGGTTTTACAGAGAGCTTATTCAGGGAAATCCAGACATAATCGTTGTCGTGTTTCATTGAATGAAAAAGATGAAGTAAAATTAAAAATCTTGCCATAAGCCAGTTATGTATCTTGTTTACTTCATGGCATGGGTAAATGACTTGGATAAAATTTCATTCATGGAAAAATTATAAGATACAAATTGCTCAAATAGGAGATTTATTCTCTTGAGAAAAATTAGGATAAATTCTATGTAAAAAATAGTGTCACATAGTTCCCAGCAGCTATGCAAAATCAAGAAAGAGCAAAACACTTTTAAATAAATGTCAACTGTCATTAGTTACGTATTTGCAATTATTAACAGTTTACAAAAGTTTCTAAGTTAAATTTGTCATCCTAGTTGTCATATTGGTATTAAATCCTAACAGAGTTTTTTGGTTTAATTATGATCCTATATGATTCAAAGACTTTATAAGGAAAAAATAAATTAAAATGATCACCTGCCTTTCTATGTTCATCCAAGATGTTTCGTACCACTCAACCTTTTAGGTGGAAAAAAAAATTTGTTCTTTAAAACATAACTTCTGCATGTTTTTTATTCAGATTGTCCTCAGATCTCCCGTATCATCATCAGAGGTTATGTAATGCATTAAATCTCTTTTTCTTCTTCTTTTGAAGGCTTCAAAGCTTCCAATGTCAATAATCATAGTGGGGGTAGGACCAGCAGAGTTTGATGGTAAGTGTTCTAGTGTTTTTCTTAGAATTTCTAATATTTGTTTACACTTTAGTAATATGTGGCTTTTCAAACAAATATTGTTCTTTAAAAGAGCATAATATGGAACAAGCAGTAAGCACTGTTGACATTTCCAGCTGGATTGATTGATAAGTTGGTATGATTACAAGCTGCCATGTGGAGCTGTGTAGCCCCTCAGGCTCTGTTCAAGTCACAGAACCATATGGGGGCTCACCATTTACAGAGCTCCAGAAGATGAGTGGAAAAAAAACCCCACAGTAAAGTAAGTATACTCAAGTAATGCTGAATTTCTTCACCACAGGATTGTCTGTTCTTACTGCCGTGAAGAAATACTGAGAAAAATAAATACATTTGAGGACACGATCTGGGTTAAACTGGGTTTCACTACATAGTCTGCTTGGCAGCATTGAGAGAGTATTACAGCAGGAGAGAAATTGCCAGGATTACTTACATACTCTTTCATGTAACGTTCCAGAACACTATTCTCTGTTGCAATAGCTAAGCTGTTTCCATGATTTAGCCTAATTTTTTAAGTGCCATCATGTATGGAACAGTGCTATAAAGTGTAGGCATTCCCTGTATATCTATTCCTCAAAGTCCTACATTCATTCTTTTTAATTCTAGTACTTCTGGTTAGACAGTATGCCTTCTTTTGTACATGAAATATATTTAGTACTACCACAGAGGTATAATGTAAATAGTCACTAATGACTGTACCTGTTCATTCTTGTACAAATATTCTAAGAGTATGAAAACAAGAGGAAAAAATAACACACAAAAAAAATTGTTGGGAGTTGACTTTCTTATGCTTTTTGGCAAGTTGTATATTAGTGATAATTTTAATTATCTTATTCCTTGAAGAGATTGTGCAGGTCAACACTTACGCTTCAGATGATTGTATGCCACAAGCAATAAGAAAAGACAGTTTATCTTCATAAATGCACATGAGGGAAATTTGCAAACTTCATATTTACCCCTGAAAATTCCAACTTGGATCATACATTACTTACTTTTCTCTCACCCCTCCTTTGCCTTTTCCCTTTCTCCATGTTTGTCCAGTCCTAGGGTTTGCCCAGGCTCCCCTTAACTCAGTCAGGACACATAGATTCTGAATTCTTTTTCCTTCTGGAGGTTGTCTTTGCAGACTTCTTGGGGAGCCATCCCTATTGCTTTTCTTACAGCAGGATTCTTTTTGGACTGGAGGATACAGTTTCCGTCTTTGGACCCACACTCCTTGAGTATGGACTGCAGTGAAAATCACCTATTAGATGTGTGCCAAATCCGTAGTCTCTCAATGCCCAAGAGGGCAGAGAAATTACTTTCCCATTTGCAGAAATTCCTTCTGGAAAAACCAAGAGACTTCATGTCTGATGTGGACAAAGTGTGTGTGCAGAAGGGTGTATGTTCCAGGCACACTGTCTTACCATTGAAATGCTTCAAATGCCAGTCAAGCCTCAGTTCTGCTGTAGAGGAACTAAGCTACTCCTCTCCAGATATCCCTACCCTCTAGATCTCCCAGACCTTGGGGCATTCCAGAGGAGTTCTTAGAAGTCTGGAGCTGAGATAGATGGCACATACATTTGGCAGAGCTTTACTTAAGGATGTGACAATGACTATAGCAGGTCAGATCAGGGGTCCATTCTGCCTATAGCTGATATTGCCATGGGTGGTTATCTATCTGTCTCCTGGCTTGAATACAAATATGTGTTTTGCATCAACAGCATTATCTGGCAACTTGCTCTACAGATCTACTAATTCTTTCCTTTTTTGTTTGGCTTGAACTTGGCTCTTGATAGCATCATTTATGCTCTCTAATTCTTGCACTGGAAGAACTAAGCTTTGGAATGCTGGTTTCAGTGAACTCAGCCCGATTTGTAAAGCCCTGAGAAGCTCAGTGATGCAGGGCTTTGATTTTCATAGCATGTGCTGAAAGAAGGATCGTAGGATTGCAGATCCAATGGCTGAGCAATAATGTGTGACCCCAAGTCTAACAGGAAAGCAGGTATGCCTTTCTATATAGAATGGCTTCTGGGTATCTGGACAAGTTTAGATTTTTCCTGGATCCTGCTCAGAAAGATACAAGAAGAGTTACCCAATAAATTTAATTATTTTTTTTTAAGAACTCCTCATTTCTATGTATTTACAGTCATTACTTTTCCAGTATGACTGTGAGTTACTACCTCTTTGTGCTGTATCCTATGGTATATTCTGTAAGAGTAATTGCTTAAGTTGAATTCTTCTCCACCTATGAAAGTACAAATACAGCCTTACCGAAACAGGTATACTTACTGATTTGAGAGCTTGAAGGATAAGGACCTTATCATGGTCTGTTTTGTTCTGAAGGTAACAATAAAGGCAAAAAGTATGTATTGTCAGTATAGCATGAAAAAGTGCAAAATAACTAAAAAGCATGATGTATTTTATGGCACAAATGATCTTAGAGTTACCTCAATAACAATTGTTAGTTTTGTTGCCCTAAAGTGTAAATTGACTAAAGTTTTTTCTGAGTAAGATTGTTTTTGTTGTGTAGCTGAATTCAGATTAATTCATTTTGTTTCTTTTTTTACTTTTTTAAGCTATGGAAGAACTGGATGGTGATGTAGTGAGGATTTCTTCAAGAGGAAAGTTTGCAGAAAGAGACATTGTGCAGGTGGGAGAGAAAATTTACTCTTTTAGTTAGTTTTTACTGATCCTATTTGTTTCTGTCTATATTCTTGTCTTTCGTTTTACCTGACATACTTTATCTTGCGGTATTCATAACAAGCTCAGAAACTCTCCATGATACCTATAAACCTTTATATAACAGTAGTGGATCTGAATTCATTAGGAAGTGACCCCTAACTGGCAGTGAAGTGATCTATGGTCCTAGGGTTGTACAGCCATGGGAGAAGAGTTAGTTGGCTCTGTATACTGCAATCTCCTGTGATTCCATAAAGAAAAACTGCAGCTTTTGTGGAAGTCGGCAATACCTACACTTCTAACGAGTGCATCTGAGATGCCAAGGGTCTCTTTCCTTGCCTCGGACAGAGGTCTAGAAGACCATGGGTGTCTCCCAGTTCCTGTGTTGCATGTGCCTGGTGCAACCATGCAGATGTCTCATGCTTTAAGGAATCTCAGATGATAGCTGGAAAAGGTTGTCCAGAGAGGTTGTTGATGTCTCATCCCTGGAAGTGTTCAAGGTCAGTCTGGACAGGATTCTGAGTACCCCAAACAAGTTGAAGATGTCCCTGCTTGTTGCGTGGGGGTTAGACTAGCTAACCCTTAAAAACAATCCAAACCATTCTAGGATTCTATGTTCTGTTTTTATGTGACTGAACCAAGCCATAAGAGTGCTACTCTCATCTACGTCCACAGACACTTCCATTTCTCTGCCAAAGTCTTCTGGTTCTGTTCCTGCTCTCTACAGTCACACAGTCAGCCCTGTAGTTGCGGTTCATACCTATGCAACCACCGGCATGTGTGGTATGGCAGTTTGCATGCACATACCCACCATAATCCCCCTTTCCCTCAGAACTCAGATTTCTAAAACTCCACAGGTTGTCCAAACTATGTACTTCATCCATGCTCAAAGCACCCCATCTTGCCTTCTGATTACCTACCTCCCTAGACAGAATTTATTTCATTTTTTTCTTAATCAAATAAAATTTAACTACCTATGCATTTTTTTATTTTCCGCTACTAAAGTGGAACCAAACAAGGAGAAAGACATTTGGTGGCTCAGCACACCAGTCCCTTCTTGTTAAAGTTAAAGAAGTTGACATTTGAAAAACAGCAAACTGCTGGAAAATTGGATCAACCTGATGACTGTAGAAAGATAAGGCATATTTTCCTGGAAGTGTCTGAATACATTTATGAAATAGAATATTTCAATTGGAAGGGACCTACAACAGACATTCAGTCCAACTTCCTGACCACTTTAGGGCTGACCAAAAGTTAAAGCATGTTATTAAGGGCATTGTCCAAATGCCTCTTCAACACTGACAGGCATCCTGAGGTTCAAACCTTACCTTAGATCTGCAATTTCTTCTTCTCCTTTTATTCCTCCTATTTGTCAAAATTCATAGTCTTCACTTATTTTTTCTGTTGCTTATTTTCACTTATTTCTCTCCAAGACAGGTTGAATTTTTATATTATTATTGTTGTGTAGTAGAAAAAATATACGTATATCAAATAACTTGAGCTATATGAATAGCTCATATTGCAGGCAATAATGTTTTAATAATAATTAAAGTCAGATTGCAACTGAAGAACTTTGGAATGTGTATATTTGTTTTCATATGTATGTACAGGAATGGAAACTTTTCAAGACTTTTAATGTTACAAATACTAGTATGTGAATATTTAAGAATTTGATAACTGCTGGTGGATACAATATCTAAATCCAAGGAAGTGTTCAAAAAATATATATGACACCTGTTTGTATAGTTCTTTTTGTTTAGAAAACAAAATAAACTAATCTACATAAATATATGGAAATTAAAATGATCAGATCTTTTTTCCAGTCTTAAAGCTTCTCAGTGCATTAAATACTACATTAAAATTCCTTCTCTGTTTTTTTCCCAAGTGGCAACCAGAAATGAGAAAAGGTGACAGCAGTTAAATTACCCTCATAAACTGTATAGATATACATTAAAGAGTCATAGATTCATAAATTACTTTTTATAATAATTGAAAAGCAGACTTTTTTCATTTCTGCAACATGCAGAGAAAGCAACTGATGGGAGAGTGACATATCAAACTCTTCTAAGAGTAAGGCATGCCAGCTGCTTTAGTCAGTGTTGTCAAAAAGGTAATTATAAAAGTAGGGGTGAGGAGAAGCTGGACAGCTGAACAAGAGGCAAGGAATAACATTTCTTATTTTGTCAAAGCCTTTATGATGTTCCTTGTTAGTCCCATATTGGGCTGGAGAGGGGCTGCCTGTAACCTGTATGCTGTATATGTCAGTACTGTTCAACAGAGCAATATGTGGAGATCAGCCTCCAGAGCTGCAAGTGTTTATGGACCCCAAACTAATATTTCTACAAAGCCTTTTGCCATGTTGGATTTTTAAAGCTAATTCAGATACCTCTGACAATATT
Organism: Gallinago undulata; assembly: GCA_026546715.1. NCBI lineage: Eukaryota > Metazoa > Chordata > Aves > Charadriiformes > Scolopacidae > Gallinago > Gallinago undulata. Next base: position 16,526,008 of record JAOTQQ010000001.1, read on the forward strand.
GCACTTATGTTTAAATGCTTTTAAACATACACAATGTAATTATACTTAATTTCTCCAAATTTTTTTTTATGTTTGAAGAGCATAAATGGGAAGAGTTCTTCAAATGTTCTAAACAAGACTTGTAAAAATGTTTTGCATCAGAAATATTCTAATTTCTTCTGAGTAGTAAAAAATAATATGCAATGAATACCCTTTTGTATTTCTTTAGAATTCATTGCATATCCAAAATGTAATAAAATATTTATTTACTATTAACATATTTCAATCAGAACTTTGCCCCAAGTCATACTGTATTACCTGAAGGCAGTATTTTTTTTGTGCTCTTTTTCTGTCTAAATACTAACAAGTACCTTATAGGCTACCTAAATAAATAAGAAGGGATAATGTCAAGCCCTTTAGGTTTGTTATGACCTTTGTTTTATATCTGGCAGAATAAAACCAATTTGCTTTTATAAAATTAACTACTCAAATATGAAAAGTTTATCTTTTTTGTGTACTGGGTTAGTTAAAGTTAGGTAGTAAAATGAACTATTAATTTTAACAGTCAGTATTGTGAAGTATTTTAATTAAATTAGTAAAGGAAAACATTGTCTGCTAACAGTGAGTCAGTCGATCTGTTGTATTTACTACTGACTGCAATTCATGTAAAGACATGACCTTTGTTATTCCCTCCTCACTAGCATACATACGTATTTTAGGAGCTCTCCATTCCTTGGGTACCAATTCTTCCTCATTTCTGCTCCTTTGTTATCTTTTTTCTAGTTTTAGAAGTTTTAGGAAAATGCTTAGTTGTAGTAATGTATCTATTTTTTCCCTTGAAAATTTTGTATATTACCCTTTTAAATGAAACTCTCAAAATACAGAAAAAGCACTTCACATTTCATCAATTTCCCTTTGGTTCCCTACATCTTTCATTTTGTTCCTCTGCCACCTATAGTTCCTACACGTGTTAGCTCAAGGCCTTGCTGTCATTACATATCTGTATGCTTATCTGTCCAGAGTTCCTCCAGCTCCTCCAACATCTATATACAGTATGGAGAGGAGAGAGAGAACAAATTCAGGCCATCTATATTGTATAATTGCATTTCAACAATTACACTGCAGAAATAGCCTCCCTTTGCTGCAGAGCAGTGGTCTGAGTTTTCATGTCTGCAGACTAATGGGTAAGGTAGTCTCTTGGGACGAGACACATTTTGTTCTTCAACTCAGACCACATGTGCTTTTCACAGAAGACTGACTGTGTATTTGAAAATGAATAACCACATGAGGGGAAATGAACACCAAGCTGATCCCTTCCCAGCTGAATGTGTAAGCCAGTAAGCTAGAGAGATGCTTGTTTTGTTTTGTTATTCTTCTACCTTCATGCTTCTGGGGGCGGTCAGATGAATTCTTACAGAAAAGTTGATGGAGCTTAAGAAGGAACAACCATTGAAACAGGGCAGTGCTGGGCTGCCTTCTAAAAGCTGCTAGAGCATTTTTTATGAAATTGAGGAGTCAGTTCTAGTATATGTCACAGTATGTGCTTGTCTCTTGTATTGAAGAGTTGCTGAATAAACACAGAAATATTTGACAGCTAATTGTGGAGCTGCAGATACCTTGCTTCCTATCTTAATATACCCTGATATCATGTTCCTTTTGCCTGTTGTTCTCCTGCCCTTATGCCTGATATATTCTTGGAGACAACAGAATGAAGAGGTAAAGGATACTTCTGTCTGGAATAAGGGCTGCTCTCACTGAACAGTCTTTTTGATTACTCTTGTTTATGGCAGCCCGGGCTACCTGGCTCTGCTTGAGCAGCAGGGTTGGACTAAAGGATCTCTAGAGGTCACTTCCAGCAATTCTGTGACTAAGTCATAGTCTTCCAAGAAGCTGCAGATCTGCTGCTTCCTTGGGAAATGCCCTAATCAGTAGCTGTTTATGCTTAATTTGCTGACAGGTTTCAGTTTAATTCAACATAGTTCAAATTCCTAGGTTTGAAGCCTTTTTTTCTGGCAATTTGAGATTCTTTTCAGGAGAGTTATGCAAAAGATCATCTCTTACTTGAATTCTAAATACCTTTTAGTAGGATATTGATGCCTAGATAGCTTTCGTAACTCCAGGGTGAGAAGTGCTTTCCAAAGTTGTTGAGAAAATGGTGTAATTAAGTTTAAGTTCTTTATTGCAGAAATGTTGTCTTTGGTTTTGGTTGGGTTTTTGGTTTGGTATTTTCTCCAAGAGTTTTTTTTTATTATTTGTCTGGTATATTTAGTGGATTTCTTTTGTTTGTTTCTGTCTTTTCTTGAAAATTTACAGGATCTCAGAAATACAGTGTAGGCTATACTTGCACTGTAATTCAGCGTTCCCCTAGATCTTCAATGCTTTTTAGAAAAATGGAGTTAAATTTGTAGACTGCCTTGGTTTCTATGCAAGAAAGCAAAATGTATCTGGTTGGTATGATGGGCAAAAAAGTCTTCATATTTTAGAGTTCAGCCAGGAGATGAGAGTTCTGTGGGTCTGACTTCTCAATCAGTTTTAGTTTTATCCTGGAGTACAACAGTTAACAATTAAACCTTCCCCGTGTTGTGCAGGAAGCAGGGGAAAGGCAGCATTATGCTTTGAATTCTGGCACAGAATAGCCTGGCATATCAGTACCAGAAGTAGCTTTGGACACTGAATCCCAATTTTGAAAAGTCACCCAGCCGTTGGCCTGAGATAGGCTCCAAATCTGAGCAAGAAGCAGAATTTCAAGTCACTCTTCCCTTTGGCATAACCTGTTATCTAGTGTAACCCACTACATCTCTGCACGCTGTCTGTTGTGAATAAAAATCAAGGAGCCTAGATTGTTTCTTTTTTTCTATAGCAGTAGCACAACCATCTCATTAATTATTATGAAATCCAGGCCAGAGCTGGGTACCTAACTTTTTAGGTGTTGGAGATCTGGGTATCACAGAACAAGTTCTTTTTGCTTAGATTCTTTATGCATTTCTTAGTATCATATAAAAAGTGTTCAGGTGGTTCATAGTTCTACTAGGCATAATGCCAAGCGGTGAAGAATATAAAATCATCCTTTCTGTTTTGTTCACTTCAGATGGCAAAAATTCTATTCACAAAGTGCCAGAGCAGAGGCAGTCTGGTAGGAGAGCCCCACGAGCGGGAAACGTAAGCTAAGAATAGCTTTCTGAGACAGAATTACCTTCTTACATGAAAAGGGATGAGGTAACCCAAATATATCAATGAAACACGTAACTAGCAATCTGAGCTAGCCAACACTGTTTCTATTAGAAGATGGATTTCTAAAAATTGAGATACAGTGTGGATATATAAAACTCCAAAGTACGTATATGTATTTATTGAATATGTAAGGTAGTGTATTCATGTACTCTTAACTCCCTAGATCATACTTTCTCATTTTTATATTGTAAGATGGATTCTGTGTCTGCATAATGACCTGTGTGAACGTCTCTCTTGTTTTGTAGTTTGTGCCTTTCCGAGATTACATTGACAGAAGTGGAAACCATGTGTTAAGCATGGCAAGACTCGCTAAAGATGTTTTAGCTGAGATCCCAGAGCAGTTTCTGTCCTACATGAGAGTCAGAGGAATAAAGCCATCACCTGCACCACCACCCTATACACCCCCCATTCACGTGTTGCAGACTCAGATATGACTGCTCCAAAGCACTCAGTGTTTATCACAACTCAAGAGTCTCTGGATGCGGCAGTAGCCTCTGATAACTTCTTGGAGCTGGAAAAATTCTCTTCACATACCAAAATTCTCCTATGGTTGCATGAGCAACTGGAAAGCTTTTAAATGTTAGGAGCAAAATGTTGATGTTCTCTCCGAGTCTTTTTTTTTTTTTTTTTGACAAAAAACCCTACTTTTTTGATGTATTTATTGGAGGGGAAAGCACAAGTCAGGATTTCAACTGAGAAGATATTGTCCTCTCTGAATACTGTGTGTATATAAATGTATAGGAATGCTATTACTCTGTATCAATGTTTACATGTTACTATTTTTAAATTTCAGTACTTTTATAACTATTCTTAAGAATAAAAGTTTGGAATATTGACTCACATGTCTTCTAGCTTGCAATAGTTTGTCACAAGGTAACAAGAGAAGCAATATCTCTTTGAATGTTTGTCCAGACAAATACAAATGAAAGTTAAGAAAAGGACAAATATCTGTGTGTTTTCCAATACCGGAATTGCTTCAGTCAGTTCTCGGTAATCCATTCATCTCACAGTTTGAGAATAAACTCCTAAAATGTGAATAACATGATTGCATATGGCTTTATCACTAACTCCAAACTTTAAGGGGGAGATATGTGCATTTTTTCAGAGATTCTCCAGTTTCTAAGTTTATCTAAGTTTACAGTTTTTTAAACTAGTTACTGAAGCAAATTAGAAGAGTTACTTGCTATAAGTAATTAAGGCAAATTACCTCAAATCAGAACTATCAGAGTATTATAGTTGACTCACTGAGCTCATTAAATCTTGTCATGCATTCCTTAAAGCACTGGAAATTTTGCATCAGAAAAGTCTTCTGGAGTGATTACAGCAGATGTTTTATAATGGACCGTTTTAAACTTAATTTAAAATTTTAACTTTTTTTGTCTAGATTTCCCATTCAAAGGGATGCTGGCTCTTAATATTTGGGTTTAATATTGTCATTAATCACATTTCCATTCAGGGTGCATGAATGATAATGCTAATTAACTGGTTTAAAAATTGCACAACTGTGTTGCTTTGTGCACAATTTTGTGTACGGAACTACCCAAAAATTTTATTATATGCCTGTTCATATATAATTATAAAATGGTTTTGCATGTACAGTTTTTACAAAATACACAGTTTTGTGAGTTTGTGTCAAATACATTTTATTTAGAACTAATGGCCTTAAATTTCACAAAACTCCTGAAATGATTGTGAATTGCCTTCAAATACTGTTAAAATGGAACATTTTAATTTTTTGTGTCACAGTTGTAACTGTCTGGTAATGTGACTTCTTTTCTCTGCATATAACCTGTTTACTACTTCTTACTACTGTATGTTGTAATGTACAGTATAAAACTACGGTGCGTTTTTTAAGCATGAAAAGTTTTTTGCCAGAAAACATATCTTCAATATTAATGGCATATAACTATGTAAATGCAAAATCTTCCGTTTTTAAATATATATAACTTCCTTTAACTATCTCATGTGGGAAATTACCTTTTCCAGATAATTATTCTGTTAGTAAAAAAAAAAAAAAAAGATTTTTTTTGTAAAAATAAATCTTGTTTTATTTTTATTTCAAAACAGTTTTTACATAAATATGGACTTTAATTTTCTCACCAAAATATGTATTTCTTAGTGGATTGATGTCGCATGAATGAAATTTGATACCTGGCAACTACAAATTTTGATGAAAGTGCATCTATAAAGAATAAGTTTAAATCTACTGGATGGTGGTGGTCTCCTTCCATCTTCTGCATTTATTTTCCTTAATTACAGTGTTGGCACTTCAGACATAGCTGGATTAGTATTATATTTCTGTTGTTTCATTTGTTTAGGCCAATCTTGATGCTGACGTTTGTATTGCTTCCCAGCAGCCCATGTGTTTAACAGGTTTTCATTCTAAGGCCAAAACTACAAACTTCTTTTATTCAGTTTAGAGCAATTTATTAGCTCTCATTTAACCAGCACCTTTTATTAATCCAAAGATCAGTCTCAAAACTAATTTAACAACTCATTTAACAAGTGAAGGACCTTTTAAAGATAGGTATTACTTAATCAAATTTATTTTTTCTATCCAGCCTAAGTACCAGCCTATTCTGTTCTGCACTGCTGATTCTTCTTCTGTTTGGTATTGGCTTCTAATTCTAACATATTTAATGGATAGAAGTAGATGTGATCAGTGAACTAAGTATTCTAATGGGAAAAGGAGACTTTTTGCAGACTTATGGCATGCCCTATATGTTTTACATCTCAGTTCTGTAACGTGTGAGAGTCATTATGTAGACTCGCACAGTAGCCTCGGTTGTTCCAGTATTAGAAATGAGAGTGAATGGTCACAACTTGAATTTTTCCAAAATGTCATACGCAGCTTTTTTTTTTACTTCTGGCTTTATTCTTAAGAATAATGGAACACAAAACTCGTATTCTTTCCCAAGAAATGCTAACTGCCACCAAAACTTAGTACTTTTCTATGGCTGAAGAGTAGCAGAGTATTTGTGTTTAAGAAAGGTACAAGGTGATGTGTTAGGTGACAAATGAATTGCCCTGAAAGGGAAACTGTTGGCTTTGGTGAAAGCTTTCTTCCATTGGTATCCATCTTGGAACAGATGTTTTCCTTGTAATATGTGCAGAAAATGCTATGGCAGGATGCAAACTGTACAAATGTTGCTACAAATGAGGAGGGACTCTGGCTCATGGAGAAAGTGATTTGAGAGTGACTCTTTCAGGTTTGATCCTGAGTGGTGGGGAATGGTTTGCTAATCTGGAAGAAGAAATTGGTTTGATCTTACTTACAAAATAAAATTTTTTAGTTTTAGGCAAAGTTGGCAGCCTATACAATAGAATTTACGTGGACTTCAACTCGCTTCCATACACAAAGAAGTTTAAGTGTGGTCTCCCAGGGAGGTGTCTGAAGGAGAGGAACAGAGTTCAGGAGAGCAGGTATTCTCTGAAAAGACACATTTTGAAAAGCTGGAAATTCTCGCCTAAGTAGGGACAGATGAAATTCATTCTAGAATACTTTATAAAATGGCAGGACACATAGTGAGAAATTATAGCAATGCAGTGGGAAACTAGGGAGCACAGTAAGAGGCTATTATGGCTGCATCAGAAGTTCTTTAAACAGAAAAATCAAGAAGAATTGAAAGGGACAATGTGTCATTACGGATAAATAAAAGGTAGCACGGATATATGTGAAAAAAGGACAGAAAACCACAAATAAATTGTGACTGCTAAAGCCTAGTAAAACCCATACTAGATAGGGAAGGAAACTTGAGTCCATTATTTAACATAAGAATGAGGAAACAGTAAAGGGAAAACTGAAACGCTCAAAATCTCTTTCCTTCAGGCTTCATAGAAGAGGGATAATCATTGAATTAAATAGTCAATAAAAAAAAATCTAGGCAAAGGTTTACATCTACCAATAAAATTTGTTAATAATACACTCTTTTGAAACAATTTTCTTGAAAAACGGTATCATGAGCTTCAGGATAAAAGAAACAGCTGCTTTAACGTGACATTTTAAAAGCAAAGCAGGAGATAATGACTTTATTTGAAGTGTTATGAAATATTACAAAACCGGTTAGACTGTTCAGAAAAATGCTCCCAGTCTTACATGATCAAGCTGGAAAAATACAGCAATTGATATTCCATAGGGACCCGTCTGAGGGGTTTTGGTATTATTCAGTCTTTTCCATTGATGGCACAATATATAAAAGAAGTTTATTTAATTAGCAGATTAAATCAACTGGAGATAGTTTAATCACTTCCAAATGGGATTAAAACTTGAAATTATTTTTATGAATTAGAAAAAATACCTGAAAGAGGAGCAAGTTCAAACAGGGCAAATAAGTAAGAGGGCTTAAGGAACAAAAACCTACTACACCATTGCAGTAATTTCTGGCTCTGCAGCAATTCTGCAAAATGGTGTCTGAGGTTGTGGTGGATCACAAAATAGACACTGAGGGGAGGGCGTCTGAGTAGAAGTTTTGAATATAGGTGACCTGAGATAATCCTTTCATTGTTCTCAGAATAACATGGCCTCAGCTGGTGTACCTGGTCCAGTTTTGAGACTTTGAGTAAAATGCGGGTCAATTGGAAAAAGTCACAGAAGACTGTTAGGCCACTGAGGACTTGCTGGAACAGGTTAGGCAAATGAGCCGGGAAGATTTTCATGGCCTTGGCCTCCCTACCAGATGATGTTTCTACCTCTTTTTGATGACCATGGTGAAAAACTGCAGCAGGGGCCTTTGTGTGAGATTAGGAGAAGCCCCGCTGATGTGAACACGCATGTGGGAGCAGGTTGATGCCAAGGCAGCAGAAATATTTTCAGGAAGGACTGATGGTGTCTGTGTCCGATCACATTGTTAGGTTGTTGCTTCATACTGCTCCCGTTTTTCATATGAAGTGAGCTCTTACTTTCTTTCAAAATGCTTTATGGCCATAATACAAATTTTCTTCAGCGCTCCATGACAGATTATTGCTTCTTTGCCACTGAACTGATACGGTGTGATCTCAGGTTTTATATCAAGCCAGCATTATGCATTTATGATTATTGCCATTAGAGTGCAAGTATCTATAGATGACTGTTTTTTTCAAGTTGGCCACCTAAACAAAGGGTATAGAGTACCACATTTTTGAGCATGTGCCTTACAGCCCAATATTTGGCAATAATAAATTTCATCATTGTGCTTATTTGATGATTTTATTTCTCAAGCAATCACAGGTATTGAAGTGCCTGAGTGTTCTTACAGATATTCCATGCTACAGAGGGCGTGCCACTGCTGTGAGGCACCTGGTTCCTAGTCCTGTGTGTGCCACGGGTGGTGGGACAGCCTTCCCGAGCCAGGGCGGGCTGTGGCAGTGCGCTGAGCAATTCCATCCCTTCTGCCTTGCTATGTTCTTCAAGGAGCAAAAATTCTGCCCAACCTCCATAGGAACGTGATTGTCATAATCACCGGGTAGCCTGTGCGTCCCCCTGCCACAGGCTGTTAACGTCATTCAGTTTGCTTCGGGCTGATCATGAAATCAAAGCTGTTGACTGCGTGTGCAAAGTGATTAGCCCTGAATGCTGTGTCTTCCAACCGAGTGGGCCATCAGGACGCAATCACCAGCCAAAGGGAATCCAGGGGGAAGCGAAGGGGCTAGTTTCCCTGAGCACAGGAGGACTGCAGGCTGTGGGACTTCTCTGCCGAGAAGAAGGGAGTGAATAATCCCCTCACAATGTCATTAAATACTTCCACTGGCAGAGAGCACCCAAAAGTACAGGAGGGAGCACACAGCCTTGATTGATTGCTTTCCTTGGGTGGGAGGGAACAGAAGATACCACTATGTTGTCAAACCTGGATGGAAGGAGGGGAGGCCAGCAGGAGTCTCTCATGACTTTCTGGCGAATATTGTCATTAATGCAATTAACAAAGAGATTAGAGGTGACGTTTATAAAACCAATGAATGTATCGGCTCGCCAAGGTGGCAGGCTGGGAGGCCTGATTAGAATTCAAAAGTGGTTTTGATTAATTGGAGGGAAGGTCAGGAATCAGTGAGATAAACTGCTGTGGGGAAAAAAAAAGTGAAAAATACTGCATTCAGGAGGGAAATAAATAAGCACAAATGAAATGAAAATGAAAAATACCTGTATAAGCAGCAGTTCTGGACTTAATAATCTGCAGATTACAGCTGGGCTCCGAACAGAATATGAATCAAATTGTGATACTGCTGCATAAAAAGCAAAGATCACCCTGGAAGGTACTGACAGGGCTTGTGTTCGTATGGGGAGGGAGATAATCATTGCTCCATGCTCAGCTGAGCTGAAGCCTTCGCTTGGCATTCCGTCTGGACCGTGGGGCCACACTTTAAGGATGGTGCAGACAATTTTGAAAGACTCCAGGAGAGAGCAAAAACAGATGGGTTTTAACCTGTGAGGAAAAAAATTAAAGTGCCTGGGTATATTTCATATGCAAAAGACTGTCGGGACGGTGATAACTGTGTGTCTGTGCAAAGGGGTGCTATAATGAGCTATTCTCAAAAGGTCAGCGGTGACGGGTGACGTTATCATCTCTGGCAGCAAGGAAGGCTTATAAGGGCTGATGGACAAACCTCCCTAACTAACTGGAGGCCCCTTCTAGTGCAGCTTGGGGAAATTACGTCATCTTTGTCTTAGAAATTGTTCAGAAGAGACTGGACAGTTGCTAGGGATGGCCTAGTTATGTGCCTTCCCTCTCAGCAGGGAAATCGTCCGTTAAATATCCTCCTGAAGCCCCGTTTGTCAGTCCTGCAAAAGTAGGCAGCTTAATCAATATCGAGGCAAGGATAATGCATTGGGAGGGGCAGGCAGGGGGGCTGAGGGGGGTATGAAGACACCGGGAGGACTGAGGAGGGCTCTGGTGAGATTTTGTCCCAAAATACACATATGCTTCCCGTCACTCGTTTTCAGACCAGTGGGATGGTGAAGAGAGAAGCTTTTTGGACATTTCTGTTTGATGGACGGGTGAGATGACCAGCCCCTGTGTGTGACTAAAGGCTACGTGGAGGCCACAGTCTCAGAGCAGTCACATCAGGATGGTGAACGCCCAGTGAGGAGCAAGATGTGCCAAGTGCGTTGGCGCAAGAGCTCAGCGAGATGGGACCCCCTGTCTGCACACCTGAGGCTTCTAAGCACAACTGCGATGAGGCGTTGGAAGAGCAGTAAATCTGGCTTGTTTCTGTGAGAAACTGGATGAGTTTATGCAAGAGCCAACATCACATTGTTGCCTGCAATGTCTGGGAACTGAACCCTCCGGTGTTCCATTTTTGTCACTCGCCCACAGCACGGGACATCTCCCCTCCGCCAGACTGTTTATGGAGGCTCACGGAGCATGGCTGCTGGAGGAGGCAAGCAGCAGGGCCAGCTCGCTGCTGTCATCAGTGCTTCTAGCTGGATGTGAAAACACATGTCCGGGGAAGAGCAGAGGGTTCAAGGAGTCTTAGAAATGAGCCAGAAGGAGCTCTGTGTCCAGCACGGGCCACAACACCATTCTGGGTACTCCAGAAAGCCAGGTCACTGGCATTGCGAGCTGGGCACCAAAATCTCTGAATGCTTTAGCTCTTGATGTCGCTGGCACTCAATTCCCATTGGTAATTAAGTACAGCCAAGTCTACAGTCATGGTTCAACGTACTCCATCAGCCGTGTTTACCTGTCATTCAATAAATGAACCTCACACATGTTACCCTGAGTGGAGCTTAACAGCTTGGGAGTTAAAATTTGTATTTTAACCATATGGGCTGGTAAACAAAAAAAATAATAATATCAACAGGAATATTCCCTACAATTCCTCTATAGCAAGGGACACAGAATGTGCTGTTGGAGCCTCAGGATTCATAGCACCGAGCAATACTGAAACACTCGTTTCCTTCAGAAACAAGAACTGGTATTTCCTTCCATATCTCTAACTCACTCAGTCATAATAGAGGATCAAATCTCTTGATAAAAGACTTGAAGAAGCATTTAATGGATATTGGAATAGAACTGTAATTGGATTAACATTATCAGCTGCCCTTAAATCTGTGCTTTGCGTGTTCCTCATGTAAAAATTCAGAGTTAAATGGCACCTTGGTGTGGAGGGAAAATCATTTTACAATGCAAGCTGTCGGTTAATAATGGTCTCCCCTACCCCACTGACCTTCTGTTGAGCTAATGGTTTGATCTTCCAGTTGGAGTTGCAGACACTCTTCTGTTGCAACCACGACAAGTATTTGATAAAAGAAACCCCACTGGTTATAAAACTGAGTCATCCTCATTTTCTCCTATCTAGTCCTCCTCAAAACTTGTCACCTTTCTCTTACTTAGACCTATACAAATCTCCTCTGCAAATGCCACTTCGGTAGCTTCTCAAAGAGCTTACAATAAAACTCCTTTTTAGCATTTTACTCTGTGATTCAGTGAGCAGAACTCACAGAATGGAGAAATTACATCTGCCTATGAAATTAGCTATTTGCCCCTCACTAAATTCCCTCCAGCATAAGAAGAGGTGTTACAGCAGATAAAGCCTTAAAAAAAGCCCCAAACCCACAAGTCAGTTGCAGACACACTGCAATCGCTTCTGAAGTAGCATTTCTCATCTTGCTAAGCCTCTTGGAGGAATACAAATGGGAAGAAGGTGATGCCATTGCGAGTGAGGAAAACCATTGAATCGCAGCATTTCATTACTTAAGAGATGCTGTCAGCTGCACTTGAACATTTCTCACTGCCCTAGAAGAATTAGTAAGAAAAGAAATACAGGTTTTAGCACACACCCACAGCATTGGAGAGGTTTTATTCTGGCACTGTTAGGTATTTCGCAGTACAGAGAGATTTTAAATGCTCCTTCTTGCATGCACTGTGTCATTATCAATAGATCTGTCTATTATGTGTCATTGCAAGGAAGTACCAGACTTCCAAAACCTCTTTTTAACAGTGCCTAAACCAGCTGAAACGTTGCTTTATTTAAAACCTGTTAGACTGAAATAAGAAAAAGAGGATATTTAAAGTATTGCTGTACTTTGTGGGCAGGCGCTCCTTTCCTCTCCCTTTTCTCCCTCCTCCTCCATCCCCAAACCCATTTCAGAGGCAAGTTCCTTCCAGCTCTGCGTGGGCTCATCCCGCGCAAACACCCCTCGCACCAGCTGCCTGGGACTGAACGAAAGAAAGAGCATAAAATTATAGGCTGCCCAGGGAGGTGGTGGAGTCTCCTTCTCTGGAGACATTCAAAACCCACCTGGACACGTTCCTGTGCAACCTGCTCTAGGTGGACCTGCTTTGGCAGGGGGGTTGGACTAGATGATCTCCAGAGGTCCCTTCCAACCTCATGTGACTGTGAATCTGTGAAATTACTGTTGATCTCTTGGCGCTGCAGAAGGAGAGGAAGGGCATGGGACAGGAGCCCCTCTCCAGCGCTTCCCTGGCAGCTCCTGGCAGAGGGTCTGCAGAGCCAGGCACAGCTCAGGCAGGGGTGGCCAACGAGGTGCTAAATGAGCTCCCTCCGATGCCCAGCCAGCACAGCCCTGCCTTCCCCAAAGCTGCCAAGCTGTGTCCCAGAAGCTGGATGGCAATTCCAGAACAGCATTTCCCTCCCAGTAGAGGTGCCCCAGGCGTCCCACACCGGCAGGGCTCTGTGGCCGGTGGCCTGGGTAGCTCTTCTGCGGGAAGGGCAGCGCAGTGCTCAGGTCTGAGAATCACAGCAAATAAGGTAAAAGCCAACCATTTATGACCATTTTCTCATGGAAAAGTGCCCCCTGTAATGCCATCCTGGAACGTTCAGGGCATCAGGGAATGAAGAAAGCTTTGGGAAGCAAGGGGAAAATATCCCCCATCAGCACTGAGCACACACTGGTGCTAAATACAGCTCTTAGGGCTTGCTTTTCTATTGTGGGTGGAAGCTAAGTGAGAGTGACTAGCTGTGATTACCAGAGAATGAGGTAGTAAAGGGAGAAAATGGAGCGAGCTAAAAGGTAATGGAAAGTTTATTCCTCCAGGAGCGCGGGTGGGCGAGGGCTGGCAGCACAGCCCTTGGCAGTGGCTGGAGATGGGTGTCCCTGTCATCGCCCTGCCCCGAGCCGGGGTGGCACAGGCAGTGACGGCTGCTGAGCAGCCATAAACCACTCGCCTCTCCAAGAGGAGCAGCTCCCTTTTTAAGTCCCATTTTACAATGAAGAACTATAGCAGGAGGCCTAATTAGTATGACTACAAGTGTAATATATATATATTTATTTTTTCACATCAATTAATCAGTAACTGCCATGGCCACAGGAAAGGACCCCAGCACAGGCTGTTAGCTTGCATTCCTCCACCGCAGTGACACAGTGACATGCAAAATCCATGCTGACTTCACTGCATCTCAGACATCAGAGCTGGGGCCCTGTGGCACCATTTGCCCCAGCTCTAGAGACAGCTATGGGGACCATGGGCCATGATCTTGGCTCTCCTCTGCAGCAGTGCTGGGTTATGGGCATCACAGGAGGGATTGAGGGATGAAGAGAGATCGCTGCCAGGAGCCTGGCAGGCACCTTAACTGTGTCTGGCAGATGAGAGACAGTGGAGAGCTGACAGGGTGATACGGGAGAAGGATAGGAATGGCAATTGAAAAAGCTGAAGAAAACACAGTAAACAAAAGGATTTGTGTTTTTTTGTATCATCAGAGAGCAGATTCCCCTTTTGTAGAGCTGCAGACAGAGCTGACACCCTAGCCACGAGCGCCACAGCCACCTGCTGCAGAGCTACCGGGACGATGGCCACTCCTGCCCAGGCTGGGGCATCTTCATTCGCCATCCTGCACCCAAGACATCTCTGAGCACAGGATGTCCTCCTCAATGGACACACTTCTTCCCTCATGCATACACACTGTTATGTCTAAGCCGCCTGGCTCCTGCTGTGCCACACAGCTGGCTGAGGTTTCCAGATCACTCTGCAAAATGATAAACCAGATTTTTAGGAGATGGCTGCAACTGGCAGGGCAGGACGCTGGGACAGGAGCAGGCTTCAAGGGGAAGAAGGTAGAGCCGCTCCTCAGCCCTGTGCAGCTCCTGAGCAGGCGGTGTGTGACGAGGGTTGCTGCTGAATTTACACTGAGGACACTTGGAGCCCCTGGAGACAGCAGGTGGTGGCGGGCGTGAGTTTATAATATCCTTGGTGATGATCCTTTAGTTTTCCAACATCTACAGAAATAGAAGCTACTGTTGGAGAAACTGAAGGCAGAGGCAAATGGTACCAAATTCGCTTTTTTGATGAAACTGTAAACGTGTGAGGGTTAGGGGGAAGATGAAACCAGTTGAATGCCAAGTCCCTGCCAGGAGCAGCTGGCATCAGTGTTGGTACCTGAGCTGAATTACTTCCTTGGGAGCTGGAGACAACAAGCCCCAGACCACCTTGCATGTCCTTGGAGCAGCCAGTGCTGGGGAAAGGGGTGATGGGCATCAAACCCCTCCATGCCAGTGGCCCCCGAGAGCCTGCATGTGGTCTTTGGCTGCTCTCTCCAAGCCCTGCTCCTCCCTGCAAACCCTTGGGAAACCACCCAGCAAGACGTGGGACAGGTTGCTGGTTTCTCCTCACTTCTCCTGATGCTCTTTTTCCTGTAGGTTCAGGCGGAAAAGGCAAAATGGCAGAGTCATCCTGAGCTAATGATGCTGGCAGCTGCTCAGTGAGAGGAAGGTCTTTTAATCCCTAAAAGGGGCTTTTCTGCTTTTTAGAGCAGGAGTAGGTAGGGGTGCAGCTGAGCTGAGCTCTGTGCTATACCTTATACAGGCGTTAGCTGCAGCTCCTGCCCAGCTGACGAACACCGGCACTGCCAAAATGTGTTCCCAAAGACCCAGTGAGTCCTCACTGGTCAGCACAGCCTGGGAGGGGTTTTGTTCCTTTTACAGACATAGATGCAGGTAAATCTATGTTAAAGGAGGTACACCAAGCTCCGTGTCCCTGGTATGTGGGTAAAATTTCCCAGTTCAGGGGCAGTGCTCTGCGATGCAAGCTGGGGCCTTCCAAGGGCAGACAACCTCTGCAGTCTGGCTTCACCATTGAAAGATCCTCAGGCCATGCTGGGCACACACTTGGGCGACCAAGAGCCCTCAGAGAGGCCCGGCTGACTTTGCAGGAGCCAAAATATGTGCTTTTGCCTCCAGCAGCCACTGGCTTTCGCTGTGAGCTGGGCTGCTGTGTGTGCTGCAAGAGGGGCCATGGGGTGGCCAGGACACCAATGTGTGCAGAGTGGCACTGCCTTGGCCAGCCTGCTTGGCCGGTGGGGACAGCAAGGGGCAGTTTTTATTGCAAGACAGGACTGCAAAGCTGTATTCCCGACATTGCAGGACATACCCTCCCTGGCCACTGTGTTGCAGCTCATCAGGCCTGACAAGCAGGCGAGCCGTTCCGGTTGCCATTTCCTTCTCACTTTATTGTATTACGGAGCATCTAAATTACGATTACTGTAAAGAAAACTAAATGATTCTGTCCTTCAGGCATCTCATTACGGCTTCCGTTAGAAATAAGCCAGTGACAGGTGGAGGAAGCTCCAAACATCTCAATGCTTTCTAAAATTTGCATGAATTCCATTAGGAGCCAGAGCGCAGGGGTTGGGGGGATGCGCTGCTTTGCCGTCCCCACCAGCTCGTGCCTGTGCCCACGCTCCCCAGGTGTGGGGGTCTCACAGGAGTGGAGGAGGAGGGAAAAGTCCTTGCATGCTTTGAAAACTCTCCCACCTGCTTGTTTTAAGTTTGTGTGCTGTGTTTAACCCTTAAATCAGAGCTTCAGTGGAGACTCAGAGCAGTGGCACCTTCCTCTGCTCCCTTTCCTCCTTCTGCCATGATTTCCATCCTTCCACCCTCAAGACTTGTCTGGCACTTTCTCCTGCATCCAGGGCTGGAGCATGGGGACGTCACTCTGATGGCCACCCCTTAGTGCATCATAGTTGCCCGCCTCAGCCACACATATGGGCACCCGAGGGAGTGACCCTAGGTGGGGGCTTGGTGGGATCTGGATGAGGGGAGTGGGGCCAACAAGGACTCCTCCTGAGCTCCCATCTGGCTAGCACAGCCTCATGTTGCCTCCACCATTCAATAGCTTCTCTCCGGGGTTTTGGTTTTTTTTTTCATAGATTTTGAGTCATTATATACAAAGTCTGTCCATCACATGGACAGTCTGTTCTGGGAAGAAGTAATAGCCCTCTTTAGCTGGAGCAGCCAGCTGTACCTAAAGCCAGACTCAGGAGTGTGCGTGACACACGGCTGTTCAAAGCCACAAAGGGAGGCACTATTTTGGGAAAATGTTTGTTTCCTCCATTATTTCCATTTGGCAGAGGCAGGAAAGCCAATAACCGAAGACCTGCAGGCTGGGTGGCTGGGAGAAGACCCCCACCAACCAGGGCAAATGGACAAGTCTTGCTCCATCAGTGGGTGCAGACAGCTTGAGAGAGAGTGGGGGGGGGGGGGGGGGGTATGAGCAGTGACATCCCAGATTTTGGTTATAAAGCCTCTGCTGAGAGTGGTCTCTGACCTCTCAGCCCCTTCGGCCCCCAGCTCTGCTTCCCAGGAGCAAGAAGTCTGTGCCAAATAAGCCTGACGAGAGGTCTAGCCAGAAGGGATGAGATGTGGTGCAGCACTGAATGAGTCAGGCATGAAGCTATTTCTGATTTACACCTGTGTAGCTACTGACAAGCCTTCAGTTAAACCCGTGCAAAATGTGAACAAATGAAGGCAGAATCAGAGCCTTGATGGTGTCTGTAAAGTCACTTCTCTTGCAAAGAAATTACCATTTTCCCAGTTGCTGGTGGGAGGTGACAGGAGAAGCAAGAAAACCCCCCGTCCTGCTGCATCAAAGTTGGAAGGTAAATTTCACAAGGACTGAAGATATGAAATGGGTGAGATTCAACAAAGTAAGTCTTACTTGCTGTCAATGCCGGGGCTGGCATTTGCCCTTACAGAGAAACTAAGAAAAAAACCCAAACCACCACAAAAGGAATTGATTGGCCAAACAGGTGCATCCAATTAGGAGGTTTCGTATTGGTAACTGGGAAACTGTCGTGCACCTTTGGTGGAATTGCACCTGAAGTTTCTCCTTGATACAGGCTGTGGCAGGACATGTCTCTCCGCAGAGCCCTGAGGGCAGGAGCACCCGCAGTGGCCCCAGGTGGGCAGGGACAGGGCTGACCTGGATTTCTGCCTTTGAAAGGGGCTGGAGCAGAAGGCACCAGTGTCAGTGCCACCACCCCCCCGCAGCAAATTGATAGCCCCAGTGCCACTTGTCAATATTCCTGGGAAAAGACCAAATCCTAGTTTAAAAAAAAAACCAAAACAAAACACAAAAAGACCATAACATTTTCTCTCCACCATAAATTTTCATGTTGCTTCAGGATCCCTGTTTTAGTATTTGTTGTTTTCTTATTAAAGTAGGTGGTCTCAGCTAACTTTGTAACAAAGGTCTGTGCAAAAAGGCAGTGAGTTCAAGGTCTTACTCGTTAGGAAACCTCTCCTTCTGGCTTGTACCCTCATGGGCTGCTCCATGCCTGGACTCCTCCAGGTGTGTGGTGAGACCTTTGGGATCCTGACACTCATCCAAAGCTGCCTCTGCCCTCATCCCGTGTAAGCCCACGTGGGTCTGTAATATACACGGGTGACTCGGGCTCCCTGTGAACCTTAACTCATCCCCAAGAGCCACCTGCCAAAACATTCCTAAATGCCACCTAGCTCAACCTCATTTAAATGCCTGGTATTGAATATTTTACAGCAGAGCCTCTGAGAAGAGGGGGTCCCACCAACCTGCTTTGCCCTGGTGGTGTGTGTCCCTGCGTGATGTCCAGGACCGGCAAGACTCAGCGCAGTCTGGATGACTGAAGCTGAGGGCTTCTGGACATGCCTGGGAGAGGGAGAGAGTATCGATTTTACGAATAGCCATTTAAAGAGAGGAAGAGAAACTGTTTTGCACCTGTCTGTATGGGATTTATGGCACTCTGCACCTCCTCTGTGCTGTGGGAAACACTGGCAAGTTTTGGGGCCGCCAGGGTCTGGAGCTGGTGATGGCACTGAGGCAACTCAAACATCTCTTGAGAAGACTCCTGTCCAGTGGGTTTTTTTCTCAGTTCTTCTCCCAAGCCTTGGGAGAAGCACTGAGAAACATGAGCATGACAGGCACACCTGGCTGAAGGGCGACTGATGCAGCAGTTTTGGGGGTGGATCAGAAGGCTTTTTGGGTCATTCACAGACCTGAAGCCCCAAATCTCAGCCCCAACACTGAACTGATAGGACATGTTGAACCACCATAGAAGGCTGCACCTACACCAGCATCTTCAGGAAGCTCAGCAGGCAGTTGTGCATTGTACCCTCAAAAAATGGGAGCAAACAGTGTACAATGTAGACTGGCTTTTCCGCATGAAAGACAAACTGTCCCTCTTCACCTGGAAGGGGGTTGCCAGTACAGAGTCACACTGCCACCTCTGCCAACAGTTGGCTGCCACCAGCATATTTATATTGTCTCTGTCACCCAAGGGCTTTTTGAATCCACACCAGCATGGTGCAAAACTTTCCTTTCCTTCAGTCTTCCAGTTTCATTCCTCCACGCCCAATGTTCCTGGGAGCCACACAGCACGTGGAAACCCTCACCCACCCCTCACTACAATAAGGACAGCTGTTGCCCATCAGCAAAGTTTGCATGTCCAGCTTCAACCTCATCTCAACTGAGATGAGGAGCCCCATGCCCACCAAAGCAGCTCCCACCCTTAACCAGCCCCCACCTATCTTCCCTGGCTAAGAAGGGAGCCAGAAGATTCCTACGAATGGAGGAATCTGTCTGGGCAGGGCTGGGAGCCAGGACCCCTGCTGGTCCTCCTCCTGCAGAGAACCTCAGCAGAGCTGAGAGCCTCACGTCCATCTGCAGCAGCACTTCTTGCACTCACAATGAGCAGCTGGATGCTCTAGCACCTCGTGGTGAAGAAGAGCAGTGGCTCTCCCCACACGACATTAACAGTGATTGCTATGATCCTGGAGCAAGAGAAGGGGCAGGAAGAGTGAAGGTAGCCTATGCCAAGTGACAGCACCTCAGAGCTGCGCACCCCAGGTGAGGCACTTGGAGGCATTTCAGAAGCAGCAGCAGTGTTGTTCACTGCCTGTGACAGGAGTCTCTGCCTGGAGCCCCAGCTGACATCTGATTGTCACTGGAGGATCCAGGAGTGATTGCACAGAGGGCCCTGGCCTGCAAGGAGCCTCTCCAAGGGAGTCTCCAGGGTTTAAATTCAATAGAAGCACTTGGCACTTGAAGTAATGCCATAATAGTGCTCTGTGGAGCTGATGAAAATCCCTTCTCAAGTCAAGTGTTGGCTGCAGTGCAAGAAAAGCTTGTCTCGAAGGGTTTCAGCTGTTGTCATGGGCTCTAGTGGAAGAAGCGGGACAGAGCAGATGCAGTAGCACTTCTGTGCCTGTGAGCATCCATCTTGGGTTTAGAGAAGGGCAAGGGGAATTGCAAACAAAGTCACACCTCCAGAGGGACCCAAATACTCCTGTCAGTTCTTTCCCAGATCAGAAGGCAGCCCCTTAGCCAGTGGACAGACGTGGGATGGGACCAGGCTCCCCAGAATGAGGGAGACATAGAGGAACAAGCACAGTGCAAGGAGAGTGATGAAGCTCCACCACCATGTTTGCCAGTGGCCACCACAACACTGGTGACACCGGATCCCGCAGAGGTGAATGCTGGCGATGCCATCGCCCAGCATCCCCATCCTGCAGGACAGCAAGTGGCTAAGGGGGTCTTGCTTAGGGAAGAGGGGATCCGGCAGGTTATTAGCATCTAATTATTTGCAGTGACAGGAAAAGAAATTGAGCACAGCCCCAGTTCCCAAAAGGAACAGCAATACCACGGAAAGTTGTGAAGAGAATATTAAAAGGAGAAAACTGATGAGTTGTTGCTGACCTAAAACCAGTGGTGGGGAAGCAGCTGTAAAATTGGATCCTTCTCCTGGTACCTGGTGTCCAGCCAGGGATGTGCTCCTGCTGCAAGGGCAGGAGACACCCAACTGAGAAGCAGACGGCTTGGGAAGAGCAGAGAACTGTTCAAGGGGATTTTAAATTTCAATTACCCATCAACTTTATATCTTATTTTTTTTATCTCTTTCAGCATATTCATGCTTTGCTGAAATCAATACTAGCCTCAAAGAAAAGCACCCATTTATTTATTACATGTATTAGTTTATATATTTATCTATAAAAATAAATGGGGCTAAGGTGGTCTAATAAGTGCATTTTCAGTCGTTGAAGGTTAGCGAAGGGTTCAGTAAGTCAGCAGCTGGCATTTATCACATTGATCATGTCAGTGCCGCTTATCTTGTATAACTAGATCTGAAAGGAAGATTGTGTACAAGACATTTCCCCTGGCAGCATTGCTTGCTCCTGCCTAGGAGGTACAAGGCTGCTGCGCTCCTCTTGTGCAACAAGTCTAGGCATTTTCTTAATTAAGAATAAATAAAAAATAAAAAAAAGATAAAAGAGCCTTCTTTCATCTGATTAAGTAGATAATATAAATACAGACTACCCTTAAGCGCAATCAGTGATTAAACACTTGGACGCTGAACAAACAGGCTGAATAAAATTTTAATATATAAAAAAAGGACTCATCTACTAAGTAGCCAAGAAACTGTCACGTGATTGGGAAGACTCTGCACAAGGAAAAGCAGAGACCAAGGGGGAAGCACACTGTTTCTGTAAACAGCAGTCTATACGAGGGCAAGGGGGCCAGGGGCAGGTGGCTCAGGCTGAGGACGGGTCCTCAGTGCCAGGACCAGAGGCAACACCATGCACCAAGGAGCGAGCCCGGAGGAGCCTCCCACCACTGGGGCAGATGGAGTGGGCAGTCCCAGGGACCCCTGGGCTAGTAGCCCAGTGGTTGGGCAGTAAGAGAGGGGAAAGGAGAGCTCAATGTCTTCGCAGCCCCACAGTGGGACTGCCAGCAGCAACATCCTTCTGCTCTTCCCCCACAGGGATCATTTGCCAGGGTTGAGTCTGGTTTTGCAATATTTGGAGGAGTTCAGGTGGCAGCATTAAAACTCATTTGGATTTCAATTAGAAAAGAGACCTCCACCACTAATTTGTCCCTTAGTGTAGCATGCATTTGTGGCGAGTGCGGTGGGATTTCCAGCACGCCAGAGAGAAACGTTAAGCCTTACGAGCCGAAGAGCTCTGCAGTATTTATCCACCCCCAGCACACTGCAGTGCCAATCACCCAGAGGTGTTAAATAGTCTTGGATGCACCAACAAGCGCTTTGCCCTGTTTCTGACAATGCTGTTTCATTCCCTAGCTCTGGTCCCCATCCCTGCCCTGCTTTTGGGTCCCGCTGTTCCATTTTTAAGAAGCAGCGGCAGATGTTACTGGCACCAGCAGCTGCCGTCCTGATACAGCTGTCACCAACTGTGGCACCGAGAGGCTTGGGACTGAGGGGCTAAATCCCAGAATCCCAGTCCGTGCCAGCAATGCCATGGATCACGTTGGACAGTGATGGATTTGAAGGCTGCCACAGCAGCCTCCCAGCCAGAGGGCTGCAGAACAAAACCTCCTACAACTATAGTTACATGACAAGGCTTAGCCCTCCTCTAGCTGAACGCAGGAGTGTCCTGTGGTTCCAAGTGCTGGGAAACCAGGATTAATTTTCCTTTTGGTTACTAAGTGTATTTTTTGTTCATGCTGTTCATGACTGAGCTTAAATAGGAAAAGGCTTGGAGGGTGTAGGATAACTGAGGAGACGCAAACCCAAGTCAATGACTTCGGTTAATTTATTCCAAAACATATCTGCAAGGACATAAGCCAGGACAGATCAGTTGGGAAAACTTTATTTTTCACCTGGGCAACAGCTAATGTCCCCCAAAGAAAATACTGTCTTGTTCTTCTCTGGATATTGCATCTCTTAATTAGTGTAATCTATTTAGTCTGCTCTATTTGATTTTTCACTCCAAAAGGCTGCAAAGCATCTGCTCTTAAACTTGCAGTTGCCATTATCTCCTCCTGGGTAGCTGGAGATAGCCCTGTGCCCTCACCCAGCATACATCTCGCCATCCCTCACTGCCTGCCTCCTGGTGACCTCCCTGTTTGGGAAAAATGGGCAACCCCTACTGCAAGCGGATTGATGGTAAGGCAGAGCAGGGCTCAGGCACGGGGCAAGGCCATGAAGATGTTATGGGTAATGACCGGATCCCTTGCGTGTCTGTGGCTGCTCTTTGTGTCTTGAAGTTTCCACTTCACCCTCAGTGAAGCACTGGAGGAAGCACTGCTGACATTTCCACTTGGGTGTACACCTCCATGGCACATCTCTGCCTGGCATGGGGAGACAGGGCCCTTTCCATTTGGAAGTATGTTAGGCCACAGAGATTGGTTCAGGTGACTCTGTGAGAATTTTCTGTATGAAAGAAGTCTAGCTATCTGGTCCATACAACTTCCATCCCTAAAATAGTTGTTAAAAGAAAATAAATGTCCTTTGAGTATCCTCTTCCTTCGCTGTTCACGTTGCCCTCACTTCTTGTACAGGTCATTCTTGTGCTTCATCTCGCTGTCATATCCTATTTCAGCTCACAGCTCTTGATTCCTCTCACCTTTATGTGTTCATCTTCATTTAAAAAAAAAACAACCAACTTGTTCTGAGATGGGTCTCTCTTTCTATGGCTGCTTGGGTGACTTAAAAATCCTTAACCAGAGGAAATGGTCTGGACAGCTTTGGAGGCTCCCAGGCTGTGCATGGAAGTGAGTTGGAAGTGCAGAGCAGTACAGGTGTTGCTGACATGACTCAGAACTTTACCCTAGATCAGCACTACCCTGACCATAGACATCTAAATCAGGGTACTTCTCCAGGTCAATTCAAACGCCAAGTGTTCTGCTTAAAGGAGAGATCTTTGAACAGACAACCTGCCTCTTGGGGACATTCACAACTCAACTCAACTGGGTAGGTCCCTGAGAAAGCGGACATAACTTGGGCAGGAGGTTGGACCAGATGTCATCCAGGTATCCTTCCAACATAAAACCCTTTGTGATAATATGACGCTGAGGCAATAGAGCCTGTGGAGGTGAGCATCAGGATAGGAGCGGCCTGATTTAACTCCTCAGAAGGAATTCAATTCTCTGTTCCCTGTCGGGTACACAAGGCCATGCTACTTCAGAAAAAGCAGATCAAGAATGGCAGGACAGTATTTCCTTCAGCACAATGATGCATTCCCACCGAGGGTGGCCCCTGAATTGCTGCTCAAGAAAAGAGTGGGATGCTTTATAGTTTCAGTATCTCCCTCTTTCCAGGACTTGTCAGTGCCTATGGTGATGTATATCTAAATGGGGACCATGGCTGCTCACACAAGTTTCTCACCTGTGTGGGCTGCAGGACAGCCAGAGCAGTTGAGATCCCATGCCATCCATGCCATGCCAATTCTGGTGCCTTGCCCTCCCACTGCAGGAGGAAGATTTAGGGTGGAGCAGTGGGATCTGGTACAACACGACCACATCCCCTCCACATACCATAGCAGCAGTAACTCCTATTTCCAGGCTGGGGAATGGATCTGGTCCCAAACTCACTCCAGTGCTCTTGAGAAAATCTATTTGCTTGACAGTATCTAAGGAAGTGGGGAGGTAGACACATGGAGATTGTTATATGTATGCTCAATATAAGAAACCCTAATGGGGTGCATTCAGGGGAGGTTCCTCCTCTAGCCAGCTCTTTAGGGGGACCTGAGCCTGCCAGAGGCAGCTCCACCACCACCATGTTATGCATGAGGCCTGGGCTGGGGATGGCTTTGAGATAACATCATCACATCTTTCTGGAGTGATCACATCTCCATCTCCAGTGATGAATGACTCTGCCTGCAGCTGGGAAAGTCGAGTGGTTTCAGTGTGTCTGTGTATCTGTACGTCACACCTGGAGATCATGGACCGCTGGTGGCTCTCAGGCTCCTGCAGCCCCTGTCATAGGTCATATGCTGAGCACTGGGTAACCTGAGCACTGTAGTGGGACCAGCCTATTGGCTTCAGAGACCAGATTCAAATATCACACCCGTTTTCCTAAAACTGTGCATTGCATCTCGTGAATGCCATAGTTAGGGATTATTTTTTCCATCATGTATGGCAAAATTCACATATGGTATCATGTATGCCTTGAAGCTTTAATTGGCACGAGAAACGTGTGAGCAGCAAGTCTGGGGTGCACAGTGTAAGTCCTTGTACACCCAGGCAGTGGAGATGAGATGCAGCGGATATGTTGTGGCCAGCTGCACCTTACTGCCTTGTCCATTGGGTTTCACTGGGAAACCTGAATCCCTAGAGTGAGCTACATTATTTTTAACTGTTTCAAGACTGAATTTCAGATACACTACTCTTTTTTGGTAAAACCTGAATGCTTGTAAACAACTGTTTTTGACATAGTTACAGAGGTGATAGTTGCATTAGTTATTTAGAAAGTGACTTTGGAAAAAAACCACTAAGAAGAGGGGGAACTGCTCTAGTAACAACACTTCAAACATTTCAGCTGCCTTACTTTGGCTTTGTTGTTTCTTTTTCTTTTTTTTTTTTTAATGTTAAAATATGGCCTTTTTGTCTTTTGCCTTTCTCTTCCCTCCCTGTCAGGTATACCCAGATTGAATGTCAAAACAAGCTTTTTCTTCTTTTCTGTGGTGTAGATTTACTGTCAGAGAAGAATAGGCCTTCCCCTTGGTTATAAATACTGTAATAGACAACATGTTGGATTTCCAGTGACTTGCTGGAGGTGCAAGAGCTCACAGCTCTGGAAAGCCAGGAGTCGGCCAGGAGTGGGAAGGTTTCAGGTGAGACATCCCACTTCATTGCTCGGGGTTTGGCCTTCTCTGTATATTTTGGGTGACAGCGGGTTCTTGTCTCACTTGCTGAGCTTCATGGACCCAGCCAGGTTTAATCTCACTGACAGCTAGGAAGGACTTGGGAGTTATCTTTTCCTCGCCAGTGATATTAGACACTGAAAGGGCGCGTTGCTCTGCTTGGCTGCCTTGGGGAGCGATGTCAACATGAGCCTTTCAGCAGCTCCCGGCAGCAGAGACAGTGGCTCCCGGGGGATGTTTGCCAACACCTTGGCTCGATCAGGGTGCCCTTTCTTGTCTTTTTTACACCCATAGAATCATCTGCCAGGAGCTGCTGCAAGAGACGTTAATGTAGCTTTTAAAAACAAAAGAGACATTATGATTTGCATTTCTCTTTAACACAGGCCAGAGAGTTTCTCCTAACAGTGCCTAAGACAACTTCAACAGGTGAAGGCTGATGCGCACAGTATTTTTCAGAAGACAGATTAAAAATCTTTGCATGAAGAAAACATGGTCCATCACTCTTCCTGCGTACAGTCATGGCCTCCTGAAATGTTGACATGTGATGCTGTTACATGTGTCTTGAGCTCAGGGCCAGGGCTTTCCAAACACTGGCCAGCTCCCTCTGACAGTGAGTGGAGCCAGTGACTTTTCTGTTTTCCTGTCTGTGCATCTCACACAGCAGGGAGCCCTTTGGTGGACCACATGAAAAATGTCTGTGCTACAGGTTCATGTGTCTTCTCCTCCAAAGCACCTTCCCTGTCAGAGACACTGTGTCATGGTTTCAGCCAAAATCACCGCAAACGGACCAACAGATGGCCCTCCCCTCCAAAAAAGAGGAGAGGAAGAGGTAAGGAGATTTAGAAGTTTAGAATGAACTAAACTACTTTAATGAAAAATTAATATTGAAAGAAGAAGGAAATATTGAAAGAGATACAATATATACAAAACCGTATCAAGCTCCCAGGATGACAGTCCTGTCAGCATCAGGCACTGGGGAAGTCCCAGACTGGACTCAGCGATGGATGGGAACTGGATTCCAGCTCTGGAGTCAGGAACACACAGATCAGGATCAAAGGCAGATGAACAGACAGGGTCCTCCTCAGACATTGGCCGTCGCAGGAAGAGACCTGACCCTTTGATCCCTCAGCTTTTATACTGCGCATGGGACAGATGGGATGGAATACCCCAGTTGGTCAGGTTTGGGTCACCTGTCCTGTCCGTTCCTACCCACCAGTGTGACCCCTCTATGCTTTTCTGTTTCCAGCCTCTACGGGGCGAATAACGAAAATTGGCTGCCCTTGGTTGTTATAGAGATAAGTGTAAGCAATGGCCTCTCTGCATACCATTCCTTGGCACTTAGCACAAACATTGGCCTTATCATCCTGAGAACAAGCAGTTTTCTCCACAATATGCCGTTAATTTCAGAGAGTTAGAGGAGGCCTAGCTAAAATGTAAAATTCCAGAACAGAAAATTGGTTCGGTTTACTTCAAACCGGGACACACTGCAAGCATACAGAACACGGAAGACAGTTTGGGAGCAGAACCTTCCCCAGTCTGGAAAAGGGCAATGCTGCTGCCCTGGCACATGCAGGGCGTGTGGTAGAGTATAGCACCAGACCCCACTGCTCCACCCTACATCTGCCTCACGCAGATGCAGGGTCCTTTGGCAGCTTGTCCCTGCTTGCACGGGTACGGTGGTGGCAACAGTGCCCATGCCAGAGTGGGACCAGCATGGAGCAGGAGTTGAGCAGATCTAAGCTTGCCCGCAGGCCCTGAGCTGCATTGATCTGTGGCGGAACTGGGGTGCTTGCAGTCAGGAGGGTATAAACCTGTACAAACTGGGGAGCAAGACAGAAGGGATGCTGGCCATGCAGGCTCAATCCAGTCCCCAGAGAAGCAGCATGGGTCTTGGTGACACATGTGAAAGAGCCAGTCACATCATACTGCACTTAAAGCTGTGAAAAAAAAAGAGCTATAAAGAGCCTCTGGAGGCACAAGGGTGGTGACCCTGCGACTTTGCAGCAGCCATTCCCAGCAGGGGTTTGTCTAACCTGTCAGGAGTATCCGAGTATTAATTCAAATCCAGGTCTGCTCCATGTGGATTCTGTCAGTTTACAGGGAGAGAAGGGCACTTGGGCTGTGTCCTCCTTGGCATCACAGCAGGCTCATTTCCCTGAGTCCCTCCCCACTTCTCCATCATCAGCACATAAGACACCGTGTGAGCTCTCTAGGGATGATGGCAAACACGTATCCTCTGAGCAGGTGGGACACAAACCTTTCACAGTCCAGGACTCTTACCCACCTCTCTGCCCAAGGCATTGGATTGCTCTTGGGCCAGCACTGCCGAAGTTTGGGACCATACAGGGAAAGCAAGATATTTTAGCACCTGGATAAGCAGATGGACCTTCTACAGCAGCTATATGTGTCTGTAGAGATGACACACTCCCTATAACCCTTGTTGCTGCTGAAACACAAGGTACTAGCTGTAGTTTACCCAGGCTGGGAAGTAGTGATGTTACTTGGGACACACAGAGGTTAAAATGACAATAGAGCAATAGGGCGGTTGCAGAGAAGAGCATAGACTCAAAATCAGGCCCGCAAATCTGGGAGGGGGTTATCAACCTTCGCGTCTTCCATTTAGCATGGCCCACATCATAGTAGTTCCCCGTGGACTTCTCAGTGCTAATTGCTGTTTCAAATAGAAGAAATCATTTTCAAAGTATGCAAACCTGAAAAATAAAGCAGAATTCCTGTATAGATTTAAAGACCAGGAAAGAAACTCAAGAATCGCAGTGCAGGGGACAGCTGATTTTCAATGGACACAGAATATTCCATCATCCCAACCCAGCCATTTTACTGATGAATTGCTTTACTGAAAGTCCTTGTTTTGCCACTAGCTTGAATTTATCCAGGATCAGCTCCCGGTCACTAGAGATCTATTTTAATGTCATTGCACAAACTGATAGTACACATCTTCTAGATTATTGTACCTTAGGCCTCTCCCTGGATCTCAAAAACTTTAATGCCAAAATATAGTTTGTTCTCATTAACAGTATCTTGGGATTGCTGTGTGAAAGGACCCATTAGGCTTTAGCTAAGATAAAAAAGAGGATGCAGGAGTAGGCACAAAGCAATAAGCGCTAGAGGGAAGATAAATCAGGTGCTTCTCTGAGCCTTCTCCCCAAAGATCAGGGTGATGCAGTGAAACAGGACAAAGCAACCCCCTGTCCAAATTAAAACTGATAACAGAAAATGGGCCTTACAGGCTAGATAATACATCTTTGCAGCTCACTGCTCCCAAAGGGCTACTGAGACTTTGCCTGCAGCCTGGGATCCCTGCTGTCCCCAGTAGGGTGATTCCTGCTTGCCCCCTCTCCACAGCACATGGCCCCGCTGCAAGAGGGGGCAATGGTCCTTCAGGCCCCATCAGCTACCGTTGGCATCAAGCACAGCCGTCTTTTGGTGTGAGGACTCTACAAACCATGGGCTTCTATTTTTTTCCCGACTGCAATTTTTTGGATCCTGTCAGGCTCCAAAAGTGTTGCACTAAATGATTTATTCTCCTCTTACCTTTCTGCCACCAGTCAACTGTGAACATAATTTTCTTGCTTGTGGTCAACTTTGGACAAGATGGCTTTTCCTTCATCATTCAAGCCTGTCTTTAAATTACAGATTGAATCTGTTTTCACTCTTTTCTGTGATCCTTAAGCCCTGTAAAGTCTCCTTCCAACTGTAATGGACCAAGGAGCACAGGCCACTTCCTCTCAGTAATAACTGTTAAGCTGTTTTCTAAAGAGATTGGATAACATACCCCATGTTTTGTTCTCTCTCTCAGCTTTCAGTCCCCTCATGCCAAACAAATCTCATCAACAGCCTCACATCTAGGGAGAAAAGAGCTCAGAGCTGCTGGAGAACCACCAAAGCTCTTATCTAACATCCTTCTGGACAAAGACAAAAGCCATCAAACAGTGGAAGAAAATTAAAATATAGGCGAGAGCTTGTATGAATAGGTTATTCTGCCATATTGAGTCACTGTCTCTTTAAAGAGAAGTTGTTGGCTGGGATATTCAGAGCATGAACACTTTTAAAAGATCATTAATACCAGCCTGAGCGTTCAATAGGCTTAAACCTCCAGAGGAACCTCCTCTGAACACCATGACTGGGAGCCTGCTTTGGCTCCTCCTTGAGCAGTCTCAATTTTCAGGGTATTCAACAAGTTTTCTGGACCCTGCATCCCTCTAAAGATCAATTTCTTTGATTGCAAAGCAATTTGCATGTCTGCAGAATGGTAGAAATCAATGGCTGCTAACAACAGGAGCAAGGGGCTTCATCTGGACTCTGTAGCAGCAGACAGGCTGCAAATTAGCACAACTGTGCCAAAATTATCGATTTACAAGGCCTATAAATATTGACAGGTTTTCATCTCATCTCATTTCATCCGAGTCTATTTGCTGTATCAAGAGAGTATGGTTCATTTTTGATCAATTTTGTTTGTTCTTTTCCAGAGGAAGCTTATCTTAGAAGTCATACAATACTTCTGAAGACAGGAAAAAAATACACATTGAGGCAAGAGGTGCTGGAACTGAAGCCAGCTATGAAGGAATCAAAGGATTAATCTGCCTTAATGTTCGACATCTCTGCTGCAAATATCTATAGATGAGCCCATCACCCTGAGCTCCCTTTCTAGTGAAGAGTGAGAAATGGGCTCTTACAGGGTGCAACTTAGCTGGACTATTTCAGGCAGCTTCATTAGGATGAAGTGAGTTTTCACACAGGCTATGCCTGTTTCTCTCTGGTGACTATAAAGGAACATAAGCTCAGATGTGGATATTTACACATGCAGACTGTGGTTGCCCTCTGACACCACCAGGTCTTTCATCCCTGTTGAGACAGCCTGTGTCATTCTCTTTCATCCCCAGTTTTAGTTTAGAAATAATGACTCCAAAACCCACCATCCTGATAATGCAGGGTGTAGAAGGTGTGAACCTTCCCTGCAGGTGCATGAGGATGTGGGCTGTGTTGCAGAGTAAAGGGCCCAGGACAAAGTGAGATGCTGCCATTGTCTGTAATGCAGCTCATAGAATGATAGAATAGTTCGGGTTGGGAGGGACCTTAAAAGATCATTGGGTTCCAACCCCCCTGCCATGGGCAGGGACACCTGCACTAGAGAAAGTTGCTCAAAGCCCCATCCAGCCTGACCTTGAACACTTTCAGGGAAGGGGCATCCACAGCTTCTCTGGGCAACCTGTTCCAGTGTCTCACCAGACTCACAGTAAATAATTTCTTTCTAGTATCTAATCTAAATATACCCTTAAAACCATTACCCCTTGTCCTATCACTATACTCCCTCATAAACCTCTCCAACTTTCCCATAGGTCCCTTTTAGGTACTGGAAGGCTGCTATAAGATCTCCACTGAACCTTCTCTTCTCCAGGCTGAACAACCCCAACGCTCTCAGCCTGTCCTCATAGGAAAGGTGCTCCAGCCCTCTGAGCATCTTCCTGGCCCCCTGGGCTCCAGCTCTGCCTGCAGGCAGCGGTATTCCCAGAGCACCGTGGGAAGCTGGAGGTGGTAAGCACTGAAAACAGAGTCAAACCTTTTTAAACAGTTTAACTGAAAACTTCTGCCTCTCCCAGTTGTTTGAATGTTATTCTCTTTGTATTACCAACTCATTCACTCTTCGGTCTTGCAGAAAATTTACTTGCATGATTTTATTATACATGCACACACCCAAGAGTACACAAAGGCCTTGCAAAAATGAGTTAGAAATCTCCAAAGGACAAGAAGAACTAAAAATAACAAAAACAGCAGGAAGTTTTGTACCCTCGTGTATAATGTTAAAAAAAGACCCTTACTTGGTAATGAAGCAGGAGTGGTATGCTTTCTTTCCCTTTCAGGTCATCTTTTAAGTTGTCCTAAATGGATTTGGCTGTGTTTAATCAATTGAAATTGAGTGAGGTCACGAATTTAAGCAAGAAAATATGCTGTGTTGAAGATCTTAATAGGAGATAATTGTTTAACGCAGGAGGTAGACGTTCGCAATATTCCTTCAACGTATTTCCTTTTAGTCCTTGCTGCCTGATAATGCATCTAGAACATTTCCTCTTTTTCTTATGAGCTTTGTTTTCCTCATATGATACTTTAACTTACCCATTCTTTCACACAATTTCCTTGCATGAGAACTTTCATATTTTTGCATGCCTTGGTGTTATTTTTCACCCGCCAGAATCTCTGCTTTTTGGTTGGCACACCTCTGTTGAAAATACCGTGTTTTCTCTGCAGTGGACGAGCCCCAGGGATTTAGCGTTGCTTGGAGGCATTGACGTTTATGGGGCAGGAGAATGTCACTCCTCCTTTCCCTTCTATATCCACCAAGCAAAACCACTGATCTCCAGCCCTGATTATGTAAGGGCGGGACTTAGGTCATTTCACAACACAAAGCCCCAAATCTGCTGAGCAGATCGTACAGTTCGACTCCGATACAGCTGTAAAAAAGGGGTCTATGAAAATGTTAATAGACTTAAAAGCATTGGGAGGCAATTTGACATACTTCCAGTAGAAAACAGCAGCGTTACCACAGAAGCATCAGAGAAGATAAGGTATGATGTTTTGCCATGGTTACAAACACAAGGACAATAAATATGTCTGATCCTTTTCCAAGAAAACAGGAGAAAAATAACTGGCAAGGTGCCTGCTTGTAAAACCAATTTCAATGTATAAAGGGGCCTGCAAAAAGGGCTCTGACTATTACATCGTCAGGCAGAGAGAAGGGAAAACCATTTCTGGATGCAAGGGGCATTAAAGTGTAACCAGAAATAAAATAATAGTTCCTGTTGAGCTTTTCAGGAGTGAGACCGGCACAATAAAACTGATAATGCCCTCTCCAGCTCTGGCATCTAGCACGCCAGACAGCATCTGTCCTTGCTGCTGGTAGCCAGAAGAGGCACCAAGGGTAAAAGAAATAGATTGAGAATAGATTGAGTAGATGAAGTGAGGGAATTTCTTACTCTGATCTCAAATCTGCATTTCATATCAGTGGCAAACTCTCTCAACACCATCTGGGAGTAGCTTCATTGCTGACGTGACCCAGGAATTGTAACTTTGGTCACCCAATTCCCTCCTGCAGGAGATGCTCCCGAAGGAACTCGTTTCTCCTGAGGAGGAGCCAGCAGTTTTCATCTGAAGAGGCTAGACTTAATACCTGTCAAGAGATACTTACAACAAGGTTATCTGTGGAGGCAGATCATTTCCTTTGCAGTTTCTCCTGGCTACATGGAGAGGAGATTGCTGTAACTGTGTCGTGTCAAGCTGACACGCGTACTAGTATAGAGCTACTCACAGGTAGCTGTCATATCTATAGATAAACCCTGCCACGTGCTGTTTTCAATCATCTGCCCTCAGTTTAAGTCAAAAATAGAGACCAAGAGTGCCTCTTTCCCTGCATGATCCCTGATTCCTAATGCTTGATGGGCTGTAATTCTCCCCAGGAGGTTCAGTCTTGTCTGCCCCAGCATATTAGGGACACTTTAATACTCTTAACTCCAAAGAAGGATCAGGACAGCCTCTCTAGCCCTCTCAGCTCAGCTCTTTGTGACATTGTCAGACCTAGTACTTAGTGTCCCATCCCAGTGAATGTGGTAGACACTCCCTCAGGCTTGTGGACACCCCCCTAGGCTGATGGACAGTCCCCAGACTGGTGCTTCTGGCTATCTGCAGACTCAGGGGGACAATGGTGTGTTTTTCAGAGTACTCCACATTTGCCTTGCAAACAAACAGATATAGAAACATTATTTGTCTTATGCAAAAGATGTGAGAAGAGATTCCCCAAGCCACTTAATGGCAGCTGAGTACCTGACACCGATTTTTATCCTGGAAAAGAAAAATGGCTTTTCATCCCCAGATTCTCCAGTTGAACATAATGGGATAGACACAGCCAATAGGTACTCTAGGCCTGTTGTTGAATTAGTTAGAATGGTTAAAGTGATTAAAATCAGAAGCTGTTTTTAATGGGGACATCTCATGGTAACCTGAAGGTCTGAGCACCTGTGCAGCAGCATCCTTCTATCAGCCACGTGGTGCTGGAGCCTCCTCAGCTCAGTGCCAGCCCCTGGGACACTCGTGTCAGGCGTGACAGCGCTGTGACAGCTCCAGCTGAGTGGGCCAAACCAGAGCCACAGCTGCCCTGGACGTGCTCAGGGGTGCACTGAGGAGCTGCACAAGCGCTGGCTCTCCCCCGCCTCGCTGCAGCTGGCAGGCAGCAGGGATGTGGCCACCGGTGCCAAGGATGGGGTGGCCAAGCATCAGGGAGAGCCATCCTGCCAGAGGGCTTGAAATAAAACAAACGTGATGATGCTTGCCCACTTGCTGATGCAAAGGGAGAAAAAGAGTGTTTCTAAGAAGTCCTGCTACCAACCTTCATTTTAACTCGACTGTCTGATTTCCATTAGAGATACCGGGGAGGTCTTCCCCAACAGCACAGGGTGGTTTAGAGGAAGAGTCCTGAATCTTAATTCAGCAACCAATTACCACAAGTATTAAGCTAGTTGTACTTAAAAGGTGGGATGAAACTTTTTTTTTTTTTTAAGTATGTCTCCCATTGGAAATCTGCAGCTTGCACAGCAAACCTGGGGTGAGGTTCCTCATCTCTCTCATGACACAGAGACCGTTGCCAGGATTTTTTGACTAAGCGCCAGGTAGCATCGCAGGTGGGAACATGATCCTCAATTTCTTGTGTGCAGTCATTTGCAGTCATAAATAATGCAGTGTTTGGAAGCAGTTCAGAGCACCGCTGCAATCACATAACTTCAATATTGGCCGCTCAGTGCCAGAGACACAGTGAGTGTGTGAGTGCTAAGAGCAGCAGGGGTGAGAAAGTGCTGTGAGCTCAGCCCCCACGCAATTCCTCTGCGAGGGAATGTGCACATCATCTCAGATCACTCTCCTGTTATCCATTGATCTTAAATGTCTCACATATTTGACCCTATTTACACAGGTGTCTGTCCCAGGAATAATTCCCTAGCAGTGAGTGCAGGATTGTGTTTTCTGAGGTCAAGGGAAGCAAGATAGTAATTACAAAGATAATTGTTTTTAATGCATTTTTTATCTACAGAGTCCCATTAAAATGTTTTTTGCAGAAGAACAGAAAGGAACAATGTTTTAATATTAGGCAAAGAAAGGTTTACAAGAAACACTTTCTTCCTCCTCTATTATATCCAAGTTTCTTGAGAGTGATCATGAATTAATTTTCACGTTGTGCAGTCTGATTTTTTGTAGAGCAGGCTTTGCTAGCTGCATCTGAGTAATGAAACTTGGAAAATGCTCAAAGTGTTTATGATAATTAAAATCAATTGAAGGACATTGTTCAGTACTCTCTAGTTAGGGTTAAAATTACTCGTCTGTTTCCGAAAAATCAGCTAGAAAGAAAAGGTCAAAGTGTTAGGAACTCTTAAAACAGGATGCATGTAAATCTTTTTTTCCTCCATCATTTTATCAATGGTGTTTGACAATTATATGTCCCGCAACAGCTTTTGGCTCAGCGTCACCTGCTCCCACGTTAAACTGCTCATATTTTGCTTGTCTTGTTTTGTAGTGCCTCCAGGAACAAAACTGCTCAGGTCACCGGCAAGAGTGATCCTGCTGGTCCCCACACCAGAGAGGGGAAGCCCGCTGGAGCTGGGGGTGGGAGAGGTGTTGGGTGCCTGCTGTGGCTGAGAGCAGAGCAGGAGGATTCCCCCGGAGCACCCATGGGTGCATGTGCAGAGGGAGTGCAAGGAGGGAACCTTGGCCCCTTTGAAGTCACTCCTGCATCAACTGGCGAAGAGTTCAAAGAGCTGCCACCAGCCCTTCCTGATATCTTTGTAATACCCACTCCGCAGGGCAGGAGAGGTGCCTGGAGCTGAATTTGGGTTGTCATAGGCTCATTAGCAGGGAAGCACCTTGGCAGGGCCCAAGCTCCTTCCCACACTTGCTCAGGGCGTGCAGCAGGGTGGGATGTTGGTCTGATCCATTCCCACTGCTCTCCTCTCCCAGTCATCGCCCTGCTTCCCCACAGCCTTCCTGGGCAGTGTGCTATGGCTGGTCCTTGCTCGACTTGGTCCTCTGAAACCCAACAGACTCTTCTGCAATGCTGCCACATACACAAAAATCATGTCCCTTCTTTTTGTGCAGTTGACTGGATCTACCTGGACATAGGACTTCCTTTTTTTTTGACTGAATTAAAAATTTCAGGCCATTATCATAGTCTGCCCAGCTAAATCCATCTCCCTTCCTTCAGTCAATCCTCCACCTCCATGAAATGTTGAAGACTTAATACACAAGCCTTCTTTTCACCCAAATTGTGGGTGAATATGCTGAGGGGTTCATAGTCCCAGCAAGAGTCCTCTGAAACTGCAAATGATCCACATGCCCTTTTGGGCAGTGACTCACTGAAAGCTGCACTGTCTTCAGTGCACAGTCCACACCACACTCTCAGCTTCTTCTAGGTATGATCCACCTAGCTTGCTAATGAAAATCTCATGTAAGCTGGTATCAAAACCATCAGTGCACATTAGTAGTGTATGAAAAATCTATGGTGGTTATTACTTGTATATTTGTTATATTTGAAGCACTTACAAATAGGGTGTTTGCTTATTCCAGTACTTATTCTGGGAATTGGAATTAAGCTGAACGATGTGCATTTACCAGAGCCTCCCTCTCCCTCTCCTCTGAGACATACAATTTTCTTTTATGGTGTTTCCTGGTTCCTCACTTCTATTCTGAAATTGCACATCCAGTTCTTGAAGTACCCTTGTAGAGCATCCAACTTTCAAATTTCATCAGGCTCCAACAATTTTATGTACTGCCGTACTTTCTAACATCTTGCACTTTCCTGTTCCTTCCTTTTAGCCTGAATTTGTACCATTTCCCCTCTGCAACGTTAGCTGTTTGATCATTAACGATGCCTCTAGTGAAAACTGAGTCAAAAAAGGCATTCTGCAGTTCAGCCTCCTCAGTATTGCTTGCCATTAACTTTTCTTCTGCAGTGAGTAGTGGACCAATGTGTTCTCTGATATTTCTTTTTCCATTAATGCCTCCATAGACTGTGGTTTTTGCTGTTCTTTATTTCTTTTTCACTTGAATTTGATTTTCTCCCCTCCAGCACATGTTGTCCTTTGATATTCATCCTTACTCACTTGACCTCATGCCCATTTCCTCTGTACTTCTTTCTTGTATGAGTTCACTGAAGAGCTGGAATTTATCCAAACTGGTCTCCCGCTGCAATTTCCAGCCTGCCTACATGCTGGTAGGGTTTCCAGTTGTATTGCACCATTTTCTACAAGGAACTGACAATTCTCCTGAACTACTTCTTTTTTTAAACTATTTTTCCACAAACTATTATCTATTATCTTTCTTTGGCTACTGAAATCTGTTTCTTCAAGCCAATTGACTTAATTCTGTTTTGTTTGGTTCTCTGGCTTTCTTTGTCTAAGGGCTGTTACACTTAATAATCTGTCCCTTAGTAGTGAACAACAGCGTATCAGCTGCACACTGACGATACTTTAAGAGCTCTAGGAGGGAAACAACAGCATAATAAAACCAGCCATGAAAACAACCATACTAATTTGAATTATGAAAAGAAAACCTGAAAGATTTCAAAAGCACCTGAACTATTAACTGACCTCCCACATCTACCTTGGCTCTATGTGGTGCTTCATAATGCACTTTCTCTTCTTGACATTTCACTGACACAGCAGGAGGTAAATTAAAACTTAACTTACCTGCACAAGAGATATATTCAGGTAATTAGAGGTAACAACCACAGCTTTAGCTTCTACTGACATTAGGGAGAAAAGAGGCAGTATCTCTAGACCATGTCCAGGAGCTGTTCCTCCTAACCATGATGCAGGTTTGCTTTAGCAATCAAACGCAACTGTGGTTCATTGTTCAAAGCAGTGGAGCAAAATCCCTCCGTGGAGTAATCATAGAATCATAGAATCATAGAATCATCTGGGCCGGAAGGGACCTCCAAAGGCCATCTAGTCCGACCCCCCT
>JAOTQQ010000001.1:16563113-16649993 GCA_026546715.1 Gallinago undulata
GGGCAACATCCCTATATTCTTCCCAGGATGCCAGTCCCTTCTTCCATTTTTTGTGTAGCTCCATCTTGCCCCTCAATCCCCACCTCCAACCCAGCAGTGGCACAAGCTACTTGCTAGGGGCACAGGACACACCAAGCCCCGCTGCCCAGTACATCACCCATGGTAAGGCTGCACTCTCTTCATCAGAACAGTGATGGAGAGGCTGCCTGGAGAGGCTGCCCAGAGAGGCTGTGGAAGCACTGTTCACGGAGGTCCTCAAGATTCAGGTAGACAAAGAGTTGATGGTTCTGACTGCGTCTTGTCCCACTTGTTCTTGAGGCTGGGCTGGACATCTCCAGAAATCCTTTCCAACCAGCATGCCTGTGAAGCTCCTAGCCCAGTTTTCCACCCTCTCTGAGTCAGCACAAGACTGGGATACAAGAGAGAGGGACTAGAGGCTGCCTTCCTCTGGAAACAGCTACTAGCAGCTACTAGTGATATGTTTGCCCTTGGGGATAATTCATGTTTCCAAAATGGTGTGAGACTGTGGTTCTTTCTCCTCCTCCATGCACAGCCTTACTTCTTTAAATCCCTCTTTGAAATTTATTGTTCACTGACTTGGTGTGATTTTGTGGCTGAGATTTCTAGAGGTCAAGTCAGTGCTGAAGGGAACTTTTTTGAGAAGCTGTCCTAGAAATGGGGCATGGTCTGCTCTGCCATAAATCAGTACTTGGCAGAAAGGTGATATATGCGGGTAAGGTGGTTCCAGAACGTGCAGGATTGTACCCAGTCACCGAGAAACATATTTGGGAGGTCACATATAGCTAAGGCAAAGACAAGCTTTGGCCTCCTCCCTTGCTGTTGCAGGGCACAGGGAATGCTTAAGCTCCTGAGACAACCTCACAGACTGGCAGAGTACTCTCTCAGCCCTTTTAATGTTCACATCTTTCCTCTCCTGCCCCTGGTGATAGTCTGCGAGGGTGAGTACGTGTCCCAGGCTCTCTGAAAGTCAGGCAAAGCCTAGCCCTTCTCCTTTCCTTACCTTCATAATCACTGTCCAAAGGTATTCCTCAACTACCAAGGACAATTTGGATCCAGCTCTTTCCCAACTAAAGCAATTCCCATTTCCAATGGCATCACAGCAATGCAGAGACAGAAATGCTGCTAGGAAGAGCTATGTCATTAACTCACCAAATATAAAATGGTATCAAAGCACTGCAGATAAAATTATTTCAAGGACTAATTACTATACCAATCCTTCTGGCTTTAGTTCTAGACCTGAAATATTGCAGTGTTAATAAAATAGGATTCATAGTACATGAGACACATGAGAGAAGATTCAATTTGTAATGATAATTTGAAACATTTTAATAGGATTTCACCAGCATTATGAAGATTGGCAGTTTAATAATTTGTGGAAGCAAAGAAGTAAAGCTCAAGCAACACATACAAAGCCTTGCTAAAACACTTGGAAGACAGTGCAAGATAAGACAAATATCTGGCAAATTCCTGACCTCCCTTTTCAGAGTAAGACCAACTCCAACCCTGTAGCTCTCGCTGCAAGAGCTCAGTGCCTGAATTTGAGAGGGAGAGGAATTTTAGGCTTAAGCTCTCCATAGCTGTCTACCAAAACACTCAGCATTCTGCCATCTTCACAGCAGATGTTTTAAGCTGGTGTTTGAAGGAGCTGCTTGGGTGCTGGACTGAAAACCTGACAGGAGATGGGAAGTAATTCTCCATAAAGACACCCTTGGTTCAGCAGAAGAGCAGCACAAATTATCACATCCACAACCTGAACTTGCAAAAGCAGAGTCTTGAAAAGCTTCTGGTTTAAGGAGAAACTTTAAAAATTGCATGCAAGGAATAAACTCGGCATGGCCATTATTTTCTAACCTCTACAAGAGTCCTACATGCCACCAATTAGAGCGTGTGCTGGTGCTGGGGTCTGCTTGCGGGGTGCCCTGACTCTCAAGAGGGATCTGTCTCTGCCCCCTGCCACTTTGCAGATGCAAAGAGGGATGAAGGCTTCTCCTTCTCTGTTTAGCCAAGTCAGGACACCTGACAGCTGCCTAGAAAAGAGGTTCAAATGCCAGCTTTGCTCTGGCAAACCAGTCACTCCAGCCAGGCAGCTGGGGACTGCGGTACCCCAGGGGTCAACAGGGCTGGGAACAACATAAACATGTTCTTCAGCACTGGCAGTCACTCGACTCCAGTTAAACTGTATTTTCTCATATTAACCTGCACGTGTGTTCGTGGGCTAATGACAGGCAGCGAGAAAGAGACCGCAAACCCATTTTGTGGAATACCTACCAATGAAAGAGCATAGTAGCTTTTTTGTCTGCATTGCATGAAAAGATGCCAATGAAAAAGGCAGGCTGGA
This sequence comes from Gallinago undulata, assembly GCA_026546715.1. Taxonomy (NCBI): domain Eukaryota; kingdom Metazoa; phylum Chordata; class Aves; order Charadriiformes; family Scolopacidae; genus Gallinago; species Gallinago undulata. The sequence continues at coordinate 16,565,473 of JAOTQQ010000001.1, forward strand.
TCTACCACAGGTGCAGCAAAAGGACATGGCAAATCTTTGCTGTTGTAAAAGGATAGTATTTTGTCAGAGTGTGCTGGGTTGGGCTGGGATAGAGTTAATTTTCTTCAAAATAGCTAGTATGGGGCTATGTTTTGGTTTTGTGCTGAAAATAATGTTGATAGCAGAGGGATGTTTTAGCTGGCTCACAGAGAGTAAAGGCCTTTTGTGCTCCTCACACCACCCCACCAGTGAATGGGCTGGGGGTGCACAAGAGGTTGGGAGGGGACACTGCTGGGACACTGACCCCAGCTGACCAAAGGGATATTCCATGCCATATGTTGTCATGCTTAGCATATAGAGCTTGGGGAAGAAAGAAGGGGGGGACTTTTGGAGTGATGGTGTTTGTCTTCCCAAGTAACCATTACACGTGATGGAGCCCTGCTTTTCTGGAGATGGCTGAACACCTGCCCGCCTGTGGGAAGTAGTGAATTAATTCCTTGCTTTACTTTGCTGGCCTGCATGGCTTTTGCTTTGCCTATTAAACTGTCTTTATCTCAACCCAATGAGTTTTCTCGCTTTTACTCTTCTGACTCCTTTCCCCATCCTGCCGTGGGGGGAGTGAGCGAGTGGCTGCGTGGTGCTTGGTTGCTGGCTGGGGTTAGGCCATGACACCAAGCGAAAACACGCATTTGAAGAAATCCCCTAAGTTGACGTACTTTGCCAACCTATTGGAAAACAATACAGTGTGAGGGACATTGTAGTTCAGTTGGTGATATGATACAGGCTTTTAGAAAAGATAAGGAAAGAAATCTCTGAAAACATGATTGTTAAGAGGTTATACCAACACAGTTGCAAGAAGCTATGTTATATGTCACTAATCTGAAACCAGTAGATTTGGGAAATTTGCTGGAGGGAGAAGGCTTCATATCTCTGCTTTGACATTTTCTAAAAATGTCTGTAACAAAATTATAGCTTTGCTGAAACGCATCCATCACCTTTCAGTTCTGACTGTTCAAACAACACAACATGAGAAACACACAGCTTAATTTATGCAAAATGCCCTATGTGAATCTATATTTTGGTAGACAGAAAATAGCCTTACCTAAGAAACCATATTTTCTGATTAGTTTTTCAGATATTGTTGATGCTATTTAAGAGCTTATTCCATGCAGCTGGAAGACAAGGAACACAAAAAAGCCTGCTACATTTGTGAGAAGCAGGAGGAAAGAGTGTATCAGGCTGATCTGGGGTTTGCCAGAGTTGCTCATGCTCAGTACATGTTTGCAGCCCATCAGTTTTACGACTGAATAACGAGCTTTGTGTCTGCATCCAGCAATAGCTCAGCAGTGGGTGTGTGACAGGCCACCACCTCCCGCAGATGCCCAAACATGTCCCTTGTGCTGGAGAATGGATGGAAAGCCCACAGGTACCTCACAGCAGGCTGCTGGGACTTGGCACTCACACCAAAGTTCTTACAAAGGATGGGACTGTGATATCATTTGTAAGCCTAATCAGATAGTAAAATAAAAGCGGAGAATCAGCATAATTAATTCAAATCTATGTCTGGCGTACAGGTTCTCTGTATGAGCCATCTTTCAAGTCAGCATAAATTGAAGGTTAAGCTGGCCTGCCCTGTTGTAATCAAAGCAACCCATGGGTGGCTTAATTTTAATTACAGCTCCTGTGGACCATTTAGGTGCTACTCTGGATGATGCTGAGGCTTCATAAAGAAGATTATTAAAGTTGTCAGTCACAGATCATGAAAGTTCATAAGTGCAGAAAGAATTGATTGATACTGGTTTGTCCCTAACTGGAGCATAAGGAGGATTAAATAAAAAGCTATGTAAATAGCCATCTTGGATCTGTAAAGCATTTTAGTCTTCTTCTGCCTGAAAGTTGTAACATAAATGCAAGTGATTACTCCTGATTTGGATGAATGAAGAAGAAGAATGCCTGAAAATGAGGCACTAAAAATATTGTGTTTCAGATGTGGAGGTTAAATGACAAGAGTAAGCTTCCTTCCCTCACCCTGCCCTGATTTTGGGGCTTAGGGACAGTATGTGGCCTTCTGCATAATTGCAGGGGCTACCCTGGAGGTGTGAGGGCTGTCTTCCTCCTCACAGCCTAGGCTCCATGCTGGATCACTTAGACATCTATGAACAAGAGTTAGAGATCTCTCATGAGTTAGTCAGTGAAGTTCTCCCTGTTATGAGACAGGAGAGCAGCTCAACCCATCTATTTATCGACTGTTCACTCACTTCTGCGTGGGGCAGCTGGTGCCCAGGCGGGATGGAGGAGGGACCTAGGCAATCAGATTAAGAAGATGCCTAAATTGTAGGTGTCTAAACTTGCCGAGCCCTGCCCTCTCTCAGGCTACCCACAGAAACCTTCTCTTAGACATGAGTGGGGCTGGCCGCCCAGCAGTGGGGCAAGGGAACCATTGCAGCCCTTCCCCATCCCCACGCACAGCCTTGCATAGCTGGATGAAGATGTTTTTTTCCCACCAGCCCCCTCAAAACCTGTTAAAAAACAAAATCCAAGCCTGCCGCGTTGTTGCTGGAGGGAAACATTTCCATAGGAGGCAGGGCTGTAACACACACAAGACGGCTGCAGGATATGCCCCTCTGTGCGATATAAAATCAATTATTAATGGCAAATAGGAATCCGATAATGCACATGTTATGCAATATATATTACGAGCTGTACACACATGAAATGGAAAATGGATAATGTTTGTGATTCTTTAGAAAGATGATTGCCTAGTGCTCTCGTTTGACATTTCCGTGGTTTTGCCCAGCCCTCCAAAAGGAGGAGGTTGTTTATTCTCTGTGCTTCAAGGAAAGGCAAAGAACATTTTTCTGATACTTTCTGCTCACTGGGTTTCGTCACGAATTTCAGACACTCAATAATTTCAGGTTAATAGGAAGCGATAACTCTGAGCCCAAGTCATTCCTCTTGCAAATGCTAATGTTCATCTATAAATAAAACATACATTGTAAAGAAACAACTCCTGCATGGTGGGGGGTAGCAGCCAGCCTGCTCTTAAATCTTCAAAGCTGGAATTTGGCGCAGCGTGAAACCCTTTGGGGTGATGGGCATGGGAAACATGCCACATCTCAGCTGTCCCCTTGCCAGCATGGGGAGATGGCTGCGCTGCCTCTTGTTCGTGGCCATCAAGGGACAGGGAGAGACGCCATCCTTCCCAGCTGGCTTTCTGGGTGTCCACCACCCCCATGGCAAAAACAGTTGGTTAACTGTGAGGGGTGGAGGAGGGTACTGAGGGGTTTCTCCTGGCCAGGGATCAGCCAGGCTTTTGCAGACCATCCCAGGCTCCAAGCCCAGAGCCAGAGGAGCAGGTCACAGAGCTTGCCTCAGCCCTCTGTCCGGGCAGGAGGTACCACTGCTGCAGTTGTTCATCACAGCCCTGCAGCTGGGCACTGGCTGGCTCCAGCCCCCATGGGCACAACTGTGTGGCCCCAGCCAATGCTGCCCACTGCCTGGCTGCCCAGGTGAGCAGAGGGAGATACCCAAAGTTGTTTTCATCCACCTCCCTGGGATCTTATTTCAGTGCCTGGTCTGTGGCTGGCTGTCCTGGCAGAGAGGGAGAGCGCTAGCATGGAAGCCAGGGATGCTGCCATGGAAAGAGAGGAGTTGGGGTTTTCAGACACATTTTTCCCAGTGTGGAGCAGCAGAGGCATTCAGACATCCAGCCACCAACTTGCAAAGCGGCTTGTGGTTGATATTTTACTTTTTCAGGTTGCCTTCACCAAAAGTAAGAAAATGTAGGTACCAAAATATAAGGTGCATGATAAATTGATGAGAACTAGTTCTGAGAAAGAGCAAGGTGATAAATGTTTAAACAATACATGGACATTACTAAATGAAGCTTTCTTCTTCTTTTTTTACCACAAAACAGAAATTTGCATTACTGCCTTTTCCCTGCTGGCCACAGAAATGGTGGGGGATGAAATAAGCAGTTTCAGTTCCAAAATCAGACCCTAGCTTACATGTGCTGCTATGGAGGAGAAAATAACATCTGAGAGCTTTAGCTACTCAGGGCATGAGTCACCCTTACTTAAGTGTCATCGCTGGTATGGAGAGGCTAAGAGCTGGCTTTGGACCTGAGCATTATACTGCAGGTGGGTATTGTCCCATCAATAAAATATTTGGAGCAATTCTGACACATGGCCTTGCAAAGAACATGTTGAGTCTTTTTGTTGAGCGTTGAGACAGCCCCTTGGGAGCAGTTTCCCTGTGGGAGGCGGATGAGGTCGCAGAGCATGCAGAGGGTTGAAGAGGTGTGTTCTGGAGGTTTCCCACTCAAAAGGTTTTCCTGTCCCAAGGCTTTCCCTTGTTGGCTTCAAGCACTTGCTTGCAGAGAGGAAAGGCTGCCAGGCAGGGGGATGGAGAGGGACATGGAAAACTTCCTGGTGAAGCAGCAATCGCACATCCGAAGGGAAATTATTGTCTTCATGCAAGACTGCTTTTCTCCTTGCTCATTTTATTGCTTTATGGAAACATCTGTTCAGGCAATAATCTTTGATTTTCATGTTTTCACTGCTGCAGAAGGGAAGTAGTTTTATGACACTGAGACCTAGTCTCTGCTCTCGTAATCTTTTTGCTTAATGTTTAAGCTGCTTGGGGCAGGGATTGCCTTTCTGTTGTGCCTGCACAGTGCCTTCCCCAGCAGGGAACCGTTCTGTGCCTCAGCTGCTAGGAGCTATCATAATGAAAATAATTAATAATAATAATAACAATAAAATGCCATTTCTTTCTCTCTATGCCTTGTTCTGTGGGTTCCCTATTAACCTTTCTGAGAGTGCAGCAAGAGAACAGCAGCCAGAGACAAGGTAAGGCAAACAGGGCAGACACCTGAGACATGCTCCCACTTCAACCAGTGACTGAAGGGGTTTGTTCTAGGATTCCCATCATATCCTTTGTGGGACATTATTAAGACTTCACTTTGAAAAGAAAATCATCACCTCTTGCTTCAGTGGCTAGCAAGAGGGATCTTCCATACTAAGACCCATTACTTAAACAAACAGAATTTAGTAATTATTTGAGCGCAATCTTAGCCCCTAACGTGTATTAATTAAGGTGGGACATGTTTGGAGACCTTGGTTCCAAAATCATTTGGGCAACATCTCTATTATACAAGAACCACGTGTGGGCCAAGCTCTGGAGTTAAGCACCAGCAATGATGTTTCTAAAGCAATTTATATTGCTTGTCTGCTCATGCTGTGGAAACGTTTCCCTCCATGATGCAGCTCCTTCTTACCCGCTGGTGCCACAGCGGTGCTGTCAGTCACCTGTGGTAAGTCACAGGAGGGCATCGGAGAACCAGCAATAAAGCAAATGCCTCTCTGGTACCTACAGAAGCTGGGCACGGGGAGGAATGTCTGAAGGAACTGTAGCCCGGTACATCTAAATTAAGAAACATGCTCTGACATGGAAGGCTGACTCATCCGTGTGACACTGAAGCAGCCTCCATCCTGTATCCCCACCTGGGGATAAGTGTCATGCGGTGATTTTGTCACCTCTTGCTGCGCTCTGGAGGGACAGGCCAGGTGACTGCTGGGGTCAGACAGCCCCAGGCAGAAGCAGAGTTGCAGGCAGCGTCGGAGCAGGATCCTGGCACATGCTTGGCTGAGCCACCTTTGAGGGCAATCCCATACTGAATTTTACAGCAAAGGTCTACCCAGGCCAGTCCCCGCTATGGGGCAGTTTCACTCTGCCACCTACACATTTTGGTCTATAATTTGAAGAGGGAGAGTAATGCTCAGCCCATTTTTCTCTCACGTGCCTTGCAGCTTTGGAGCATGCATGTCCTGTAACAGCTACTGCTCTCCACTGTGACAGCAGCATCCTTCTGTGATGGGCATAGAGATTTTCCCAGGACAGAGGGACATGCGAGCGTGGGGACCGCACCTGGTCTGTCACTAGTTCTCACTTGTTAATTTAAACATAGATCTGACCATACAGACTCTGAAAAGCCACCTGCTCCTCACCACAGCTTGGAAGATGGGCACTCACAACAGCTTCCACAGCACATCTCATGGATTCCCACAAGAACCCTGCCTACATTAGTGTTATTCATTATCTTTATCAATAACCTGGAGAAAGGAAAAAAAAATACCCAAAACATTAGGTGCATTCCTGGGAAAGTCTGTTGTTAGCCCCAGTCTGGTGAGCAGAGCTGAGTTGTACAGAGTTCACTAGACATTCTGACAGCCCAAATTCATTTGGTGGAGTACAACCACTGACATACTGTTTAGCTGAATCCTGGGTTCAGTGCTTTTAAATGGCCACTGGGAAATTACAAGTATGTTTCCAAGAATAGCTACAAAATTGGTGTATTAATGAGGACTTAAAGAAGTTTAATTAAAAAAATTATGTGATGTAAGGTTAAGGGAGAATATGCTCATCGCCTCTGTAGACTTGAAGAATTTTTCTGCTCAACTTCTTTATATTTCCCTTAGGCAAAAGCTATCAGAGTAGCTGCTGAAAGTGATGGGAAGGAAAATGTGAAGCCTATGCCCATGGTCGTCACCTCCAGAGGCTGGAAGATTGGCTTTGGTCAGATCCCCAGAGAAGCCAAAGTAGCCCTGTGAGGGGACAGCATGGCTGCCTGCTCCCAGGGGAAGCCTTCAAACAGAGGGTGTTGGGACACAAGGAATTTTCCCCAGCTCAGCAAAAACACTGAGCAGAGTGAAAGGGCCAAGGACCAGCGACAACCCTGGAGCAAAGTGATCAGTCACCTCTGTCAGCACCTTGTTCTTGGCCTCAGCATCAGAAATTTCCCCTGAAAACATTGCCATGGCCTCAGGCAAGACACTACATGTAAATTTGGTGAATAGAATTAGCCACTGGAAACACATACCTAGGAATAAAGCAACATCCCTGTCAACAGGGATCTTTAAATCAAAAGTGAGTATCTGTCTAGCTGATATTTTCCAGTGCAGGGAAGGACACTGAGCAGGTGCAGGAGCACTGGTGAAACCCCATGGCTGCGTGTGAAGAGCATTGTACGTGATAAAGCCGGTCCCTTGAGGTCTTGAAGGATGTGATTTCCCTGAGACCAAGTGTTAAAATTTGAGCAGAGCAACATGGATAGTGCTTGAGGGAAGGAACAGAGTTCAGTGTCCGATGGGATCATTATGTGTCACTTCTTTGTGCTGCTCCAGAGTCAGGTCAGCCTTCAGCTATAAAGGGAAAAACAAGGTCCTCTGAACTGCTCATTCCAAAGACACAGGTGACAGAGCAGCTGAGAAAATGACTGGGACCTTTAAAGGCTTCCAAGAGGCACAGGAGAGAAACGTCACAGACTAAAATCCTTGCATGTGTAATAACTACATTCTCAAAACCATTTCAAAGGGAAGAACTAATGTCAGAGAACACATTTCAGAAGTTATTTAAGCATCTGAAGAGGCAGTGAGGCTCTCATGTTACTTTTTGAAAAAAAAATTTAGGTCTCTGAACAGGTTCCTCACTACACCTGCTAATGGAGAACCAAAGCAAACAAGCCACCAGATGTGGCCAAGCCTGATACTAAGGGACACACACTGTTTGAGCCATGTTACCATAGAACTGAAAGCATTTTGGATATTACAAATCAGCTGGACATAACTAGAAGCGTGGCCAGCAGGTGGAGGGAGATGATTCTGCCCTTCTCTCTGCTCTGGTGAGACCCCAGCTGGGGTACTGCATCCAGCTCTGGAGCCCTCAGCACAGGAAAGACACGAACCTGTTGGAGTAGGTCCAGAGGAGGGACACAAATATGATCAGCAGGGTGGAACATCTCTCCTATGAAGAAAGGCTAAGAGAGCTGGGGTTGTTCAGCCTTCAGAGTGACATCACCAGGGAGACCTTGTTGTGGCATCTCAGTTCTTTAAAGGGGGCTTATAAGAAAGATGGGGACAAACTTCTTAGCAGAACCTGCAGTGATAGGACAAAGGGTAGTCGTTTTAAATGGAGAATAGAGCTGGACTAGACAGAAGGAAGACATTTTTTTACTGTCAAGGTGGTGAGACACTGGCACAGGTTTCCCAGAGAGGTGGTAGATACCCATCCCTGGAAATGAGGTCAGGTTGGAGGGGGCTCTGAGAAACCTGATCTAGTTGAAGATGTCCCTGCTCATGGCAGGGGTGTTGAACTAGATGACCTTTAGTGGTCCCTTCCAACTGAAACTATTCTAAGATTTTATGATTCTATGACTTGAGTCATCACAGAAGCAAAGCTATAATGTGATTCCCAAACATAAGGGACAGCAGGCAGCAGCAGCGCTGATGTACATCTAAGGAAAACCAAAGACAGAACCCAGGGTGAACACACAGCTAGGTCAAGAAACCATAAACAAGACAGCAGTCTCAATAACACCCAAATGTATTCAGCACAAGGGGCAAATTCTTCCATTTGCAATCAGAGCAATTCACTTTATGAAAGGGTGACACTTCTACCATCAAAAAAAAGCACAAGGATAACAGCAGGACAAAGCTCTCATGAGAAACGTTAGCTCAATAAACTTGCAAAGCAATGTTCACCGTGAGATTGGTTTGTGACATAGGAAATAAATGAACTAATATTGTGTTTCAAAACAGATACTGGAAATGAGGACAATGTAATCATAGCAAACACATATAAAAACAATTAGTGACAGTCTGATGCTAAGGCAGAGAATTCAGCTTGCTTTATACAGTGGGTACATCATAAGCTGATCTACCAGAAAGATATTAGAATGTAGGTATAGGAGCCATTACTTTTGAGTGGGATTTTAAATAGCAGGAGAATTCTTCTGTGCTCTGGGGTCGAGAACAACCTACAAATGATGATACACAAATGGGTACATCTTCTGAGTAGAAGGCAAAAGACATTCTTAGAAAATGAATTAAGGTACTTAATGAGCTGAGATACATTAGGGATATAGAACATCACATTGATATTAATCCCATGAAAGTACACATCATGTGAAATCCCATAGCTTTGAGAAATAGAATAAAAAGCATAGCTTGATGGGAAAGTCAGTTGTTACTGAGCAACTTTTGCTAAACAATATGCTCAGCAAAATGAAACTAATGCATTCCTAAGTGGGAGGTCTAAATATGAGCAGTGCCCCAGAAAATGTGAGCAGTGCCCCAGAAGGACAACCATGTCTGTCCTCAAAAAATAGTACTTTTGACCCTAAGGCAAAGGTTATGCAAAGTGGAGCATCTTCAATTCCCTGCTCAGAAGGCAGATGTCTGGGATTGCCCCAGCAATCAGCCCTGCTGCCGCAGCCCTTGTCTGTGAGGTCCTAGAGGGAAAGCAGGAGACAGGAGGTGACCTGTTGACTTACACACTGCAAAAAAATGTTGGCACATTTCAGGAAAGCACTTTCAGCCTGGAAGAATAATTCTACATAGATGGCCAAAAAATAAAATATGCAGATACACACAAACACAATTTTTTACAAGTGACAACAATGCTTCACGGGATGTAATTCTGGGCTAGTCACCTTACTCTGCATTGCAGAGCATAAAAATTGAAATGTGTTTCACCAGCTCACCTTGGTTTGGAGGTTTGTAAGAAGAAATTACAGTTCTAAACAAGATTGAGAGTTAAGGTTTCAAAAATCAAATGTTCCTAAGTGCTGGAAACAAAACAGCATGGCATCTTTGAGTGCAGCACCAAACAGCCTTACTCTAAAAGATGCTCTTTGGTTCAGCTGCAAGTTAGTTGCCTGACGATGATCAGTTATGGAGTAAGAGGTATTTGGAATGTTGCTGATACTGAGTGAAATCATGTCAACTAACAATCAGGTCAACTAATATCACAGTGGTCCCTCCATCACTGGAGGTCCCTCGATACGCCAGGATAAGGAGTGTAGAGCCCACAGCTAGAGTGTGGCTTACTTCTTAGGCACATGTCAAGGCTTCACAATACATTGCCAAATAGGTTTGCAGAAAAATTAACTCAACATATAGCTTGATTTAATGAAAAAGTCCATATGATGAATCATTGTTCTTCACCATTCTGACTCATGTCTTGTGTCGAAGTCCAGAGAGAAAAGCAACAGTGGGCTTCATGTCATGTCACAGAAGAAAAGGACTTAGTCTTGTAAAAGGTGCTTTCAACCATGCCTGAAGGGTCTGAGCACTGCTCTTGGCTAGCAGGGTGAGCAAAAAAGAGTCACTCACCATGCTCCACTTCACCTCCTTTACCTGTAACACTGATATCAGCCTCTCTTTGTAAAGCTTTTTGCAATGCATTAATGAGCAAACTCTGTACAAGTTCATCACAGATCATCTCGTCTGAATTAGCTGTGGTTGTTCTTCAGCAGCTTTTTGGTGCTTTTGTTTTCACAATAGCCTCACCATCTTGTTCAGCCTTTGAATGTTGTTTTTCTCTCTTTTCATCAGAACAGTGCATTTAGCCCTTTTTTACTTCTGCATGATGAAATGCTTTGCTAGGCAAACTGTATAATAAAGTGATTCTGAATGGTGCTCTATAGTAGAAGATTAGTACTATGAAGTCTCTTATTAAAATTAATATTTATATAAATATTTTTTATACCAGAATGTTTGACTTAAAATGTGTGAATTACTTCTCAGAAAAAAGAAAACATTAGTCTTTTGAAGAAATGACAAAAAATCCATCATAATATTTTTGTATTGTAGGAAGTACTCTCATTTTGACACTTTTTGCATTCCAAATTAGAATGGGGGAATCAATGCATCAAACATCCCTGAACTTAATTTTTTATGTCAGCCAGGACAAAATATTTTCACTTCATTGGGCATTAATCTCTGACTTCCCAAGCGGGCATCATATTAGATAAATTGTATTTTGGTAGCTCATACTCTTTTTACTCCCTTTTGGCATTAGCCTGCCATGGGTTTGCCTCTCTCAAATCCCATTTCAAGCTTTTCCCAATTGCTTGGACACTGCAATGGAAGGAAAATGAATCGAGACTATTTCAGGTTAACCAACCAAGGGATTTTGTTTTCCACTGGAATATTACAGGGGAAAAAAATCATGTGGAAGATACCAGTTCATATTAAACACTTTTGTAACCCCTTCTGTATTACAACAAAATTTCTACACTTTCTCATTACTTAAGATTTTTTTAATCTATTGACTGTAACTCTTGATAGAAACATATGACAGAATCCATGCTGTGAAGAGCAGGCTGAAGGAGGCTACTGCCATGGCTGCGGTGGGCAAGGACAGCCCGAGCTCCACAGAGGAGCCCCTCTCCTCCTGACCCTCTCACCAGGCATCAGTGTGGTATTTTTCATACTCAGTTGTCTCCACTGTTTGACATTTTAGTCTCTTCCTCAATTGCTTTGTTATCATGTTAATTACCAGTTAAGGCATTAGCACTGCCTACATTTTCATGACAGACCCCAAGGCTGGAAGCAATTAGTTTGATGCAAAACTACTACAAATACCACAAAGTGAAGGCAGAGGCAGACCAGCTCCAAGACAGGAAATTATAATAATGCCAGGCAAGTTCCATCCTTTCTCCTTTCCTATGGTGTTTACAAATTTGTCTTTATGTGCACTTTTTCTTTTCTTCCAAATAATGATCTTCCTGAGGGAACACTAGTGATTTAAGTTTCATATTTGTTTCAATTCATATTCAGTTCGTATTTTTATATCCTGCTTCATATTCATATTTGCAGGAACAAGAACTTCAAGTCAGCCTTCTCAGCTTTTCCTTCCGAGGCTTGGCAAACAAATGATTTTATTTCCAGAAGTGCTGAGCACCCAGTGCTCCAGCTGAAGTCAGCAGAAGATATGAGATGCTTTACAGTTCTGAAACCCACATCATTTATTTACTGACATCTTAAAGATTTAAGAGACAGTGTTTGTTTCCTCTTTTCCTGACCTTAAATGATAGAGCTGCAAAATTCTTTGGAGCCAGTTCTCTCAACAATTTTCCTCCACAGTTCTTAAAAGTTCCCCCAATGTGCAAGGACAAAGGGAACCTCCCTGAACTCACTGCTCAATGCCCTTTCTTCAAATGCTCTTGCCACCTCTTCACCTGCTAGTTTTGTCTGAGGCCTGTTGTGATGTTCTAACCTGCTTCCCTTGGGCATGCTTGTAGCTTGGAGGATTTCTTTACCTTGTGGGCAGCCTCCTATTGTTTAAAAATCCATGGGGAAACTCCTTGGTTTCCTGAAAGTTTTAGATTCCCAAAGGGTCATTTCCATCATTCACTCTTCAAGGTAGGCAACTAATACCTTAGCTTCTAAAGCTTCACATTGATATTAGAGGAAAGAAAGATCTACTGTGACTTCTTGGCCCTGGGTTCACATTTATGTGTCACACAGAAGACTTGATCCAGGCAGGATTTGTCTCTTGGCTTCTCATCCTCCCACAGTGTCTGAGGCTCTTTCCTTCTGCCTCTGCTTTCCCCATCCATCACCAGCTCTCCTGTCTGCTTTCCAAAGGCTGGGACAGCAGTGGTGGCACAATGTGGGCAAAGGGAATAGATGTTCCATGGATGGACCAGGGGTCCATGACCCCATCCATCTGTCCTCTTGTGCAAGCCAGCCACAGTGGCAGCACAGGTCAGCATCTCAGCTCTGGCCTTGTTAATGAACAGGTTTCTCTTCCCTCGAGTTCACATCCCAGATAGGAGCAGAGGGACAGTGGGAAAAAAAAGCCAGCTGGAAAAGGCCCACGTTGGAGGATGGCCTTTAGGATGTCCATACCACCTCTGTGGCCACAGAGTTTGCCTCACACGTGGGAGATCAGCCACCAGGAGTCCTGTGGGGTGGGAGCCACTCTCCCCTACAGAGGAGCAGAGAGTACCGTGGGCTGAGTCACGGCAGCAGTGCCTGCTCCTAAGTGAGACACAGCAGCAGAGGCGCGGAGGGGAGACTGCTGTGAAAGGGAGGCGTACTGTGCATGATCCTAAAATTGGGAAAATTATTATCTTGTCAATGATGATTAAAAATTGGATTCCAGCAAAAGCTCTCTTGTACTGCATAACGCTTATCTTGGGAAATAAAAGACAGGGGTGGACCAAACTTCCAAATTTAATTTAAAGCATGAATAAATTTTCTAGACTTCTGTTACACTGGAGCCTCCTTATGCATGCACTTCAGGCTTTCATTTCTCCATTGTTTCTTAAGTCTAGATATATGTCCAGCTAGAAAGGATAAAATGCAGTTAAATTCGTGCTAGTGAATTGTGGTAGTGTTTAAGACAGCAAGAGAAGACAAAACTGGAATGCTTTTGTCTTCACCATTGTTGCAATCCCCAACCCTCTCCATTATCACAGATTTCTCTTTCTTAGTCCTGTCATTACCACCTTGTCCAGTGAACAGGGAAACTGAAGAGCCTGAGTCATAGAAAAGAAAGCTCGAGTACCCACAGCATCCTGCGGCTTCTCTCCAAAACCCTCCACTGTCTCAGCGGCAACACAAATGTATTCAATAGAGTAGGCAATGAGACAGAAATCTGAATGCTCCAGCACTATGGAAGTGAGAAAATGGAGGAAAAGCATCCACAGCAGCTCTTCGGGTCTCCCCAGAGCTCATATAAACCTCGACCAAGGTGTTCCATGCCCAAATTCAATTAGTGAAGATCTTCACCAGTGACAAAGACAGCGAGATCGAGTGCACCCTCAGCAAGTTGGCAGATGATACCAAGCTGAGTGATGCAGTTGACAGGCCTGAGGGATGGGATGCTACCCAAGAACAGCTGGGCAAACTTGAGAAGTGGGCCTGTGTGATCCTCATGAGTTCAACAAGGTCAAGTGCAGGGTCCTGCACCTGGGTCAGTGTAATCCCCAGTATCAATACAGGCTTGGGGATGGAAAGCTTGAGAGCAGCCCCACTGTCAAGGAATTGATGAGAAGGTGGATGAAAAGCTGGACATGAGCAGACAATGTGCACTTGCAGCCCAGAAAGCAAACTGCATCCTGGGCTGCATCAAAAGAAGGGTGGCCAGCAGGTCAAGCGTGATGATTCTGCCCTTCTGTTCTGGTAAGACCCCACTTGGAGTACTGTGTTCAACTCTGGAGCTCTCAGCACAAGAAGGGCATGGACTTGTTGAAGTAGGTCCAGAGGAAGGACACAGAAATGGTCAGAGGGCTGGAGCACCTCTCCTATGAGGACAGTCTGAGAGAGTTGGGGTTGTTCAGCCTGGAGAAGAGAAGGCGCCAGAGAGACCTTGTTGTGGCCTTTCAGTTCTTAAAGGGCGCTTATAAGAAAAGTGGGGGTAGACTTTTTAGCATGGCATGTTGCAACAGAACAAGGGGTAATGGTTTTAAACTAAAAGAGAGTAGATTTAGACTAGATAGAGGTAGAATTTTTTTACTGTCTGGGTGGTAAAAGACTGGAACAGGTTGCCCAGAGCAGTAGTAGATGTCTCATCCCTGGAAACAAGGTCAGGTTGGAATGGGTTCTGAGCAACCTGATCTAGTTGAAGATATCCCTGCTTGTTGCAAGGGAGGTTGGTCTAGATGACCTTTAGAGGTCCCTTCCAACCCAAACTATCTATAATTCTGATTCTAAGTGAGAAACAGTGTCATGCCATCAGCCATTACAGAGACTAATGAACAAAGTCACATCAGCACCTCTTCTGGTAGCAGCCACCAGTAACAAAGGAATCTGTATCGCTTCTAAGCCATCACTGAGTTTAAAGCCAGATCATGATTCAGATGTGCCTAACTGTTACTAAAGCACAAAATGAGACAGAGGAGCTTACCAGTGAGGGTTTAGCTGTTTTAATCTTTCCATACTTGTTTGTTGGAACTATTCCTGTCAATATATTATATTATATAATATCTCCCACTGATACCACCGGCTGCATTTACTCTTTACGGAAGGTCTTTCTCAAAAATAGTTTGTTATTTTAATTCAAAATGCCACTTGCTGATCCTTCCTTCAAACCCAGAGCGTGCTAGTTTAAGGGAAGTACTGAACTGCCTTGGAAGCGAGTGCTGACATTTGGGTGATGATGCTGCCTTCCCCATCTCACAGCAGTCAGCTGCTCCCCTGGGCAGCACTCCCAGCGAGCTGCTGAAATACCTCTTTGTCCTACACATCCCATGGTCATCTGCTGTTTTTTAACCCCCTAAATGAGAGCCAGTGATGGCCACAAAATCTCTCCCACCACAGAAGGTTAAGGGGGTATAGGTGATTAACGGGGCTATGTGCACAACCTTGGGAAGCACACGCATGAGGAGCAGATGGGGAGGTCAGGCTCTCGGTGACTGTCACGCAGCTGGGCTGGAGCAGTGAGACTTTGCTTAAGGGAACCATGGGGACAGAAGAGATACAGTGCCCTGGAAGTGGCCAAGTCCACCCCGAGGGCTGTCAGCTGAGCATCAGCAGTTGGGACAGCACCTATCCCTGCTCACCTGACTGTTACTGCATGCAAAAATGGTTTGGATCTGATTTCCCAGCCCTTGCCTTCAGTCCCTCCCGTTCCTAGCTTGTAGAAACAACAGCACCAGCTTATTTTTCCTCATGGCTAAGTTTCCTGCAAGCCTGATGGGCATAATGAGCATGAGAAAATATTTATCTGATGCTGGAATCACAGCTTATGTGCTGGTGGCTGTTCTCATACATTGCAAATTTCTTTATTTGGTACAACTGTTTGGGGGCTGATGTTATTGCAGGCACACTGAAAATTTATATCCAGACTTTTGAAGGCCTAGAATTCTTATGGGTTTATTTATTTTAATATTATTTGTCAATATTAAAACTTTAGTGCATAACCTAAAGGGAGAAGGATCTAACAGCTAAGAACTGATGATTCTTTTCTGGCTCTGGTCCTGAATTTACCTCCAATTACTCCCTAGCACATTATTAATATACTGACTCTTGTTATCCTTACCATTAGTATTAGTGGATCAGTGGTCAAGATCCCTCTACATAGTGTAGAATTTAACCACTGCAGGAGCTGCAGAGGTATTTTTTTCTGATGCTGCAGGAAGGCAGAGGAAGGGTCAGCATTACTGACCCCCACTGCAAACCTGCACGCTGGCTTTGGATTTTCCCAGGTGCCATGAGCACTCAGCATCCCTTCACAGGTACACCTTCAGGTACACCTTCAACTGGGCACTACCTATCATCTACAACAGCTTTTGACCCACAACTGTGGGTCACGAGCCCTAAGGGGGATGGAGGGGAGTCACAGACAGAGCCATAGGAGAATCCCAGGATGTTATACTGCAGGTCAGTGAGAAAAGGAGTAGTAATAGCATAGGAAAGAATGTACTAACTAACTGATTTGCATTAGCTGCTCCTTAATTGCTGGCAAGAGCTCAGTTGCAAGGAAGTAGAGAAACACGCAAGCAGCTGTGACTGCCTGTCCTTACCCTGCCTTCCTGGAGGGGCTGTGCTGCTGCTTACCCCGGGAGGGACCCAAAGGCCCAGAATAATTGCACCCTGCGAGGGACTAGCTTTATGTTCCAGGTTAGTTGGCCAGAGCACTAGATTGGAATCCTTTAGCTGATTGAAGAATAATTAAAGAAAGTAATAGAGCCCATCTTTACTAATGTTTAATAATATAAATACTTCTTCAATGCAGTAAACCTCTGCTTTATTAAAGCAGTCATTCTTTTCCATTAGGCCATTAGTATATTTTTATGTGATTTTCATTTTACCAGCAATTTTACTGTCTGTAAAGACATATAGGATTCGTTCAGCAAATGAATTATTCTTTATTTGTTGCTGATTATTATTTTGCTTACAATAAATCCAAAATCTCCCCTAGCAAATTTCTCACTAACAGAACAAGAAAATCTGGAGGGTCTAATCCTGTCTTGAAACAAAAAGAAAATATAATGTTAATTTCAACAAAATTATAGCTGTTTCACCACACACTGTAAGTGGGTGTCTCCAGCAATGGCACTGGGCAGCATGGCACAACCCAGGCCACTGCCCGGGCAGCACAACGGGCCCCGTGATTTCACTACAGGGGGCCTGGGACCAGAAATACAAGCAGATACTGGAATTTTTTGTCGCCAATCAATAATGTCTTCCTTTGGTGCCAAAATCTTTTCCCTGCAAAGGAAACCAAGGAGCCAGCTGAACACAGTTTCATGTACTTTAATGCTAATGTGGATTTATTGGGCTCCTCCCCTCATGTCCTGTACCTTTGTTACCATAAGGGGTGATGGAGTATTTTGTTATTTTTAATATGGATTTTGCATTTTAAAACTTCTTCAAAAGCCTTTATGAAAATGTCCTCCAATTCCCCAGAGAGCAAAGTCAACCCCCTGGGAGCAGAAACCTAAAAAGTCCAACCTCAAGGGGTCTTCAAAGCATTTCACACCTGCCTGGCAAATGAACCGATGTTAAATTTGATGATTATGGCAGCAGCTGTGTCCTGTTGGGAAACCTCCAACTCAGCCCCAGTGTCTGAGGCAAACCCCATGCATTTTGCGTCCTGATCTGCTGTTTGTTGTCCCTGAGGGGGAGCCTCTGCAGGAATTTCTCAAGAACAGGCTGTTTCACCACGTTATAAAACACCTGCATGGTGTTGACAGGATTTGAGATCTTGTATGTTCATACTGGTTACTGATGCTTGTAGGCTGTGATATACTCCAACAGCACATAATGTTTCTTCAGACCAATGAGTCTACTGCATAACCAAGACAAGGCTTACAGGGAGCTTAGGAGCAGACGTCAGGCCAAGGAGGAGGTACAGCACCGAGCAATGATGGCAGGAGAGGTATAAAAAACCACATTGCACCTTTTGGCTTTGATTCCTGGGTGTCTACCACAAACTTGGGCCTACCTCCTTGCTTTGCCTCAAAGTAGCATATACAAAAGGCACTCGTTGGCGTAAAGGTTCCTCTTGTGTGAGTTTACGTGAAAGGGATCTACAGGTACCTATGAATGTTTGTGGAGAAATGAGAACCAGAAAAGAAGGGGCTGAAGAGAGGCTGAGGAAGACAAGTCTGTGGAGGTTTCTCAAGGACTGATGGGCTCTGAAGACTAGCAGACCTGCTGAATCCACAAAACTGATGAACTCAGGACACTTGGGATCCACCAGGTCCACAAAAGGCCACCAGCACACGTTGGCATCACCGGTGGGCTGTGTCTCTTGATCTACACCCAGGAGGCTGGTGGCTGTTCAATGCAGACAAAACCCACAGGGTCACATATACATCTGATGAGGAAATGGGTCTACCTCCTCCACCACATAAGGGGAAGTGGGATAGAGAACAGTTTTAAACTGGTTTAAATGTAAAATTCTGAAAATATTTAATTCTTAATGGTGTGGCCTACTTGCCCACATAAAGGTAATCACACCGTGCAAAAGGCATATGCTGCCTCAGCAAACACATCGACTGCAGAAAAAATAAATGGATTCACTTCAGTGGGGAAGAGGAGAAGCATATGTTACTCTTCAAATTAAGAAAACGTTGTATTATTTATTAAGGTCAAGATCAAGAATGCCGAGACAGCTGCAGAATAGTTGCTTGTCGTCTGTCAGTGCAAAGATGAATCTTTTAAAATTAATTACAGGGAAAGCAAGCCATTTGTTTAAAAAGTCAACATGTTTCTAATAGGCAAAATGTCCTGAAGTGGTTTGAAATCTGTAAGCATTTTCATTTTTGTAATTACCTTTTTTAAATGACTGAAAGAAAAATTTTTTCAAGAGCTTGGGTGGGGAGAGCAGCAAGTTTCTGAGAAAACTGGAATCCTCTGTGCAGAAAAATCCATAGCAATAGTTTCTCTCGACATACGAGCTGACGGCAAGCTGTGCATTCCTGCTTTAACATATCTTGATTAAGTGTTTAGTTGCAGGTCAGATACTGCAGGCCGCTCTCTGTTGTTCAATATCAGACTTCCGTTTTAAATGCATCTTGACAAGTTTCCTTCAGCTTGTGGGATATATTTAGCCCACAGATTTATTTTTGGTAACGGCCGTTTATACTTCTGCGGAAATAGGCATCAGTTCTTTGGCATTAAATTCTGACCTTGGGGGTTTGAGATGAAAAAGATGGGGAAATTGCAAATCTTTATTTAACTCTGAGATTTTTGTAAGCCTCTTGCTTCCAAAGGGAAGCATTTTCATAAAAGGAAATCTGTTTTTCATGGGATGATGTACAAGAGGCCCTCAAGGCACGCAGCTCTGGTAATGCACACTACTGTGCAGTGTTTTCAGTAAGAATGGGCATTGCTAGTAGTCATTTTAATTACATATTTCCCCAATACACACTAAACATAGGCATGGATTTTTTTAACCAAGTGCTCAAAATTACCATTAACAAAACTGTTGTTTGTGGCTAGAAGGATGAAAGGGATAAATCTTATTCTGAATAGAAATAGTGACGAGGAACTAGGGAATGTCTTCTGGACATGGGGCATATCCACTGTGAGCCCATGTCCAGTGCTGGGCAAGGCCTACACGATAGCCACCCTGCCCTGACACATGTGGTCCTCAAGATGGTGCCAGCCTCTCTGAGTACACAGCGAAGCAGACAGAAATGAACTGGTCTTCTCCTCACCCATGTCCATGAAGAGGATGCTATGCTTTGTAATCAGGAGGTGGCCACCTCCGGGAAGACCACTGCTAATGTGGGGTGAAACACCAGAAGTGCCATTAGTGCTCCAGGACCTAACCGTGCCGTACCCTTCAGAGAGCAAGGTGAGGTGCCAGACACGCTGTTAGTCTCTTGTTCTTTTATCTTCATCCCAGAAGAGAGGGATGTTTCAGTTTAAGTTGTTTAGTGTTTAGCCAGTCAAGTTGTTTATTTTCCATTTGCTTGGTATTGGTGCTTGGTTTTGTATTTATTACTGTTATTTGCATATGTGCTACGTTTACCCCAAGAGGAGGACAGGTCAAAGAAGCGTGCCCTGAATTTATAATGGCAAGCAGTGTCATCAGCGTGGTCTTTTCCACTTTCCAGCAATCCCTGAAAAATTGTGTGTAGTTCTGTGATAAGCTTTATCCTCCCCGCACAGAGCAGGGTTGTCTAAATGACTGATTTTTTTAGGTCAATAGTGGAAACTTAGCATTAAAAAAAAAAAAAAATTCACTTCAAGACAACTCAAGATTGAAATCTCTCAAAGTTTGCATCACATTTTGAAAGTTTATTCCCAGGCACCTTGGAAATTTTTGGCTGATTTCATTTTTTTGAAGGAATTCGTGAGAGCATGAAGCAGCTTGGCAGGCAGAGCAGAGCCCACCTTCGACGTGCAGGGTATAGGAGTCCACCCCTCTGCCGTGGACCTGGGTGGCTGCTCCTCCATGCACAAATTTGCTGTTCGGCAGGGGAGAGAGTAAATGCCCCTGTAAAACACAAAGATCACAGGCAACTCCAAGCACAAGCAAGACACATTAAACCAAGTAACAGGCAATAGAACAAGAGGAAACAGCCTCAATTTGCAGGGAGGTTTAGATGTGATATTAGGAAAAAATCTTCATGAAAGTGTTTTCAAGCATTGGACCAGGCTGCCAAGGGAAGTGATTGAGTCACCATCCCTGGAGGTCTTTAAAAGACATGTTGAGGTGGTGCTGAGGGACATGGTTTAGTGGCGGACTTGGTAGTGCTAGGTTAACAGTTGGACTTGATGATGTCAAAGGTCTTTTCCAACCATATTGATGCTATCAGCCTGTGATTAAATATATTTAAATCTGCATGATAAGAGGCCTTTCAGACTCCACTGAATCCCACACCAGGGCTGACAGCCCCTCCTGGGCAAAGAGGGTCCCACAGCGGGAGCTGCCTCAACATGCTCCATCCACAGGACCGTTGTGCAGCAAATGAGCTCCAGGAGAACATGCTTGGTCTGGGCTATGCTCATTCCATGTTCCATACTGACTATGTTGCAAGAGGAGATTTTGGTGAAAATCTCCATGCCACCAGGACAGCTGGAGAGGGTGGCCACTGGAGAGGATGGTCTTTCTATGTGCCCAGGTTTCCCCACCAAGGGTACTAGCCAGATGATTGCAAGTAGAGGTCAGTTAGCAAAGTGATATGTATGCTGTGTAGCTGATCAGGGAGCTGAGGTCCTGGTCTAAAGCTGGAGTCAGCCAGGCTTGCAGTGTCGGTGCCCCTGGGCATGAGTTGGGGAGCAAGGTGCTGAGCCTGCCTTCTCCATGAGTCAAGGCCAGAAAGGGTTCAGCAGTACCTAGCAAGGTCCTGGCCTTCAGTGCAGCTTGGTGTTTGGGCTTTTGGCAGAGCCAGGCCACGCCAGTCAGCAATAAGGCATTACAGAAAATGCAGCTCATTTTGGCAAGACAATTTGCTCAGTTGGGACTATTCTCAGATCTCACCCTGTCCCCCAGTACACTCACGACCCTTCCTGGCTTTCTGCTATTTGAAAATTGAATAAACCTGGTTCTTAGTTTATCATCCGAGTCATTGGTGAAAATATTGAGTCACACGGGTCTCGGGAGAGGTGCCCATGGAAACCATGGCTGGTGTGTCCCTGATGGCTGTGGAGCTTGGACCATGGTCCCTCAACCAGGTCGGGAAACTGCATAAAGTGGTGCTCAGTGTCGCAGTTCCTGAAATGCAGAGCCTACCCCCTTCCCACAGTCTGCATGGCTGTCGTGCTAGTGTGAATGGAAACAACCTTTGTTGAAGATCATGTGTTCCCAACAAACCCCTGATAGCTATTACTTAACCTTTGTTATCTTCTAGCTGTTTACCAGTGGTTGGACTATTTCTTCCCATTCAGGGAGAGGAAGGTAAACTGGCAAGTCTGCTGTTCCCTAATTCTCACTGTTCCCCACTGTAAAGATAATCTAGCTTCTAACCTTACCCATTCTCCCCCGTTTTCAGTCACAAGCCTCTAATTGCTCTCAGATTTATTTCATCTGGTTTTCAAAATTCTCTGTGGAATTTCATTAGCTCCGGAGAATTGGGGAGGGGGGGAAATTAACTTACTGATTTGTGCTCTCAGCGGATTTTTTTTTCTACCCTGAATTTGCAACCTTTCTCACAGGCCTTCCAGGGACTGCTGAAGCAAAAAGAAACAAAACACTTCAGTCTCCTCAATATCATTTATAAATAGCTTTTTCTCCCTCTGAGTAGAAGACCAACTCTTCCTTTTATAATCCTTTCACTATTAATCTAAATTTAGAGTATTTTCTTGTTACCTTTCATGTCCCTTGCTAGCTGTATGACATTTTATGCATGGGATTTCTAATTTTCTCCTTATATGCTTGTGCTATTCTTGTATGCAGCTCCCTAGACATGTGACCTAATATCTAGCTCTGTATACTTTCAATATGCCATCTATATGAGATCACTCAAAAGCTCACTATTTAATCTCATTTTCTTTATGATGTTTTATATTTCTGATTTTTTTTTAATATGCAGATTTCTCTGGTGCAATGGTTAGTAGGCACATATTTACACTAAATCTTTGCTAGAATACTGGCCAGAATAGACTTCACAGTCTGAGCAGAGTACAAACTGTTTACACAATGGTAAATACACTAACAAGGTCAACAGAGTGGTAAATATGAACATCTGCTGAAAAAGAGAATAATGGAGCTTTCTGGGGCTTGCACAGTGCTCATGTGATAAGGATGGAATATGAACATACAGACATGAGGGCCAATCAGGTACAAAGAACAGGATAATTTAAGAGAGAAACATAATTTGTTACTTGTTTGAGTCAATGTGTAAGAACAAAATGAAAAAACATAAGTTTGTCTTAATCAGTAAGACACTGTCTTCTGGAAGCAATGATATCTCAGTGATGCTGTGTGGTATCCCCTTGTTTCTCGGTCATGTCAAAGGCTCTGAGGCACTGCAGTAAGGTCTGGAGGTACAGAGACAGCATTGCATCCACTCCAGATTTGCAACGATCTTTCCTCCTGGCTGCAAATTAAGCCTTCAGCAGGCCACCAGCTCCAGTGCCAGCACCAAACCTCTTCCTGCTCCCTTCTCCCATGAGCACAGTGAGAACAAGTACATGTGTCCCAATTCATAAACCCTTCCTTGGCCCATGCTTGTTCACACCTGCAGCAAAGCATCTCCCTGACCAGCTGAAGGCACAGAACAAAACATGGAGGGATAAATTAATCATCTTCTTTAGCTTTTGCCCTGTAGTTCTAGCTCCTAGCTATAGTTGTTAATCATAACTGTTATATGCATACATAACTTTTATATATATATTTAAAAAATATATATGCACCTCTTTTGCCTGGCTGTACATTGCCATTGTGACACCTCAGGTCCCCTGAACAGTGTGCTCGCTGATCTGCACCCACGCTCTGCAAACTCATTCTCCAAGTACAGCACAGGGAAACAAGGTGCCCAGCCCAGGGCAGAGCTCCACACCAGGCTCTACATACATGGAAATTCCTGTTGTTTATATTCAATAATAAGCCATGATCCCTCAGATAGTGGAGGAATAACTGGATCGGTTTGATTTAACTTCATTCATCAATGGGGTAAACTAATTAAGGAAAAAACAGTTGTCTATACTTCTGATTTGAGCCATTCACAGCACCACCTAAAATTGGCAAAGTGATTATTCTATTGTCATTTGCCCAGGTAACTGAAATGCATTATTCTTACTTTGCTGTAAGCAAATAAAGCTTTAAAATATCCCACTTCTCCTTGTCCATTATTATTCCTTCTCACCATTAAATTGTACTCAATAAAAGGATCTGAAAAGGATAATCTTGATGCTTTCTGCTATGCTGAAGTTATTTGACCTTCAGTTCAGCTCAACAGAAAGAAATCTTGGAAGGAAATCTCCCTGAGACTGTATTAACTGTATTCATTATTCAACTTGCTTCCATTACTCCCGAAGTGAAGACCTAAAGTAACAAAAAGAAATGAAGAATAAGAGTACTGAGAAGTTTTCTGTCTGGAAACTTTAATGGTGTACTGTCATTATGAATCTGCTCATTTAATTAGATGGTGGCTTACATTGGCTCAGTGGGTTTTATGTGTTATGTTTCATTACATTTCTAAGGATTTCCCATGCCATCTAGCAAAAGATACAGATAATAAAAGATTTGGGTTTTTTGGAGAGCATTTAAAATTATCTTCATATCTTCCTAGAACCTCTCAGAACTGTAGGAACAAGAATAGGGGGTAAAATGCAAATTTATTTTCATGTCTTCCTCTTAAATAGATATAGCTTCTGTTTATTACAAGAGTCACAATGGAAGTAATATTATTCAGCGATTACAGAGAAAGTGAATAGGATTATAAAGAGGTTTGTCTCAAAAATTACAGAATATAGTAGAAAACAAGACAGCATCTTTGTAGACATTTTTGAAACATCTACTACATCATATAGAAATTTTCCATTGGGTCAATAGATTAACCTGTGATCTTGCTGACCCCATTGCTGGTGGGATATAAACCAATTGATGGCTGTGTTTTACTGCATTCACCTGCTAAATCGGCATGTATCCACCCCACCCTGGTCTCCCCTGTGCCTGCCCCTGGTTTTTAGGCTTTTGCCTCCTGTTAGGGGAGGAGTTTTTCATCTCACAGACCCAAAACTCCAATAACTGGAACCTGGTTTGACATTGTCCCACAGGACTGGAACAGAAGAGTATGTCATCTTCTTAGTCTCATCCCCTAGGTGTTCAGCTCCTTCAGTCTTAGGCAGAACCATGTTTACCCCTGAAACCTAGTGTTCAGTTTACCTTCAAATAAGGGATCCCAAGGAAGCAGTTCTGCACCTAGTCCAATAGTTATTGCAAAGTTTATAAAAGTCTTAAGAAGACAGGCAGGAGGATTTTAAGGGAAAATGATAGCAGGTAATTAAATCGAGTCAATTAAATTCAATGGAAACAGAACAGCTGTAAGATGTCCTTTGGAAAATCACTTCTGCTCCAGCAGCTCACAATCTATTTAATCTATTTTGTTGCATCCAGTCCTGTCCCTCCGCTGATCTCTTTTGTGAGAGTCAAGCAGATTGTGTTGTAAAGCTACAGAGAGACAAGATGTTGAGTGGTAGAGAACACAACAAATACTCACATTGGTCTGCCTACTCACATTCTCAGCCTGAACTGAGAAGTGGGCAATTCAAATAACACTCGCAGTGCAAGTGGACACAGGACCACTTTTTCCAGTCATTCCAAGGTTGGCTCAATCACAGACATTTGAGTATTTTCAGATTCCTTCTCTTTTTTTGTGCCAAGATCTGTGGTTTTCCCATCACCCCAAAGCCAAATGTGTCATCTTTGTTAAATGCCTTGTGACTAGTACTGAAATGTCACAAGCACACCTATATATCTATGTCCTTGAGAACTAAAAGAGCACAGTTTTACATCTGTTGATAGAGAGGACATGCATTTTTCTATCCTTTCACTTAAAAATATTCCGGCTGAAATGATTTTGGTATTAACCTCAATCACCTAATTAATTTTCCCTATATTTTTGTACTAGTCTTAGGAGTTAACATTATGGCTTAAATATTTGAATCCAGAAGATCTACTCACTCAGTCCCCAAATCTCAGGGCATTTGCAGCATCCACAACTGCTATAAGAAAAACTGGATTCACAAGGTGGGGTCAAGTTAAAAATGCAAAATAAGCTGGAAAAAAAAAAAACACAAAAAGAGGAACAAATTCCAAAACAATAAACAAAGTCTGTATCATGCATTGGGAAACTCACTTTTCAAGACTAATTTTGAGTCTGGGGAACACACTTATTTTATCTTTCTACATCCTCTCTTCACTTACCCTTCCAGCTCAGCAGTCCCCATGGATTATATCAGGCTGTTGAGGTAGATTTGCACCAGTTGCACCCACATACATCCTTACACAGACACGGCAGGCACACTTCCCTTTGCTTTAGGTGGGAATAACCAGCTGCACCGAGAGGGGACAAGTGTCTGGGTAACAGCTCTGTAGAGAGGGTGCAGGGTGACTCAGAGAGCAGTGTGAGTCAGTTGTGCTGAGGAGAAGGGCAAACACCCTGTGGGGGTGGGCAGACAACTTAGCCTGCAGGACATAAGGACCAGCCCCACCGTGGCCCCCAGTGCCGCCGGTGACTCTGCCACAGCCCCGTGTTCAGCTGTGAGTAACGTGCCCCCAGGAAGACGTGGTGCAGATGAGGGTGGAGACGAGAGGTCTGAGGTCCTGTCCTATGAAGGAAAATTGAAAAAATTGGAATTGCATAGCCTGGAGGAGAGGAGCATTAATAACACTCCTCGAGGACAGAAAAGGCTGCTGTGAAGAGGAACGCAATAAACTGGATTTCATGTCCTAAGAAGATATATGCTGCATCAGACCAAAATCTCGCCTCCCAGGATCACAGCTCTGTCAGCACCGAAGTCGATGTCTGGGAAAGTAAGAAAACAGGGCAAGCACATGAAAAATACTGTCCCCAAACTCTCCAGTTCTCAGTCATCTTCAGCTTGGAGCCTTCCCAGCCGGGACCTCCCTGTTTGCTGTGAGTAGGACAAGCAGCCACGGACCTGCCCCAAGGAAGGGGCGTTTTGGGTTGGCATCAGGAGTCTTTCCAACAGAAGGACAGAAAAGCACTGGAGCAGGCTATCTGGGAAGTGATACTCTCTTCATCGATGAAATGCAGAGCCAGATCACCTCTTGAAAAGCCAGCAAGCCTCCGTTTAAAAATTAATACCACCAAACTCAAAATAACTGTCAGCAGAATGACATGGCACCTTGTTCTCCCCTAATAATCTGATTTCGGGACAGAATGTGACATGGCCTCTGAATTTATGGGGTTGGCAACCCGCTCTGGAGGGAAGGAGCACCACAGTCACAAATGTAGAGCAGGCTGTTGGGTGTTTACACATTGCCAGCTGTGCCACGATTTGGGGCAGAAACAAAATTAAACTTGCTGCTATTTTGGCAAGAGACAGAAGGAATAAGGCTTAAACAATCTGTTACTGAGAGAAGATACTGTGAAAATAACCACTTTAAAAAAAATGTGTGTGAGGTGGGTCTGAGTGATATGTGTAAAATTTAACAATGTAACACGTATTCTTATATAATATGCATATTATTATAACATGTTTATGTTTTGCATTAAATGCCATAACATACCTTAACATAAAAACTATTAGATATTTATACTTATAAAAAATGTAATAAGTGACACTAACAGCCACTGAGATGATGTTCCTTGTATGGCTTTGGGATGCTTTTTAAGTTGCACAGGTGAAAAACAATAGTAAAAAATGCATACATACTATATGTATGGTATAGAGACTGAGTTAAATATCAGAGGGAGCCACCTATCCCTGTGATAAATCAGAATTCACGGAGAAACCCAAAAGAAAACACTAAATCAAGGCTTGACTTCTTAGGTCACCTCTCCCCATTATTTCCACCAGCAGCATGTGAGCTGAGCTATTGCTTTTCTATATGGTCCCAGAATTACATAGTCATTACTGGAGCTGACATTTGCTCTCACTCCATCCATTTCCTTAAGATTATTAACGTCAAACAAAAAGTCAGTTTTACACAGTTGATCCTTGACCTTCACTCATGTTCCCAGGGAGCAGGTTCCTTTTTCAGCAGCTCCAGCCCCTGCTTCCTTCTGTGAGTCATCCAGCAAAGAAACACTTGCATTACTAAAGTTATCCTTCAGATCACATCGCGATGATTGTTTCTGTGGCATATTGTTTGCTCCTCTGTGCTTCTAATTATCTCCTGGAGTAGCTGTGTCTGAGGAACAGCATTTGATTGCTTGACGCTCAAATAATTAAAACACATTTGATTTGGGGAAAAACTGGTGAGAAATGACTGAGATCGATGTATTCTCACAAATCTGTAAACCTGACTTCCCATTGCTGGGGATCAAACCTGCTCCTGCTCAAGCGGACAGGGATGCAGGGGTGGGGGCTGTCAAGTCCGCACGTCGTTGATATTACTTCAACAGGACCACGCATCTGAAATGCACCTGGGAATGAATTATGCATGCTTTTTGTTCTAATGATTCATAGAGATGCCTGAGTAAATAAATGCATCTTGGTAAGGAGCCTTGGTATGTGGTATGTGGTTCAGTAGCCTCAGGAGCTCAGAGGCAGTTTAGTGAAACTAAGGGTCCAGCTGAGCCACTAAAAACATCGATATTTCCGGACCCTCACCCTAGAACTCTTCTTGGTTTTTTCTGTGTTTAGTCACATAGTCTGAGCAGCCCTGAAGAGGGGCACTCTTCAGAGTACTTGGACTGGACTTTGCCACCTCATGAAAGTTTATTGTGAAAAACATCTTAAGGTTTTTGAAATAATTCACATAGTACACAGGGTAATTCATTGTATACTACAATAAAGAAGCAGCTTTTAAAGTTGGCAGCAGAATCAGTGGTGAACAGTCAAATAACTGAAATAATGCCTGAATTTCCCCCTTATCGTCTGATGGCACAAAATGATGGAAGAGGCATGTGCTCAGCTCCCCCATGCTGAGACCACCTTGGGTCTTGCTTTTTCCTAAGCCTCAGCACAAAAACAAAGCATTCAAACAAGAAATATATGGATTCTTGTTTAGGAAGACAGTAGAGAAGACGAAATCAAAATGAGGCATTGTAAGATCTAATCCTCTCAAAGGAGATCTGACCCACTGCTGAACCCAGTCACCCTCTTCAAATATTGGACTATGAGTTATAGGGGACCTGTGATCTGTGAAAATGCACCTGGAGAGTCTTTATGTAACTTGATTGCGTGTCACACCAGCATCAAGGTCAACAGGGCTTATATATAAGCTAGATGAAAAAGAAAGGTGTGTGGCAACAAATGCCAGACATGCTGCTAATGGAATCGAGTGGCCCGGGGAGAGCAGAAGGGCTATTATTGAGTGATGGAGAGCTACCGACGGCAGCACCGAGGCACCGGGATACGCCAACAACATCCCGGCAGAACCTCAGGAGGAGCTTTCTGTGAAATGACAGGGCACACGGTGCCAATTGTGCAGACCGCTCCCCCATGGATAACTACACAGCTCCCAGGTGCAGGGCGCTCCTGGTGCCCAGCCTCAGGGTTTTTTCCTTTTCTTTCTGCTTAGAGAGTCCCAGGGCAGGATCACATAGCTACACTCTTTTGCCAGTAGCTCAGGGTGAGACCCCGGGAGGTGTTTTTTCACTTCTACATTCTCTACAGGTACCAAAGTGCTTTTTCCTTGTAATCACAGCTTCTGAGGACCAACTGCTGCCTGTGGGACTTGGAGAAGGAAGAGAAAGCAAATAAAAAATATTCCAAAAAGCAGATTTGTGAGAAGCCAAACCAGTAGAACGTATTTTCCTCCTAATACAAAACTTTCCTTCTGTAACCTCCTCTCCTCCAGTTGGCCTCTCCAGCATTCCCACTTAGTGGGACACAACAGGTACTGTGGTTAACCCAAAATGAGGAGCCTGCTGTGGTCTCATACTTACTGCTTGGTTGCTAGAAGGTGCTCCTTCCTTGGTGAGAGCACTGAAAGGCTTTCTTTTTTTTTTTAAAGGCTCTGTAAAGACCTCCCCACCAGCTCTCAGAATCCACAGGGAAGACTGACCTCTGAGGCTTTCAGCCCTCTGTCTCATGAGGGTTAATCCAGTCGATGGGCTCAGGAGTTGTGAGAAAAAAAGGAGAGGGAAAGAAAGAAGACATGCTTGGATGGTTTTGCATCCTAAGGAAACTGGGCTAAAGTCACAGTGGAGCTAAAGAAACTCCTTCAGGTGAGATACACTTTGTTGTGTTTGTCTAGTAGAGCTAGAATGCCATGGACTAGGGAACCTTGGCACTGTCCATGGGTGGAGATCAAACTGAGGATTTCTGGTAACAAAAACACAGACCTAAATAACTTGGCATTACAAGTAGACATTTTTAAGATCCACTTTTTCTGGAATTTCTGTGAAATGTACAATCTCATGGCATAAAAATAGATTTTTAAATGCAAAACAAACAAAAAATTATACTTAAATAAATAGATGATAATTAAGTAAAAAGACAATTAGCTGCAGTAATACAGAGTCCTTCTCCCTTCTGACTATTCATCAGTGTATAGGCCTTTCAAATAATTTGTACAATAGGTCAGTTTGTCTCCCTACTAAAACCTCTCTGGCAGTATAAAAAAAAGGGCAAAGTGACTCATGTTGCACCACAGGAGGAGGGAAGGCCAAGTCTAGAGTCATGGGCCTTTCATCAAAAGCTGGGACCTTCCAGGTAAACAAGGTAGCATCATTTCAGAAGCATCAGCTCCTCTTCATTTGCTGCTTGTCAAGAGAAAATACTCCATTTTCCTGATCGTTTACTAGACCAATTCCACTTCAGGCATGTTTTTTCGTGTGGGGGCAGTGGGGCATGGCAGGTAAGGGTTTACAGGTGGTTCTATTTACCTCTGCAACTCAAGCTCTGAGATCAGAAATAAATCTTTCTCCAGTGAACATAAGCGGCTATTTCAGAGTTATTTTCTGCTGTATGCCTCAGAGTGTAGAGGGCAGGTCATTTTTCAATTTGTTTAGATTCAGTTGGCAGGGCTAAATGAAATGTGGTTGATGATTTCAGCCTCCTTTTTGAGTGGTGTTCCAAAACCCTGCAATGGGATGCAATGGGTAGTCCTCGTGCAGAGGAACTGCGGTAATTAAGGCAGCATATTGACCGAATTCCCTATTACCCTTTAGGCAGGTAAAACTGAGCATGTACATGGCACAGAGTATAGAAAAGCTTAGGCTTTGGCACTTACACTGTGTTTGTCTGGCTGTCTGCTGTAATAGTCTCTTGGCTTCTATGAAAACAAATATTTTCTCAATTTGTCATTTTCTCCTATGAGCTGTGAACACATGCGAAATTAAGATAAACATCAGAGGGCAAAGCAAATTCTCTTTGCATGTTGCAGCACAAAGTAAACTAAAAAATGTAGCTGCCAGGCTCACAGGGACTTCTGTCAGTGCAACTCAGCTGCTGTGGCACTGACCATCTCATGGTTCCCTTCACCGTACACCCCAAACTAGAGGCTCAGGTTAATGTCCCAGCTGCCATATGGCATTAGCTCTCTTGCGGTAAGATCATCTCTCGGCATGGAGGTTTGTGGTGGGACCCTGTACAGAAATGTGTGAGAAATCAGACAATCTATTGAAGATCCCTTCAGCTGAAAAGAAAAGGTTTTCACTGACATTTCCATATTTATTTCAGGACACCATAGTACATACCATAGTGTGGGCAGGAGCTCAACTGGCTCCTTGGTAGGATGGAATGATGGCCCGGTCTCCTGTGTCCCCAGGATGGCCACAGCTCTTATCTCCCTCTGCCCAGCTTCTCCCCAAGATACATTACCTGGATTAGAGCTATCTTTCAAAGCCTCTTTCTACCTCTGCCTTTTTTTAATTTTCCTGGGCTCCTCAGTTGGGCTGGATCCTTGGAACAACTTGCTCTGATCCATCTTTCAGCCAATATCCCAGGACATCTTTATCCCTAGATTTTTGGCCATTTTTCCTACTGAAGCTTCCCTTGGTCAGGAGAGTGACTCATAGCTCATCTTGCATCCTTGGTATGGAAACACCCCGTGCTTCCCACATTGAAAAAAGGGAAGGTGTTTGCCCTCACAGATCTCTATCTATGGTGCTTCCTCAGCCTATCTCCCAGGAAGGGAGAGGACATAAGTATTTATTTCAAGTTCTTACTTTGTTCTTCTCATTGTAGTATCTAATCTCCTTCCAGAAATACAGGAAGCAAAGTGACTGGCACCTGTCACATCTCCTCACTTTCCTCCTCTACCCTGGAGTGTGTGCAAAGGAGTATCTTGGCTTTGAGCCTGTTTATTTTAAGTTTGATTTTCTTAACACAGACTTCATGTATGTCTTTTCCCTACCCCAGACACCACAAGACCATCTGCTCACTTTCAATCTAACTTGACGGAGGGACAATGGTCTTGAAGACATGGTGCTATGACAAGGGCATATGAGTGACTCTAATCTCCGGGAGAATCTGCAGAAGGATTTCATCCCTGTTCAGATGGTGGGACTTTAGTTCCAGAACACCAACTGTTGGCAAAGAAGACTTCGTAGATCACCTTACTGAGGTCTGTGATGGCCCTTACCCCTAGGCAAACCCTATCTACAGTTTGCCACGCAGGTGAGTTGTTTCATTGCTGCTATGGAGCAGCGTCACTGTCCGCAGTCTTCATCTTGGTCCTCTAGCTCATCTGGTGGGTACAGAGGTCTCCTCATGGAGCACCCTAAGGCACGTAGTCTGGAAGCAGATAAACAATTCCATGGGAAGGCATTTCAGGGATGATGGCAGCAAGCCATGCTATAGCCTTTGGTGCCAGGTGGTGTGCAGGGATTGCTTATGCTTCACACCAGGGATGGTGCATTGCTATAGGCAAGCCAAGAGGCCTGAGATACTGAGGCCAGGTCCCTGTTGTGTAAAGTTGTTGGCTAATGAAAGAGGAGGGTGCTGCTTCTAAGCACTGCTACAGTGCTCCTCATATTGCCCCACCAGTGCGTAGGCTGGGGGTGCACAAGAATTTGGGAGGGGACACAGCCAGGACAGCTGTCCTCAGATGACCGTGCCATATGACGCCATACTTGGCATAGAAAGCTGGGGGAAGAAGAAGGAAGAGGGGGATGTTTGGAGTGATGGTGTTTGTCTTCCTAAGTAATTGTTACATGTGATGGAGTCCTGCTTTCCTGGGGATGGTTGAACACCTACCTGCTGGTGGGAAGTCGTGAATGAACAAATTCCTTGTTTTGTTTTGCTTGCTTGCACGGTTTTTGCTTTACTTATTAAACTGCCTTTATCTCATCCCACAAGTTTTCTCACTTCTATGATTCTCTCCCCCACCCCGTCATGGGGGAAGTGAATGAGTGACTGCGTGGTGCTTAGTTGTCAGCTGGGGTTAGACCAAGACAACCTCAAAGCAAAAGTGGTAAGTGGGTGTCTTGCTGCCAGTGTAGGACACAGCATGGGGACAACTCTCTCACGCCACATTTTTGGCAGCTGGACCACAGCCGGTGCCCGGCACACAGGGACCAGGATCATCTCTAAGTCCATCGATCAAGGCAGCCCACACAACTGATAGCTCCTCTAGCGGCTCTGTATTCAGCCCCAAATATTTTCAGAGCTGGTAGAGCTTGCAGGAGTGAGAGCGGGGGGGCTGCCTCCGTAACACCCCTCCTTGCCCAGCCGCAGCCTGAGCTCCTCCTCAGGCTGCCAGGGAAGACCCACAGGACGTGACTTAGCTAAATGTTTTCTGTCAGATCTATTCCCCATTCCAAGCATTACTTCTGTCAGGAAGGATTAATGAAGCATTTCATTTATTAAATGGGAGCATTTGGCTTCAGCAAACCCATCTAGTTGCTTTTATGCACATTTGTTTTTGACAAATGTTTCTGTTTTAATCTGTACATTTGCTATAATCTCTTCCTTTACCTCAACATTTTTCAAAGTTAACAGCATTAATAAACATTTATATACCACATGCTGAACAAAAACACCTGCTCACAAACACTATTTACTTAATTTGCTTAAGCCAGTGAGTTATTTATTTACCTGGCATCCAACTAAAAGGGATAGCAGGCAGCTTTCTAGCTTAACACAATGTTGGCAAAAAGTATTGATTTAAAACTTATACATAATGCATTTGTTAGGAGGGAAAAGCAGCTCTCTGAAATAATTCTGCACTCCCAAAAACATTTATTAGCTTATCTCACATTTTTGGTCATTTATTTTTCTGAGTTTTTTGGTGTCTTGTTTTTTTTTTTTTGTGTGTGTGTGTAGAGAATGTAGAAAAAGAGAGAGTGAAGGAAGTGTTTTTAAAACTCTACCTGATTTTAAAGAGCACTTAATATGTGATTTGGTTTTTTTCCCTTGTGATGTTCCTAAGAGCTATTGAGAAGATAGGAAAGTGAATTTATTGGATACACCGCACTGTGAATACCTTGTTTTATTTAAACAGGTACAACTTGTACTGCTGATGTGAGCAGATGAAGAACGGGTTTGAGATAACTGATGAGCTACCTTTGTACCCACTGTTTGGTACTTGCTTTGACTTAGGCTTTCCTTTTTCTTTCACTGTCTTTCAAAATTAGGTGAGTTTTAGGAGGCCCAGGAATTTCAAATGTTTGGGGTATCTCCTGTTTTTTGGGCCAAAAAGTAACACTCTCTGAGCATAATTTCTCAAGGAAGCAAAGTGTAGTCAGCATATGGATACACTGATCCTGAATTTCATATGAAATATTTAAGAAATAATATTAAAAAAATGAAGGAGATATCAAAAATATCTAAAGAAAGGTGCTGTACAGCCAAGATATGGAGGTGCTAGGGACAGAGATTCTAGAGGTGAGCTGCAGTAAAAAGCTACCTGTGTCATTCCATAAGTGGCCACATCTTGCTTATCTGCAAAATACCATCTCTGAAGTTTTGATTTTTTTTCTGGCCCCAACCATCAAGACTGTTCACGAATTTTAGACTTCACATTTAAAAAAACGTGAGGAACTAATTGAGGAGTCAAGAGCAAAGCTCAGGTTTGCTCTCTCCCAGCAAGTCCTCTGTTGATGAGGTTAAAGTTTTACCCCTAATCTTTTCCCATAGGTCCTATTGCTGGACCTGTAGATTAGTCAAGCTAGCTCTTATGAATCCTCCTGATCATTACAATTTTCCTCTTGGATCTGTGTCTTTCTACAAGGAAGGCATAGGAAGCCCAACAACAGCTCTCTGAATTACCCTGCTGTGCATCGTTTCACACACAGGCTTCATGGAGAGCACAAAAATACTGCCATTCATATGCAGTGAAACTGGCCTTTGCATTAAAATGTCTTTTAACTATATGTCTTACGTGGTTTGCCTCTGAGCAGCAAGGTAGAAAACACTTTTCTTTCTTTCCTGTAAGATTAAAGTGCTAAAGGTTTCCCATGAAAATCTGTGTTAGTCAGGGTAGAAACAGTTAAAAGACAACTCTTGCTGGAGTGAGGGAGACCAGACAGAGGAAACAGCAGAAAGAAATAAAAGAAAGATGGGCCGAGAGAGAGTTTCTTACCTTTTGTATGAGAATAGGAGGAGAGGTCAGAAGCAGCTTTGCGTGTATTGTAAGACAAAAGATCAGAGCTGAACAGAAGTAACACACCAGCCCGCTGGAAACCAGACCTTCTCCCACATCTATTATATCCTTGGTCACCAGGACCACAGCCACCTTCTTCTCTCTTTTTTGAAGAAAGTAACTTGTCTCTGCTGTCTTCTTCATTTCTCTGTTGGAGAACCACCTGGGAAGGCTGTGGGAGATGCTGCAGGAATGGGGTTTCAAGCCCCAGCTGAGGGGATGCTCCTCCCAGCAGAGATATGGAGAGTCTCAGAGTGTGACCCCGGAGTCTGACCATCCTTCCTAGGTCTTACAGGTCTTACAAAGCTTTAGGCACCCACATCCCTTTAATCTGGTGTCAGATTAGTGAAAGAGCAAAAAAACCCCAAGGAATTGGATTAAACACTGCAGGTGTGAATCAGACAAGTTGCCTGTCTCCACCCTTGAATTTGTAACCTACTTCCATGACACCTGGAGATCTGGGAAGACTTTTTTCATGTCAAATAGTGAATTCATCAAGACATGCTAATTCTTTTTTCAGATGGAAATTGGCCTAATCAGACTAAAGCCTAAAAAAATTTACAGTTTTGTTTCTTTTCAATTTTTGTGTTCCAGCATATTCTGAATTTCGTTACAGAATGATATTTCCATTCCAAAGGTGACCTAAGGTTTAAAAAACCGCTGAAAGGATTCAGTTCTCCAAAACAAAACATTTGGTTTCCCATCAGATTAATTATTATTTACACAATTCTGTACCCAAGTTTTGCTGATGACTCTCGAACACAGACTGTACTGGCTGTCAACTGCCAGAGAAAAGCTTTCTATAACAATCTGATTCCCTCACACCAAAAATTTTACACTTGAAATTCCGGCATTGAGGATGATTTTAATTAGCTCATGTTTCCCCCCATCTATTGCCTTAAACCAGAACTGCCCTTGTCTGATAGTGAACTGCCGAAATATTTGTTCTCTGGACTCTTTTTATGCAAATGTCTCTCCATTTTAAATTAAAATTTGTTTCAAGTGGAGATTAGGACACTCTTTTAGAAATGCGTTGGTTTGTTTTAACAAACCGTGCCATCTGGCGAGGTAATATGTCCCTGTCACTGTGCTTTAAGCTTTATTGCATTAGAAACTTGCCCAGTATCTAAGACCAAGTCTGGGTTGCATATTAATCTGTGCATATCAATTTATTGCAAAGCTTTAAACTTGTATCTTAATATCATGGTAATAATTTCCAAAGATCCTAAATATGCATCTGTGTGAATGGATTGATAATGAGTTACTTTATGCTGACATCAAGCGGCGTCTCTTTGATCAAAACACAGGAGCAGAGCTGCCGTATGCTGGAGCCCGTTTGGCGCTGGCACAACGGCAAAATATTTGTGTTCCCAGCCCAGCTGAGGCAGTGCTGAAAACTCACTGCAGGCAAAAGGGCCACCACTCCTCTGCCTGGCGAAACCGGGACTCCAGAGCTGATGCAGGGCCTTTTCCCCTTCCCTTTCCCGCACCAGACTGGTGTTTCGTGCTCTCTCCCAGTGTAAGCGTACTCAGTGGCTGGCAGTGGTGGTCTGAGCGGGACGTCCCCCGTGTTTGTAGGATGCTGCCCCACACAGCCCTCAGGGAGAGACATTAACGTGCCCTGAGCAATGCTGATGCCAGTTTGCATCCCTCGGTTCATACCTCTGCTGCCAAAACCGTGCTCCACTCGGCGAAGGGGATGAGAGGAAAGGGAAGGACGGGTTTGTGCTCCTTCTGGGCTCATGCTGCCCCGTAGCTGGGTGGTGCAGGTGGCCCTGGGGCTTGGGTCTGGGGCATGGGTTCATGTTGAGGTCCAGCCACTCACTTCCGATCACAATGAAGTCGTCATTGTTCATTAGATGGAGAAATATGACACGCTTGAATTTTCTGTGTAGGCTTCATTTGATCAGAAGAAATAGGGTCCACTTTACCATCTTCTAAATGGCTCATTACCCAACATCACTTGGTCTCTCTTGCAATTTAAAAAGACAAGTTTTTCCTACCTCCCTGAACTTTTCAGGCCAGGCTGGAGAAGCAGCTCTTTTGCAGCACGGCGATGACGGTGTATGAGCAGTGTGGGGCAGTGGCATCAGCCGTGCTGTCCCTGCACCTCCGGCTGTCCCTGCACCTCCGGCTGTCCTTGCAAACCCCCACCACCACCGTTTCCACCGTGGCTGGGGTGCTCTGCTGGGTGTGAGGACAACCTGGCCACAGAAAAGGGATGAGCGGTGCCTCACAGGAACGCACTCCCTCTGCTTCCTATTTTTCCCCTTCAACGTGATTTGTCTGTGTCTGGAGAGATTGGGCCAGGGGCGGGCGGTTAATGGGGGTTTAACCAAAGGCTGTGCCGTGGTTGTGAAGTCCTCTCATAATTGGCAGGTTTCCTCATGTTTGGTTTCAGCTGCCGAGCGGGCATGAGGGCTCAGAGCCCCGTTAAAGGTGGCACGACGTGCTCAGCTGGAGGGAAGCAGCTCCCTGAAAACCGTGACTCAGGCGGCCCTCGGCGCGCACAGACACGCTGAGCCACCCCGCATCCATCCGGCCTCGTTACAGCCCAACTTAAAAATAAAATCATTCATCATCCGTGATTAAATTAGTGCCCCTATAAAACTTTAATATGCCTTCTGAAAATTAGCCGCAATCAGAAAGCACTCTCCTTAAATATTTCATCAAAAGCTTCCCGTGGCAGTGGCCGCACAGCAAATCTTTTTTTATTTACAAGGACAATGTTTTAGTTTAATTGGGGTGTTTAAAGACAGTGCGAGCTCTCCGCCGAAACGCCCCCCGTGGGGGGGCTTGCGCCCGTGTCCCACCCCTGCTCCCCCAGCAGCCTGCGCGCAGAGCGTGCCTCGCTGTGCTCCCAAACGCACTCCTTCCTCACGCGCAGGTTCGTAATTCGGGGCAGTTATTTCCAGTAGCCTGAGCAAGGCGCCGCGGGAGCCGCGCAGGGAGGAGGGAAGGCGCTTGTGCGTCGCACAGTGGCCTCTCTGGGGCCTCGGGCAGCCACTCCGTTTGCGGCTCAGACCCTGTAGGAGGATACAATTCCCCTCCCCGTGTCGTAACGATCGGGATTCGCGGCTTCAAGCCGGTGAGACCCAATGTAAAGAAAAGCATAAAGTGCGGGAGTACAATTGTCATCATTAGTGCTGTTTGTTAAGTGTTAATTATATTCTAGGCTTAATGCAAGTCATGAAACAACAGCTCCTGCTCCGAACTGTTTGCAGACTTGGCTAATACGTGGTCCCCACTGGGTTCTCCTTCACCTTCCTGCCGTGGGTTTTGCCCTGCCTGGTCCTAGTGGCCAAACACCCACCGAGCCACACGTGGGCTCTGGCCCTCGCCGGGGAGAAGTCACTTCTTCAGCAAGTATCTGGTAAGAGAGAGCAGGGACGGGAGCTGGGGCTTTCACGTACTGGGTGAATACCATCAGAAGCAAATTACAAGGCAATTTTAAAACTAGGATGTCTATTGTCTTAATAAATTGTAAAGAGTCTTAAACTGATCCCCATGTGGAAAGGAAATTGCAGTATTATTAATTTGTAATGATTAGCAAGGACTCTGAATTGGAGAGGAAAACTTGATGTACCTCTACATAGGGCACAGGAACAACACTTTAGGGCTCTTTGTTATGCTTGTAACAGCAACCAGCACCATTTTTTTCTGAAACTAGGATATTCCCTGGGGTGCTGCCTTGCATTCCAGCCCTCTGAAGAGCTATTCCTCCAGGAGTGCCTTTGAAATCTCAGACACTTTCATGCTTTTTCTTGCCTAAAAATATTAAAAATATACCTCCTTCACTGAAAAAAAAAACCTTCTCCTGAAAGCTTCGTTATTTGTTGTGCTCAGGAAAATACAGGTGCTTTCTGATTCATTTTTACTCTGGGGAACTCAATTACAGAGCTCCAATAATGAGAGGAACTTTTCAATCTTTTAATATAAATAGATGGGTTTCTTAGGCTCAAGACACCAACCAATCCTTCAACAAACATCCCTACTGCCAGCTTTACAGGAAAGAAGGGCTCTCAGTCAAAAGGCAAAACCATATTAGCATACAAGACACATGCAGCACTTGCATTTTTAAATGAGGTTAATGTGTGCTCAGCGGCGGGATAAAAAGCCATTTTGCAGTCTCTTCTTTTCTAATTCTTCTAAAAATGTTCTCAGGCCGCCACAGTTTCTCCTCACCTTCAGAAGGGGCTTCAGGCAAGACGTGCCATAGGTAAGAAGAGACAAAGCAAATTCTGCTCTACTGATGACAAGTCTCGGCTGCCCCATTAGATGTGGGTTTACCCGGGGGACTTGGGTTTACCCAGAGACGTACCCCATCACCAGCCACGGCAATCAGCCACATGCACGAGCAACGAGCCCCATGCCCCGTCTCATTTGGGCAGTTCCCACAGCTGCTGCCAGGCCAGGTACCACAGAGCTTTCCAAAAGCGAGGCCACACTGATAGATGTTGGTGAATCCATGGAGGAGGGCGATGGGCCACAGGTTCAGAGGAACTAGAAACATCACTATGTGCTCATGCAGGAAAAAAATTGCTTTTGGGTGGTGTTACGTAAAAAAAGTATGGCAGCAATAACTCCGAGAAGGGAGAAAGCTTTAGGGAGCTACTGAGACAGGCTCTGCAGGGACTCATAACCCAGGAAACAGAACAGACCTTTCAGCAGAAGGAAAAACAAAGTGCGAAGGCTTTGTGAAGTGCTTATAGCACTGCTTAGAGATGGTGTGCTGTGGAGAGGCTCTGGCCCCAGAATCCCTCTCATCACTCAAGCCGTTACCATTAGTGCACCAGAGATGAAGAGGACAAATTAACAGTGTCAAATACTGCAAAATAGGTCATTCAATTTCTGAATATGTTGAAAGAGAAAACGCCAAATGAGGAGTGGTTCCAAGTCATCAGCAAGCTCACTAACCTAGAGGTAGAAGGAAAGATTGATCTCATAACAAGAATAGTTGCATCTTTGAAGTTACATGAACACAGAGGGATTCAGCCATGAAGAATACGATTCTGTGATATCTGTTATAAGACAGACATTCGATTTGGAGGTCTGCTTCCCATCATGCACAGAAGATGCATGGAAAAATGCTTCAGGTAACCCAACCACTTACTGTTTGCCTGGTGAACTGACCAGCCTGCGGTAGATCACCAGGTGCTGAGAGCTGAAAGGAGAGCAGCAAATAGCCTGGCACCCGGGCAGACCATATGGTGGGTGAGGACACTTTCACATACAAGGTGGAGTGATTTAGCTCCTCAGATCTCAGAGCTGAAGCAAGGTTTGATCAATATGCCTCCTTCAGGCAGAGGCTGCTTCTGTGTAATTTCAGCAGTACAGGAAGGAGACTGAGCTCATTAGCTAGGCTAAAACAACTGATAAACTCCTCTGCCAGGGTGCAGTATTTTCTGTTACACACAGATAATCTGTCAAAGTCAGCTCAGGTGCCATGCATTTTGAAGTCATCAGGAGTTAGCGTGGATCTTATTTAAATCCTAGATAAAGTAGGAAATTCCATACTTTGCTGAAGAAACTGATAATGCCTTTTCCTCCAGAAGTTAAAATGAGCCTCAAACCAAATTGCTTTCCTGCCAGTAGATTAACTCCTACATTTGCTAGTCTTATTTGGGGAAACATCAATGAACAAATGAAAAAAAAAAGGGGATCTGTATCATGAGAATGGAATTACCCATCAGTCTGCTTTCCCTGGATCACAAGAAGATGACTGGGCATCTACCATGTGTGACATGAAGAAGAAGAGTCTGTTGTGGGCCTGACATTTAAACACCAAACCAAACTCAATTAAGGTGGGGTCCAACTGTCTAACTCATAACTATGAATTGGAGACCCTGAAGACCTACCTTTGATCAAGTCTTTTCATGAGAATGTCTGCACCTAAGGGGATGATGTAAACCAGCCATAGTAGACCATGCAAATAGAATACTTTCCAAAGCACTTTTGGGGCTGACCCAGGTCTTCAGCAGGAATGACACAGAATGATATCTTGTGTTTCAAAGCCTTATTTTCAGGGCATCGGCCAGCTGAAACCAACCCAATGCTTGACTGCTGTCCAGGATTTCCTCCTTCTCTGCCCAGGTTTATGCAGCTAAAAATTAACCCCACCAAAACCTGCTAGATCAGAGGCAGATGAGCCCCATGTACCACCTGAGCCAGGTGAGTGGGGAGGGCAGCTCCCAGAGCCCTGGGGAAGGAGCACAGCTCAACCCAGACCAGCATCAGCTTCCACCAATGCAGCCTCCCAGTGGGAACTCTGCATCCTTCTGCCTGTGACTTCCAGTGTTTCCAGGGTTGAGGTGTGGGACCACTGCGGGTAGGATGCTGTAGCCTTGCCCAAAAGCTATCCAACAGATGATGTAGGAGCATCATCATAACTGTGCAGTGGAGCTCCATAATGTGGAGCTTCTTATGAAGCCTTTCTTACATTAGCATGAAAAGCATTACTTCTCTGGCTATGGGATAATTATGCTGCCAAGCATCCTATCGTTGCTTGCTGGAAGAAGTGTTTAAGTATTTCAGCAATGTTTGTGACAACATCTGCCAGGCACAATTCAACTCAGTCCCTTTTAATGATTCATTTTCATGAATTGTACATCTATTTTAAGTGCACTGCAGTTACTTCAGAAGCAGTTGTAATGAAAACATTTTGGATGTCTTGCACTGGCATGGTAAGCGTGAGATGCAGACCATTGCAAATACCCAGGGTAAGTGCCTTGCCAGAGCTCTAATATGCTTTCTTAGGAAATGATCCAGATTATTTACGGTATAAAGGTATGGTATAATTATTTTGTAATTCTTCACTTGCAGCAAGAACCTCTTTTTGATTAGTAAATTTGTAATGCTTAAGTGCTATTATGTAAAAATATATTTATCATCAGACAGAGGGGGTGTCATCATTAAGTATATAATTACAAATCTATAATTATAGGAAAAGCTATGTAGGCGATGTCTAGAGACACAGACGTCTTCAAAAACATCATTACAATTTGTGTTCTCAGGGGGCACAAACAGCTGAAACTCAAAGGTACCTTTGAGTGCCTGGCAAAGCGCCACGTGCCCATCAGAAGCTAGGGACGGTCCATGGCACACGAATGGGGCTCAGATCCCCGTGAT
This sequence comes from Gallinago undulata, assembly GCA_026546715.1. NCBI lineage: Eukaryota > Metazoa > Chordata > Aves > Charadriiformes > Scolopacidae > Gallinago > Gallinago undulata. The sequence goes on from JAOTQQ010000001.1 coordinate 16,607,497, forward strand.
GCCCATCTTCTCCACTAGCCTGCCCCTGATTTAACTCAGAGCTAGCAGAGTGTGGAGAAGTGCCTACAAGCCACCTCCTCTTTTACTCTTCTCAGTGGCACCAGCTGGAAATTAAACCGTGAAATGGGCTTAAAACAGAGCGGCAGAAAGAAAGGACGTCTGCTTGGAGAGCTCACCTTGCAGGTCATGTAGTGATTTATGTTTTGCACCAGGGAACTAAAATTGGTGAAAAGTGCTTCTTCTCGAGGCAGGTCACATTTCAGAGCAACTTTGTCCTCCTTTTAGAGAGGCATAAATCACCTCAAGACATACAAAACAGTAGAAAATCAAGCTCTGGCTCTTTTGTTTAAATTCTCAGGGTCGCTTTTTTTTTTTCCTCTGAAAGGTGGGTGTTGAAGGTGAGCCGTACAGCGTGGGACAGATTAGTTGAGATAGAAACGTCAGATGCCAGACAGTCCTTCACCGTATAACACTGAAATGCTTCTCTATTCCCTTTGGCTGCACAAAAACACTTGTTTAGTGCCTGCTGTTAGTACAGCTGGATAGTAACCGACTTCAGGCATTTAGACCTGAAAAGTGGACTTCAGACATTTTTTAAAAATAACATTCAAATGCTCAAACATAGACACAAGGAGATTTCTGGATAAGAGACACTGGCTGCTCTCCTAAGCCATCCGGAGATTTCTGATACTTCTTTTTAACATTTGGTTTGTCCATCGTTGCTGTTTGGGAGGAAGCGGGGACAAAGGCCATAAATAAAGTCTGTGGTGTGTGATCTGCATTTTGAGCTGGAAGCTATTGCTCCGGCACAAAGAATCATTCCAACTTCTCTAGATAACGTTGCGGAGCACCATGTGTGTGACTAATGGTAACAAATGGCTCCCTCCCCTGATTTTGTAGAGCACGGAATTTATGTGAGCATTCATGTAGAATTTGAAATGATTGATTTCTATGCAAACTTTCTAACTGGGTTTCTCCAATTAGTCCTGATGGAGGTAGGAAAGTTTGTTCTTGTGTCATAAGCGTTTAGTCCAGATATAAAATTTTCAAAAGTTTATCAAGAATAAATTCTCATTTACTGGCTGTTTTTCAGGGCTAATCTAGCAGAGCTGCTCTGCAGGTTCTGAAGAATAAACCTCACTTACTTAAAGTAAATAAAAGCACCATAGAAATGTCACTGCAAGGGGAACACCTGAAGTACAGCCAGAGGTGTGTGTTCCCAGCAATGAACAGTCAGAGATTACTTTTTTGTAGGCCAGTTCCTTGCAAAAAACTTGGCCTTTGCTTTTATCCCCATCATATAAGACAATTCCAAAGTAACGGGCATTGGACCAAATGTCCAATAAATATTTAAAATGAAGTCAAGCAACACTGCCAAAGTGAGAAGCATCTGCCGCAGGAGCAGACACAGCATCTCAAACCCAGTGGAGACACAAGAACAGAGGACGACCAGGGGAGTCAAGGGCCTTCTCTGCAGCAGACCTCCCCCAGTGGAGACTGCAAGGGAGCTGAAATAAATTTCCCGTTGCCTGCCTGTGTCTCTCCCCAAGGAGAAATCTGTAGCACTGCAGCTCTCCACGTGTTGGTGCCAGGAAGGCTTTCACCTGCATCATCTGGTCCTCTGCCAGCCAAAACGGGCATTGTCCCCCGCACCCAAGCATGCAATGAAGTGTCCCCAACGGCTCCAGGGAGGGACTGTGCCGACGTCTTCCCAGCCACCGACTGAAACTCCCTGGTGTCTTGCTGGAGCTAGGGAAGAATGTTACTTCATCATCTGAAATGCTGAGCAAATATGCTTTAATTTGATTCAGTGTTGATCATAATATTGATTAAAGTTGGAAGATGGCCTGTGCTTCTCTGTGCATACAAGCAAGACATATTTGGATGAAGAGGAGTCATTTGCAGCTACCCAGGGGAGAATAATTCTAGCTATAAGTGATGCTTGCCAAAATACATTACCTAGCATTATAGACAAAGGAGATAAATTAATATCATGATTACCTTTTTTTAAAACTAATAAGTTATCCAGGGCTTGCAGTGAGAGTTCCTTTATGCACAGTCACTGTAAATGAGCTCAGAGATATACAGTCCTTGGCCAAGTCCTTATAGCTAAGGAACGTCCCTGAAGTCTAGTCATAGGATATGCATTAACAGAAGGGGGCTTTTTCATTATTTTTCTTTCTAGGGTTATATTTAGCAGTACATAAGAAGCAGAACTGAATTCTCTTGCTCTCATTTTAATTTAGAAAAAATTTGGTGCAGTTACTACTGATATATGTTAATACAAGGCTCTGGAAATGATGGGTGGATAAGAAGAGACAAGTTTCTCCCACATAATATTAACAAGCCAAACAAGTACATTCTCAGTACTGATCTTATGGGAATACAAATTAACTCTGACATTGCAGCTATAAATTCTGAAATGGTTTTCACCAAAAATTTTCACATTTTTTTAAGGTAGTTTACAGAAACAGAGAGACGTTTAAGGGCTACTATACCCTATAAGATGGTTAAAGACACAGATATTTGTCTGGGTGCAGGAATAGCGCCATATTCTGGAGGTTATCCTTTCATCCAAGGGAAGACTAAGGTGAAATGTAAAGTTATTGGTCATCATCTACCTGTTTTACTAACTAGCAGCTGCATTTGGACCGCATCAATACTAGGGCTGATCCTGATTAATTTAATTTGATTCTAGGTAAGTTAAATGACGCAAGTCCTAATCAGTCTCTGCGTGCAGATTCTTCTGAGTGGGTTCAGCCTGGCTGGCAAATGTCTGGGGCTCAGAATTAATAACATTTAGAGACATGTGGTGGGATTCATCCCACTCTATTCAAGCTTCAGAAGCTGTGAGGGCATGTCATTGCTAAATTGTTGTGCCTTGATTTCACCTGCTAGGTGAAGCAGATTATCTCAATTAATTTGCTTCGGGCCAGGATCTTCTGGGGCCATATCAGCTCCATATCACTCCAAGCTCCGGGTCTCTGCTGGACCCAGTGCCATGCATCTGTGGACCTAAAACATCATTATTCTTTTGCATTTGTAGGTTTTTCAGTTCAAAGGGTCTGAAATAACCTCAGGGTTGTGCTACTGCTTGGTGCAATCACTTTGCTATAGTCCAACACCACCCATATATCTTGCATGGTCTGGGGTGCCGTGAGACATACAGGGCATTTGAGGTTGCAAGGTAAAGGAATGAGGACAATGGAGAGTCAGATGCCAGTCAGTTGGCATCACAGGCAGAGGATGATTCTGAGCACATTTTGTTTGCTACCACAATTCACTCCAAAATGAAGTCCTTATCAAGTAAGCACCTAAGTCTTTGCTAGCCTTCAAAGGAAGATGTTCTCCATCTCAGTTCAGGCACCAAAATGGCATAGACCTGGTCTTAGAATTATAAATAATATGAATGTTAAATAATTGTGCTTAAAGCCTAACATACTTAAGCTAGTAAGGTTAAAATGTTAAGTTTTAAAATAGTTTTTAAGTTTGCAATTCCTTTTTGAGTTGTAAAATAATTAAAAATATATGTACACATCTATGGAGAGGAACATAATTACAAATATATTCTATATATACACACACATCCACAATGTTGTTGTTATTGTGGGTAGGTAAGTATCTGAGTAAGCACTGATAAAGCATATTGTAGGATACCCAAATGGCAAGGATGTGATCTACCTAAATGTCTGAGTGTCTTCCAGGTTCTGTTGGCTCATACACAAAGAAAAATACAAAGCAGCTCTGTAATGAAAAAACCAACACGTTTTGTTACTTACTATACATGAGTATAGACGGTGAACTCATCTCTGAAAACCCTGTCTCCAAGCATCGTACCAATGAAGGACTGCTATCAGAACCAAATACAGTATATGAGAAATGAGTCACAGGGCTAAGTAGTAGTAAGACACCAACTTGACTGATTTTTTTTTTAACATGAGGACTGTGAGACATCATTATTTCTTGTTTTCTGTGTTTCTTGGTTAGTATTCACCTGTTCTGCACATCTTGTTCCTCTGACGCAATTTTTTGAACAGTAACTTCAAAATGAGTGCAATGCTTCAGAAACAAAGTAAGCAAATGGTGTATTTGTACAGATTTAATTTGTATTTAAATAGGCAGAATCATTCAACATGGCCTTTTTACAGGTCAGCACGGTTTATTTTGGTTTATTAATTAGTCTCCTATGTTATTCTGGAAATCAAGACACACAGTCATCTGATTTTTGATGTCAGACAAAGCCTGAAAAAACCCTCAGGTATTTCCTTAGTTCAATCTCTTCATTTAGATTAAATGTAATTTAAATAGCATCTGAAATAAAGGTATGCAATTGGCTGGGTGTAGGACATGATTCATAAGCCTTTCATAAACAGCAGGGAAATAACAGCTATTCTGACTGCTATTGCATATATTTTTGGCTTTAAAAACCCATCTACCATGCCAGTTAATAGTAACTATTTGAGCCAAAAATAACTGTCACTTTTTCATTTTTAATTACTGCATCTGTTATCCCATTTAATCTTGGCATAATAAGACAATGGGACATTACCAAAAATAACCCCACAAATTATTTCCAGGCTCATGAAGGAACTGCCAGTGCATAGCAAGAGCGCAGACCCACAGAAGGGTTTGCAGTGGTAAGCAACGCTTTTTCGAGGGCATGAATATTTCTGGTGAATGACCAGATGCTTCTCTAGCTCAGTATTGGCATCCCTGGTCTGACGCAGTCACCAGCAATGCCCTGGTCCACCAGGAGAGGTGGGATAGGAGCTGGTGATGTGCCTGGGCAGCTCATGGTGGCAGAGTCATGGCGCTGGCACCCTCTGCTAACCACAGGCACTAATGTCACCGGCAGGATTGCTCAGTCCTGTCCCAGCTCTCCAGCAGGCAATGGTTGCATTTTTAGAAGAGGCCATACTCTGACGTGCAAAAGGCCCATGCAGGTGATGCCGTGTTGCATGTAGGTGGAGATGGGCTGGGAAGGCTGATAGGAAGGCAGACACCACCAAGAGTCCAACCTGCCTGGAGGTCCAACCAGGCACTGACCACGAAGCGGAGCAGGCAATGGTCCTTGTTCTCCGGTGTGCTGTGGGGCAGACCCAGGAGAACTGGCAGAGACAGAGAGTGAAGTTCAGCCCCTCAGGCTGGCGTGGCAGCCACATCTAGCAGCCCATGGCAAGGCAGCGCTGAAATGCTACACGTGACAGCACGGCACAAACATGCCTCACCGCAGACAGACAGACAGACAGATACCACAGACACAGGCAGTGTCCTGTCTGTGGTCAAGTCGGTGGTGGAAACAAATGGCAGAATTTTAGCAGAGGACTAGGCTGAAGAGAGAAGAACTCATACGGAAAAGCATCATTCCAGTGGGCTCCTCTGATTTCTCTACAGTGCTGCTATTGAAGATTGTTCTGTTCAAGGAACATTTAGGAAACCTTTTCCTTTGCTTTTCAGCACATGAAGGCACAGCAGGGTATGTGGGAAGGGTAACGGCAGTCTTTCCTGGCAATTTGAAATGTATTCTGACAGAGCAACTAGCAAGAGTATTGTACAATTTTCTAAGCATAGTTTAGTTTATCAGTAGTTGCTGGGATCTCCTTGGTTTTTATGTCATTTTAAATGAAAAAATTCTTGCAATAATTTATTACACTTTGGGTTTGTCTGCCTTGGGGTTTTTGAAGGTTAATAAAATCAACCTGCATATCTCAGTAATTGTTTTTTCAGAAAGCTAGGCTGTAAATTCAGATTTCTAGCTTAATATTGTAAGATTACTGTCTTCAATTACTCATTATCCATTCTAAGCATTTTTTTCTTTTGCTGGAAACTTCAAATAAGTTCACAGATTTATCTGCACAGATCAAATATATAAGATAAAATGTTTATTTTCCCTCCTTTTAGGATAATAAAATCTGTGAGGAATGCTGGAAGCTCTTTTTTGAGACGTAGCAAAGCAAAAGGAGGGAGGGGGGAGAGAAAGAAAAACGTTGAGAGCATGGGGAGGGAGAGAGATTGAGCTTCGTTCAAATAATTGGCTCCCAGTGGCAAAAAAAAAATAATACAAACCAGAATTCTCTTGCTGACAATTTAGAGGTAAAAGCTTTGAGAGGGTTGTGCCTTCTTGTAATCTTGATGTAGGTCCCTGTGTGCTGAAGCCAGCTGAATTATATGGCCATATTTTTAACACCAGCAACACAGCTGTATCTTTTTCTGAGTAGTGAACTGTAATAAGTTGATATTGGATTTGAATGGACTGCTGCAAGGTGGAACATCACAAGAAAATAAAACATCCACTAGCAACCAAGGCTAGTATGTCTGACCCAATCTTGCTTTTATAAACATTCTTCAAAAATTCTTCTCTTGATTTACAGCGATTTGAAAGCTGCATTTTCTATTCATCAAATGAAATTTTCAGAAGGAAACTACTTCAGATAAATACATCACTTGAAATGCTGATGAGTGCATTTCTGGCATTCAGGGAGCATTTCAATCAGCAGTGAAAAACATACCCCTTTTGGGTATATTACAAGAGAGATTACAAAACTCCTTTACCATGTCATACCAAGAAGACAACTAATATATATTGGATTATCTTTGAGAGTATCAGAAATGTTATGGACTGGAGATTAATTGGAAAAAACATATTTAATAAATGCTAGAGGCTGTGTCTGTTTCAAGAGAACATCTCTGAAAAAAATGAAGACGCATTATGGAAACAAGATGCTCAAAAAACTCATTAGTTTCGAGCTAAATCGATCACCTGCTACACCATACAGTAGATGACTGGAACTACACCACAACCACATCTTGGCCCCCTCGAAGCCTAGGGGAGCTGTGCAATTCATTCAGCAAAGCAGGAAAAAAACCCCTCATTTTCTTGTTCAGGCAGGGCTGTGACAGCGCTGGAGACCAGCACCCGACAGCACGGCTGGGGCAGGGGCTGGGGTGAAGCGGGGTCCTGGGCCATGGGCAGGCTGTGGGGAAGCTCTGGTAGGGTGGGCAGGGACATGAGGGCCCAAGGGACCGTGACACACACTCAAAGTCCCTGCCTGTCACCACAAGATTATAAAAATAGGGTAGAAAACATGATCTTCTGCCCTTGCCATGTAATGAGCAGTGCCCGCCCTCACTTCCAGGACATGAGGAAACGCAGAAGCTTACGGAGGATTTTGCAGTGATGCTGCCTGACTACCTCTATTTTCCTCACTAGGTGACCACTTTTTAAGTTACTACATTTGATTGATGCATCTTCACAATTCCGTTCCTGCCTAAATCCGCTCTTCCATGTGTCCTGCTGTTTCCTTTCTTCCTTCTGGCTGGATTGTTTGATCCATTACTCTGGCAGTTGAAACTAAAGGGTCCTTCGTAGCATCAGAGTTGAAAGCATGCCTGCTCACAGAAAAAAGGTTTTGCCAGACTATATGCATCCCTGTAAATTGTTATTTTTTCTTCTTTGCTTGCTAGTCTATTTAAGAAGGATTTTTCATCTGTTGCTTTTCTAGAGCTGCGTAACGGTTAGTAATCCTAACCCATTTCCCACCTGCAGAAACAAGACTTGAAGGCCACAAGTTGCTTCTGTGGCCTTTGAGGGACACCGCAGAGCCCAGGCAGGTGGGTCCTTCTGTTGTGAGACAGTTTCTCAAGACACTGATGATTACTCTGGGAGAAGCCAAAGTTTAGAAAAGAAAAGCATTAATAAACAGCAGAGAAAGCAGGGGATTCTTGATGTAATGAAATCATTGCTTTCATTAACAGATATTTTTCTTGGCAACCTTTCCCACATTTTGTCCAATGTGAAATAAATTAATCTAGAAGAGATGATTTATTTTTTAAAAAAACCCCAACTAACTAATGGGCTGAGGCATAAGAAAGATATTTTTACTTTAAAATGTTTAAAGAAATTCTGCTGTACTCAAAAGCTCAAATGCCCATTAAAACACTAAACTCCTGTTGTATCCTTACCAAGGACCTACAGTATAAATATTCTGATTACTTAAAGGTTGGCATTTGTTTTGCAGGGAGCAGGGCCATGGAGGATGTAAATATATTGCCTATTACCATGTCTGTCGTAGCGGAACGGCACTGAACGGTGCAGACGTAGACACATAAAGTATATATTTTCTGGTCTTTTCACCTCCTCAGCTTCAACATGGATTCTGTCACAAACAAATAATACTTGCTAGACTCAGACTCAGCTTGGGGAAATCAGTTTAATTTATTGCCAATCAAATCAGAGTAGGGTAATGAGAAATATAATCCAAATCTTAAAACACCTTCCCCCGACCTGTCCCTTCTTCTCAAGCTCAGTTTCGCTACCCATGTCTCTCCCTCCTCTGACCGAGTGGTGCCAGGGAGATGGGGAATGGGGGTTGTGGTCAGTTCATCACAGGTTATCTCTGCCACTCCTTCCTCCTCAGGAGAAAGAATCCTCATGCTCTTCCTCTGCTCCAGTGTGGGGTCCCTCCTGTGGGAAACAGTTCTCCACAAACTTCTCCAACATGGGTCCTTCCCATAAGCAGCAGTTCTTCACAAACTGCTCCAGCATGGGGTCCCTCCCTGGAGTGCCAGTACTTCAGGAATAGACTGCTCCAGCCTGGGTTCCCCATAGGGTCACAAGTTCTGCCAACAAACCTGGTCCAACACGGGCTCCTCTCCCCATGGGGTCACATGTCCTGCCAGGATCCTGCTCCAGTATGGGCTCTCCACAGCATCACAGCCCCCTTCAGGCATCCACCTGCTCTGGTGTAGGGTCCTCCATGGGCTCCAGGTGGGTATCTGCTCCTCTATAGACCTCCATGGGCTGTAGAGGGACAGCCTGCCTCACCATGGTCTTCATCATGGGCTGCAGGGGAATCTTTGCTCAAGCACCTGGAGCATCTCCTCCCCCTCTTTCTTCACTGACCTTGGTGTTTGCAGGGCTGTTACTCTCACATATTCTCACTCCTCTTTTCAACTGATGTTGTGCAGTGGTTTTCCCCCTTCCTAAATATGTTATCCCAGAGGTGCTGCCACCATCACTTGATGGGCTCAGACTTGGTCAGTGGTGGGTCCACCTTGGAGCTGGCTGGCTGAGCTTGTAGTCTTAGATGCTCACTGGCTTGTCCAAAAAGAACTTGTGAAAACAAAATTCAGAAAACCTTGGAACCAGTTGAGCGTGGGATGCGAAAAATTTGGAAGCCAGTAGCTGCTCAGGTTGCTGCTGAGAGCTCCAAGTGGCTCAAGCAGCTGTGGCTCTTTGGGAGGAAATTCCCCACAGGGACCAGAACATGGTAACTGGGGTGACCCTTTTCTTCTCTTGTACACTCAGAGGCAGCCACATATTTGTACAAATATGCACCGTGTGCAGCTATGCAGGAAACGTGCAAAATGTAGCACACCCAGGTTTTGAAAGCATTAGGTGAGCTGGGTGAATCATCACTGCAAGGGAAACGGAAGGGAAGGGAGGGCGACATCTCAGTGTGCTCTGCAAGATTTGCAATGCCAAAATAATGGAGTCAGCCCAGAAACTGAATTTTAGAAGAATCTGCTAAACCTGAGAGCTGCCAGTGACAAATGACATCCTTTTAGGACAGAATGCCCAGCTCCGAGTCACCAAGTCAAACACTAAGTGATCTGCTTTAAAGCGTTTGTAGCAGAACAAGGTCTTTGGAGGAGGTGCTGAGCAAGTAGGGAGGGAATATGAAGGAATGGCAGGAGCACATGTTTCTGTCAAACACGAAGGCGTAAATAGTTTGTCTCTGTTACGACAGTCTTGAGTTGAGTGATTAAACCCATGTAAAAACTTGTGATTTGTAAACAGATAACTCTCCAATCCTGCTGCTGTTGCATCGACGCAACCACCACCAAGCACCCACATCAGCAGAAATGTTTGTTTCTCTGGTCTTCCTAAGAGCAGATCCACTATAATAATAACACATGGCCTGTTGGTGTATTCAGCCTTCCTTTCCCCATATTACTTAGAAATCTGATGCCACCCTTCAATTTGTTTGTGTTTTACAGGATGACATGTATCCTTTGACTCTAACTGGAAGAGATGCGCTTCACTACAGATCAAGGAAAAGCTGTTCTCAGAGTGCTTATTTTAGATTTGCAACCAGAGGCTCAACTAAAGCAAACCAAGAGCAGGAGGAGTGGCTTTTAGCCAGTAGGTATCTCATCCAGAACATTCAGTTGAGCATCAAAATCAGGCGACACATACCACTACAAGAATGAAGGCAGCCAGACGTTCACGCTGACCCAGACAGACGGTCTTAGAAATAACATATGTATATCTGACACACATTTTCAAAAATCCAGAATTTGCTGTAGTTCACTTAAACAAGGGTAGCTACATCCCTGGCCAAAGCTGATCTGATTTCTTAGGTTTGCAGGAGAGAGACTGTCATGCCTAAATGCAGGTTGCCCTTTGGGGTATCTCTCTCTTCTTCCATCCAACTCTTACAGTAAAATGCTACTTTCAAACTTTATAATAATCCAGAAACATTGACCTGAGTGTCCTGAACGCCCCCAAGGAGGGATCGCTCTGTCCCCGGTGACCATACCAGAGCCCACCAAGACTAGCTTCCCATCTTCTTCCTCAGTTTGGGACCCGGAAAACACAGAGCATGAAACCCTCCTAACTGCGCTGTAGACTTACTCAAGATATTGACTCATTTTTGCAAAATGAAGGATATCTATGCAAGTAGATGTTCTTCATGACCCATTTCTCCTGTCAATTCACTGTCTACCATCGTATTTTCAAGCCAGTGCCCGGGGTTGTGGCTGCATTATTCCTGTCCCAGCCAGTGGAGAACACGAAGCAGCTCAAGTGCCAACATCAACACAGACTTATTTTGTTAGTTTGTATAAGCTGTCTGACACTATTTAAAGCTCACTTTGGCAAGAACTATGGACAACAGGCAGGCTGACAAGTGGAGGTAATTTAAAAACACACCTTCTCCACTCTCCCTCTTTCTCCCAGCAACCCAGGAAAGCTCCGCATCGCTCCCTCATCCCCACGGGGCAAAGCCAATGCGGCCCTCAGAGCACTGGGATAAAGGCCAGCCCTGGCACAGCCTTTTTGCATGTCCTCCCCATGGTCCACAGAGAAGATGGTGCCTTCTCCATCCCAGTCAGGCCCTCACAGGAGGTACATCCTGGGCCAGGAACCCCAGTACATGGGTGATAGGTTGCACCTTCTGCACCTTGAGGGGGAACCAGGATGCTCAGCAGGTAAAAGCTCATCAGCAAAAACACTAAAATGGAAAGCAAACGCCTCCCTCCATCCTTATTGCAAAGATTTGGAAACAAAGATATAAAGTCATGCCTCTCTGATACACCTCCCCACTTTATTCACGCATTCTCGTCAAACCCGATTCTATTTTCCTCCACTTCATGTTTTTAAAAATAGCTCTGGAAATGTGGCTTTTAAGTGTTGTAGAGAGGATGACACGATACAATACAGGGCACTGTTTTCACTGTTTTGTGGATGATTAAAATAGAAGATCTAAAGTGCTACTTACTATAAATTTAATCTCCCACACAAAGACTATTTATCTCTCCTCCCCCAAAGTAAATTACAGGCTTTGTTACTAAAATAGTGAATCAATTTGTAGATGTGCCAGAGTCATTGATAACTTTGCAATCTTCTAACCCAGTCAGGCTTATCTAGTGCGTATATATAGGCTCCTGGTTACTAGGCAGCGTTTATACGTGAATTCGTAGTTCTTGCAAGTCTGTTGGTTTTTATTAGGAGTACGATTTTGAAAGCTACCCAAGTCTTCCTTTGGGATCCTGATGCTATAGGCAGATTCTTTATTATTTTGGGAAAGGTGTGCTCAGTTGAAAAAGAATACTTCTGCAAAGTTTTGGCACACACTATAGCAAGGAGAAGTTATAGTTTTGAAAGAGAAATAAAAATGAAAATACAATTATTTTATAATTGTAGAAAATAGAGCTTCTCTTTGCATTATGATTGGTACTAGATTTAAGGATCACATAAGAACTTGCAATAAAATAGGTATATTAGAATTAGATACAGTTTGAGCCAGATACAGCAATATCCTGTAAAGCCTTACAGGCGAGCCTTCAGCAAATTGATTCTGATGGATGCTCATAACACTAACAGTGAAACTCTAGGACTTCATTGATCACTAAGTGTATCATCGTCAGCTTCAGTTACAGTAATCTGTCTCTGGTCAGTTGGATCAAAATCTGAGTGATTTTACCTATGAAAAATGTGCATGCCTTCAACTAACTACTATTAGAGATTCTAATCAAAGCTCCACAGTTTGAACAAGACTATACTCTTTTAAGTCCCATGGGATCAGAAAGCTCTTTCTCCCTGAGCTACATAGTCACAATTATTTGTGACTGATATACTCAGAACAGCTTCTGATTCATTGATACATCTAATGTATCAAAGGAGGAACTAAACACAAGGAGAAAGTTAAATTATCCTTTAAGATTAATTTCAAAGAACCTGGTATCTATTAAACAATTTATTTAAAAACAAAAACGAAGCAAAGCTTTTGGAAACCAGTGAAGTCATCACCTGTTATCTCTCCCTGGATTCTGACTACGAGAACATGACAGACTTCTTTTCTTTGCATCTTGTTTAATTAACATGCCTTCGGAGGAGCAGTGGCAGCAGCAGCAGCGACCACCCCTGACACTCACTGAATTCCAATAAGCATCTTCTGTCCTCCTGCAGACAGGCTTTATTTGACAAGCTATTTCTGGCTGACTAATGTGCCTTGGGTCATGTTTATGGTTAGCATAGATACTTGTAGAGCAGATATGACTTATTACAACATGTGCCACTTGTAATGAAAATCTCATACTCTCCAGGAGAGGGGAAAAAAAGAAGAAACAAGCAACAGCTTTATAAAGGAACATCTTTCAAGATGTTCTGCTTAGGCAATACCTAATTCCAAGCATACCAGCATTTTATTTTCATTCAGACAGAAAATGATTACTTTTTGAGGCAGGATTGCCTTGTGTTAGCAAAATGCTATAATAAAATGCAGTAAGTTCCTAATAGTAAGATACTATAGAAATGCTGGGTATTTAAGAGCAGCACAGCCCTGTTTGCAGTGAACTGAAAAACTGAAATGGCAGAGTCAGTGCTAAGGTCTCCGCTTTTTCCTTATTATCTGTGTTGTACAGTAATAGGTAAGGTGAAGAACAAAAAATGTCATTGTTAGAATCAGGAGCTCTCAGAGCTGTAACTTTCATCAGCAGGTCACCTATCTGCTCTCGGGTTCTAAATTGTCAGCAATTATTTTAAGTTCCCATGAAGGAAAATTGCCCCAGATAATCACAGAAAAGGAAAACTTTACATTTGCTAACATTGCATTGTACAATTTTGTGAGTTTCTTGTATTCACTTTGACTGGACATCAGATTTATGTTATCTCCGTATGGCCATTAAAATAACAATTGGGAGAATCCTCTCCTTCACCAGTGGTTGGACACTAGGCTAAATAAAATCTTCACTTTACACATGAATATTCTCACTGCCGGTCACACTGCTGCCATAGGAACACCACTCCTGTTACTGCCCTGGACCTCATTCCCACCCACCTGCTACCCCTGGCCCTTGGCCACAGCCACCGTGAGCACAAGCAGAGCTACCTCCACCTCTCCCCACCACCTTGTCACAGCGATTGCCACCTCTCCAGGCTGCCTTTCCAGGCAGAAACACGTGTTCACACCTCGCCAGGCAGAGCTATAAACCCGGCGTGGCTGGGATGTTCCTGACCAACTGCCTGCGTGCTGTGGGGTTGTTTTGTGCAGTGTATGGAGGTCTCCAGCTGGTTTACAGCTCTTTTTCCAAGGTGGTTGTAAAGCACCTGGAAACCCTATGTTTGTGTTTTGTTTTTTTTTTTCCAAATCCTCTAATGTATGTAAGCCAGACTTTCAACTGGGGAAAGATGACATTCCTAGGAAAATTCAGACAAGTGCTCTGTCTCCTCATTCATCTGGGTTCCTGCATGAACATTATTCCCTTCCAAAAACATTCAAATTTCTCATCTATAACTTGAGAGGTGAGTGGTGCAGCTGACAGAGGTAGCTCCTGTACCCCATAGAGTAGCTCTGTATTTTCACCAGTAGGCAGCCAGCATGCTCCGAGGGCAGCAGCTCGGGAGCTATTGCAGCATTTTTAGGTGATCATTGCAAGAAATCTGTGCCTGAGCTTATAATCATAATGAGTTTTTAACAGGGAAAGGTTGGGTAACAAATGTGAGAGGAGAGGAGAGGAGGAGAAAGACATGTTTCTCCTCTTGGGCTGCCACCAGCAGGTCCAATAACATCTGGTTCAAACCATCTGGTATCTCCTGCTTCTATGTATAGAATCACAGAATATTCATGGCTGGAAGGGACCTTTGGGACCATCGAGACCAACCAAAACAAAAAAAAAGAACCAAAAAAAGCAAACACCCAAAACCACACCACACCCACCCACATACAGACACAAAACAACAGTCCCAGGCACTAGAGCATGCCCTGAAGAGCCATGTCTATACATTTCTTAAATACCTCCAGGGATGGTGACTCCACCACCTCCCTGGGCAGGCTGTTCCAGTGCCTGACCACTCTCTCAGTAAAGTAATTCTTCCTAATATCTAATCTAATCTTCCCCTGCTATAACTTTAGACCATTTCCCCTGGTCCTGTCATTATTCCCTTGGGAGAAGAGGCCAACACCCACCTCTCTACAACCTCCTTTTAGGTAGTTGCAGAGGGCAATGAGGTCTCCCCTGAGCCTCCTCTTCTCCAAACTAAACATGCCCAGATACTAACAAACGTCAGTCTGTCTCTAAGTACATCTCATTTTCTTGTAAATATTCAGGGTCTAATGAGTTCCAGCTACTGACTTATTCCCCCTGGTCTTTTTAATTGCTGCTACAAAGTCCTGATTGCTGCATAGGCTGGTGTAGTTTGGAGCTTGGATCTTCTGCTCCTTGCTTGACTGCAGAATACTGAAGATGTCACCCATTTCTGTGATGCTCTCATGTTCTACAGCAGCATCAAAGGTGCAAAGAGCAACTTTGCTACCTGTGACAGCCTTTTTCACTCATCTTTTGCCTTACTATACATACACATTGTCTCCAGTTGCAAGGACTTTCATTCACATGGGTATTTATATAGCATATTTTATATTTGCTTTCATTACAGTGTTAGTAAGAATTTTTGTCAACCGTATTTGCCATCATTTCAGCAAGTCTATATCCAAGCCTCGTAGGTGCTGACCTCTTAGCAATGTTCATTAGGCATTTTACCTTTTCTTTTACCTTTTTTATAGTTGTTCTTTTAACAAGCCTGGATAGCCTGGGTGCTCATTCGTTACTTTAAGTACTTCAACTCCTAACAGTGAAATCATGATTTACTGTCTGCCATCACTGCAACAGGTGTGCCACACTAGTAAATACAGATTTCATTCTTGAAATTGTGCATTTACTAGGGTACTTTCTATCAGTGCTCTTTCTGAAAACTAGGAATAACAATCTAGAATAACTGTATTTTTCTGTTAAAAAAAACACATGACAGCTTTGTTTCTGATAAATTTGGAATTCCCAACAGAGGCTGCTCCTTTTCAGTAGCTTCATACACCTATAAACGTGACCAACAGCTTGCCTGAACTTTTCCAATGGTTTGCTGTAGAGCCCTGATAGCAGCCCCAGAGTGATGTATGAGACCCCACCACCACCAAGTGACTTGTTTCCAGGTGCTGGTTGTGCCCCAGTTCCAGTAGCAGATTGTGTTATTGACCAGTGCTTAGCTACGATGGCACAGTATGCCAGATCAGATCAGAAGCTACTCTAAAACAGTCAAATGCATAATTTCCCCAAATTGGGGTGAGGGGAGAGCAAATTGGGCGTATGACCAGAAAACCCGAAGTCCAGGCTCAGCTCACAGGATCTCAGGTCTTCAGGAAATACAGAAAGTATTGCAATGGATGCTTTGACTTCTCGAGCACCATCACTGCACCACTGTTGTGAAGGACCACTCCAGACAGAAGGAAGTAACCATCTTCCAAAAAATGTGGAAACTTACAAGATTGCTGTTGATAAATAGTTAGCACCTGGCTTCTCCTCTTTGTTTACCCACTTTGGGGTTTTTGTTGTCTAGATCAGTTATTTTTATTTATGTTTTATTTGCAAATGATTTATTTAAATTTAACAATAAAAGGGAGGGTTAACAGAAGCAGAAGGTATTAGAGGGTATTGACTCTCGCTGTCCAAGAGGGGAATAATACCGCTTTGTGAGAGGAGTCAAAATGTAAAGGTTAATTTTTACAACTCTATTTTAAAGCAAAGTCTCTTTTATTATTAATGATAAAAGATTAATCTTCAGTTTAATGCTTTTCCTTCCATGAATACCTGAATTTTTTAAAAAAATCCTATAAAGAAAGGAGACTATTCAACACATTTCCTTCAAAAACACCAATTATAATTCTTTGCTGGGTTATGCATATTGGAAATATATTTATCTGAAGCAATTCTTAAGTCTTGTAAATTAAATAAAATATAGAATGAGAGAACAAGGCTGGTTCTACATAATTAACTCTTATGTTCTCTTTATAAAAAATCTTTTTTGCCATAAGATGCAGGAAAAAAATAAAGGTGATACATACAAAATTGAAAAAATATCCTTATCCACTAAGAGGAAAGCCACTGAGATTAATTTGCACATATCACAGATGAAATACAAAAATAAGAAAGTAATTGGAAATGAAAGGAAAAAGTCATTCACAAGTGCCACTTGACCACTAATGTCCTTCCATTTAGAAGGACATCAAGCTGTAATGGGCCACCAGAGAACCTGTCTCACAACACAAACCAATGTAAGGTCTTTTAATCTTTTACAGGGACATGTACATGGAAAGCAGTGAGAAGTTAATTTCATTCTGTAGCAACATACCTAGTAAAGAAATATTCTTTTGTGCATTATTTCATCCAATCTCCACTACCTTCAATGGGAAACTACATAAAAAGAAGAATGGAACAGAGTGAGTGTTTTGAGGTCAACTGGGATACTTCGGTTATCCATATCCATTTCACTTCTAAGAAAACTACACTTAGCGTACCTCAGAGTACAAGAAATTAAGAAAGCATGACAGAAATTGTTCCTTCCTTTGAGTTTAAATCTCAGGGCTTTTGGAACTTGAATCATAATACTTAAGTGTTAGTGATTGGCAGGTCTGCATTTGTGCCTTTGAAAATATCTTCCAAAAATGACACCATTTACATTAGCTCAAATAAGAGACAAATTGTTTATGAGTTCTGAAAACATCAAAAAGACACCTTTGGCTGTTGGGTTGCTATAGAGCCACCTATTTCCAGGTTGAGCAGTATGGATACTGCAACATTTCAGTCAAGGGAGCTAGGCTGGGCTAATGACTGATGTGTAATTTCAGGGCGGTAATGTTCCTTGAGGATGGAGCAATAGAATCTGCTGAGCTCAGTCAGTTTGTAACCGTTATCTCCAGGATATGCAAAAGGGCTGCTAGCTCATCCTAGCTAAAATGGATCAATCATCTGGAGAGGCCCTACTATGGGTATGAAAATCAAGACAAGTGAACCTCCCTTCGGCAATTTTTACTTCTGACAACCAGGGTAGAATTATCACACACTATTTCTTTCTTTCTTTTCCCAGGTGAGTCTTTTTGCTGCCATCCCACCAAGCTGATGATAAGTACACCTTACATTTAGATTTCTTGAAATCCTTGACTGAATGAGCTCTGAGTTTTGCTTTTCAGCAGCAAGAAGAGTCTTGCTTTCAGCAGCAAAGGCACAGTCTCATCTCGCCAGGTGCTGCCAGGACAAAGACAGTTACAGCTGTGGATAGTCTGGGGCATGAGGTTGTGTGGGGAAGAGAGGGGGGGACCAAAGAAGGAATGGCCAAGCAAGAGGAAGAGTGTATGGTGGGAAGGCCACCAGTATGAGTTCAGCCACCCTAGAGAGGGATGAAACTGGAGGCTGTGGGGCGTGGCCATAACCATGGAATTTATTCCTGGCCCAAGTCCCCTGCAAACGCACCTTCATCTTTCTTCTCCTCCACAGGACCCACCAGGCACACTCCTCACTTTGTTCTTTTATTTGTTATCAAAATATAGAAGTCCTAATGAACGTTCAAAGAAAAAATACCAGATGTATGAAGGACCATAAAATGCAGATAAGCACCTGCACAACTAGATCCTACCTTTTCAGATTTGGTGTGCAGCTGCTTTCTACCTTAGACAAGCTGGCAACAGCAAACTCTGTTACAAAAAAATCTTTTCGGCTTTGTATTTCTCTGTATTGTTTCACTGTTGTAAATATCAAATGGTAGCTTTGCAAAAAAGTAGTCACTGCTTTGAGTTTTATTTTATTTTTTATCATTATGCATTCTACTCTACATACTGAATCGAAATATCTTTAAGGTCTTTATTCCTGTTCTTACAGGTCGTAAGCTTGAGAGCATGCAGCTGAAGTGTTTCAAGAGGGCACTATTATTTCTTTAGTTCCTGTTGATTTAGATCCTCTCGATAGTGTCCGTGGAGAATGCAGTACTGAAATGAAAATAGATCCATCTCATGAAGTTGTATTTACTACCATTTCAATTAACTTAGTGTGTGGGTAATGGAAAAGAGAGTCAGATTGTAATTACCTTCTTCAACTCTGCCTTGGAAGCATATGTTCAAAGCATCAAAGAAATTGTCAATATCTATATGCTTGCAGAGTAACATGAAATGTTAAATCTGATACCAAATCATCCTGCTTACTTTATCCCAGGCTTAATGAGAAAATGAAATATTCAATGTATTCTGCCAACACACACTGTTCCTGCATTTGGCCCAAGTACAACTCATCTAAATGTATACTTTTCTTTAACTTATTAAAGATAACCCTCAAATCATTTCTTCATTTATGGGCCAATAAAGCCAAGTCCAGGAAAGTAAATCTTATGTTGTTAAAGGAAACACAAAAAGGGCTGTAGAACATTTATCATGAGATGCATCACAGCAAAAAAACTACCAGAAATTTTTTAAAGCTCTTCAGTAAAAGAAAGGTGTTGACTACAAGCTGATTTTGACATGCTGCTTTTTGCCAAGTAACTGCAGACTATCAAGACGTTATAACTCACTTCAAAGGCTTTTCTTGTTTGTTTGCTTATGCGCTGACAAAATGATGGGCAAGAAAATTCAAGAGCATCGTGTACTCTATTATGTGCGACTTAAATAGGAAGGTAGAATCTTTGCAGGTGTTTAACATCTTTGACTCAGATTCAGTCACAAATGTACATTAACTGATCTTTGCCATAATTGTATGCTAGGGTTTATAGAAGCCTTAATTGCTACTAGGACTGACATTTACTTTTCAGAAAGACTCTTTATTCACAAAGAAGTTTTAATTATAAAGCTAGGATTTCAAAGTGCAAGAGAAATGTGCCCACCGATTTTAGTGGCTGTGGAGTTCATTTGTTTTTGGAATCAAAGGCATCTGGGAAAGTTAGCTGATCTGATAGTTTATTAAAACAAAGCCTGAAGCCCTGTAAGGTCCTCAAGCAGACAGACTCCAAGGAACAGAGAGCTAGAGCCCCTTCAAGGCAATTGCAATCTGCTTTAGTCAACATGAGGGGAAGGAAAGAGGGTCTTCTTCCAGAGCCACCCCATTCTCATGGTCTGAACGCTCCTATGTCAAACCAGACAGAAAAGGAAAATGCTGTGCTCAACAAAGGAATCACATATCAAGGCAGACATACAACCTCTCAATACAATAGCAGGCTCGAGTTAGCCCTGGCTCCACAAACCAAGACTGTAGTCAATCAACTAAATTTACCTCCAGAAGCATTTAACTTCAAGGAGTTCCAGGGGAAACAGCCAAATCATAAACTGCTCAGCCAAACTGAAACTTCACAGACCCTAACTCTGCCTGCTTCTTCCTAGTTATTCCTGTCGACTGATGTGTATATTGAGCCACTTCGCACGGACAAAGATGAAGCAGTTGTTATGGGAACTGTTAAAAAAATTATTTTGGACTGATTTTTCCATTAGCATGACTTTACAAGTCACAAAATGATACTTCACCAAGAAGATAGCCAGCACGCATTCCAAACTAAGGGTAGCCATGCAAGGTGCCACAGAGCTTGCTTTGTCTAAGTGGAGCAAAGTCCATATGTCTAGGTAGATGATACTTCTCTATGAAAAAAAAAAAAAAAGAGCTCAAAAGTGTTGCTGAGTCTTCAATTCTTGTGATCATACACCTTTACATGCTGCAAAAAACACCCAGAGAAAAAACAATCTGGAATGCATGAGTTCTCAAATCTCTGTAGGTCAGTAGGTTAAAAGATTATTGGCTTGTGATCTGAACACACCAATATAAATGGTGTGTGGCCACACAGGCAGAAGAGAAAGGCAGAAGGCAGCACGTACCACACAGGTCGAAGAAAATGGGGAGAAACGTCTTTGCACAAATGTAGCATAAAGCTAGTAACCAGAGATAAAAGTTTCCTAAGAGTACAAGTAATTAATCTCTGAAAAAGCTTGTCAAAGGACATGGCAAATTCATCACTACTTGATGGCTTTAAATAAGAGTGCATTTTCAGAAGATGTGCTCCATTTCAGCTACAAAATATTAAATTCTACAGGATTCACATAATCTGGAAAATAATTCCCTTCTCAGTGCAAGTTCCCAGATAAAAGTTTTGTCAGGCAAACAGCTGGATCAGGCCAGTGTATTGCTGCTTCCTCCTCCACCTCCTCCAAAATTTATGATTAGGGACATGGAGCATCTCTCTTATGAGGAGAGGCTGAGGGACTTGGGTCTTTTTAGTCTGGAGAAGACTGGGGGGGATCTGATCAATACTTATAAATACTTAAAGGGAGAGTGTCAAGAGGATGGGGCTGGTCTTTTTCAGTGGTGCCCAGGGATAGGACAAAAGGAAATGGGCACAAATTTGAATATAAGAAGTTCCACCTAAACGTAAGGAGGGACTTCTTTACTTTGAGGGTGGCAGAGCACTGGAACAGGCTTCCCAGGGAGATGGTGGAGTCTCCTTCTCTGGAGACATTCAAAACCTGCCTGTTGGACTAGATGTACCTCCCAACCCCATGTGATTCTATGATTTTATAAGCAGTAAAAGGGTGGAGGGAAATTACTAGCATTTATATTGAAAGCAAACTTAAAGCTCCTCTCAGACAACAGATGGCTCTAAAATCCCCAATGTACTTTCTTCTTAATTCTTAAGCAAAGTGCAAGCACTTAATTTCTTTTTGGTTTTAAGCAAACTATCATTCTTCCCTGTTTCAGAAAAGAATGTAGAAATTTCCGTCTTAGTAATAATTAATTAATTGAACAAAACTCACTGTTATTGAAGCTACTGTGCTCTGGTATGTTTTTAGCAAGTATACATAAAACTCTTTACTATAGTCAGCAAATTCCTTTTCCTTTGACATGTTCCTGGTTCTTTTCCTGGAGGACTGGACCTGGACAGGGAAGGTTATTCCACAAAGCTTCTTGAGACTTCAAAGCAAGTTAACATATTGTAATGGGCTGAAACTTTTAAAATTTATGTAGCAGAGTGGCTGCCAGGAAAATCAGCTGAAACGCGTGTCATTCTGGCCTAGATCTTGGATGTGAGGCTTCCCCTGCCCGAACAGGCTGCGCTCTAGAAAGTTGATCACACTAGAAGGTAGTTTTGACGAGATGTGTGGCAGATGAATTCCCACCTTCACAACTATCTCAATGGACTACTAATACAAAATAATCCTCTCGGTACTAGAAACTATATGGTTCTATAGTGGCACAGGAGTGCATGGAGCAGTGAGTATGAAATCCTATATGCAACGAAGAAAACATCATGTATTATAAACCACCCACGCTGCTCTTTGCCAGGACTGTCGTTGCGATGCACTCACTCCCACGCACTGGCCATGTTGTGGCAATTCCTCAATGCTGACCCTGAGGGTGAAGCACTATCTCAGAAATAGGTGATATTCCTGGCTCCGTCTCCTTTGATCTTTTGAAGCTTGTCATTTAAATTTCAATTCAGCCAGGAAATGCTTAGTTTGAGATTTGATGGGAATGCAGGAAAGTGCAGCATGGTTTACGTGTATTGCAGGTCTGAAGCGGTGCCCTAAAATTAGACTTTTGTCAGCAATAATCACCATATCCATTCCTTTTGCATGTATATTCACAAGACTATTTCTATGACAATGCTTTCAGGAGGATTCATATGAAAATGTGGAAATCTAATCTCATTAGAGAAGACCTGAAGGTAGCTAAGGACATGAACTCTTGCAATTACATCTTTGAAGATGTGTACACTGCTACTATTAATACGAGTTCATACCGATTTGAATCAAATGCATGGGATATTAATTTACATCTACTTAACACCAGGATATAAAGTACATGGGAAGACATTGTTTTAGAAGTGTTTCTTTTTAAAGATACAGTTTTTACTTTATAAAAACACTAGAGTATCTGGGCAACTAACAATTTAAAAATTAAAGCAACCCCTTCCCTATTACTGACACACAGCTGCAATTCAAGTAAGCTCACAACATTTCTTGAACATAGGAACAACAGTTTTTATTTACAGATCCACAGCCAAGTACCAAATCACCTTTCAATAAACCGATTAACTCCCAGGTTTCAGCAAGATCATTCTCACAGTGCTCAGGCCAGCTCCAGCAACAAACAGCTTCTCCTTCCAGCTGGAGAAGATGTTCCCACTCATGTCTGACAAACAACGCTCCTGTATCACCACGTACTTTAGCAAGCCACAGTGCACTGCTACATGCGGCCGTGCCCCAAATGCCCCCCAAGCACCCCACTCATTTCTGCTCCTGGGAGCGTTGCACACTCTTACTTAAGGGAACACTGCAATGGCAATTATCTGTACAAATTGTTTTCCTCTTGCTTCCTGCTCCTCATTCCCAACTATCCCTGAAGCTGAAGGAACAGTGGGAAGTCCTGAGCATACTCTGAGATTAAGCACACAACCCTTGCAAATTAAAGAACGTTTTAAGTACACACCCCCACCTAGGTTAGCATTTCTGTCTCAGGGAAACATTCTTTTTGTTTGCAAAATGATGTTTGTTAGTAAAACCAATTACCTGCATTCATCTAAAGCATACTTTTAAGAAGGATGTTTTTCTACAAAAGATGCCTCAGCTGACATACAAATGTCATTGGATCAAAAACAAAAAGCATATCTTATCTAACGAGATAAGCAAGGAAAGCAAAGCTTTTCAGGAGAAAAAAAAATTAGGACGGTGAATGCAGACAAAGAATTTGAGATAATTGGAAGCAGTCATTTTCATGGACTCTGGCTTTGCACTTTTTCATTACACAAAAACGAGACTACGCATTTAAAATGCGGTACGTCAACTGTTGTAGGGCTAACAGCCATTTGAGCATTTATATTTCATATGTGCATCATCCAACTAGAAAGAGTGACTATTTCAGAAAAGCACCATGTGTCGGTCTCAAAGGTATAATTACTTTGCTTTCTTCGATTTGTCCTCTCGATTTTTTCTCTTTCTAGAGAGCAATGAATAGAATGAATACGTGAAGAACATAAGAATTCTGTGAAATTTAATAATAAAACAGCAGAAGGAAATCTGTTACCTTTCTAAGCAACTATGCTGTTTAAAACAATGACATCGTTCCAACAGTAAGCTTTCAAGTTTCATTTTGTTCTCTCAGACCAAACATGAAAATTCCACAAATACCAAAAATGTCAAAATAAGACACTTTAAAGATGAGTAAAACTTGACTTCTTCTAAAATTTAGTATACGATATATATTGAAAATTACATACACAGATATTTTAGCTAAACCAGTTACTAAAACAAGCAATCAGCCGTCAGAGAACTTGATGTTTTCTAATTCTCAGAAATAGTCTTGATAAAACCCCTGACGTTATTATTTCAAGCAGCAATTGCATTAAGTTGGTCACCTCAACAAGATGGCACAAGACTGCCACCTTGTGAACCAAAAAAAAATTAGATCTGCATTAACAGACAAAAATGAATTGTCTGTTCCCAGTATAGAATACTTTTTCCTACAGTATTTTTAACAGAAGAAATCCATCTGGTTTACCTACTAACAAGAAAAGATTTAAAAAAAAAATAATCTCAGCATGCACATATTACTTAGGGTGTAAAATTCAAGCTAATTTTGAACGTGAACATGTGTTGTCAAAGAACTTAAAAGGAATGAAAGACAGAATGCTCACAAATAACAGAAAATGCAGTTCACAGCACACAGGATTATCAAACAAACTTCCTATCTTCCCAAATAACAACCTATTTTAACTAAAAGTAAAAAACAGTGTGTTCAATTTTTCTTTTTTTTTCTACCTCAAAACAATTCAGCCACGCTGTGGCTGTTCAGCTCTTTTATTTTCATTATTTTGACAGTTATTGAAAAAGTATCATCTGTCTGAAAAAAAACGAATTTGAGCCTTTATTTTTAAATAGTGATTATAAAAATGTTAGCTACATTATTTTTGGTTTCATCTTGGACATTTCAACAAATTAGTGTGATTTTTTTTCCGAAACGGATAGTGGATTAGTAAAATTTACAATAAATTATCGGTTTTATGCTGTTGTAAGTAACTTCATTGCCAAATGACATCTACTGAGGAATCAACCTAAAGTAAACAATTACAATTTGACTGAAAGGAGAGGACCTTGGCAACATAAACCAGGATAAACAGTCTTTTCTGCATGTCTTTAAGACAAATAGCTAATAAACTACAAACAACTGCAATAAAAATATTTCAGGAGCAAAGTACTCAAAATCAATTTTCCAAAAGATACTTGCTCCTGCATTATAAAGTACATCTAACTATTTCTTGTATCTAGATTTAAACAATGTTACTGCTACTGATATTTGTTAAATTTCTAAGAGATGTTGATAGAATTTGGAGACCCTTCTTTATGACTATTTATGATGTAATTACAACCATCTTGATTTCTGAGACCAAACCAGGCTAACACTGAATATTACCTGCAAACTGTCTGTGGTTCATCAGCAAAAGTGAAAACATAGCTTTACTCTAAAAATAAATTTTCATGTTTTAGTAATTCATGGACTTTTCCTCTTTAAACTTATATGAACTCAGCCTGCTTTTAAATTAGCAAAATACATTGAGAATAATTGTACTCTTAAATTAAAATAGACAGTAAACCGATAAATCACATGATAAAATATTAATCCATTTTAGAATATTGGTTAAAAAAAAAAAAAACAAAAAACAAGAGCGCAAACACATCTCTCTACCTACAATTTTTATAGTGCAGAGCTCATTAGAAAAGTAATTTTTTCTAAATTTTTGGGGGTACTTCTTGCATTCACTTTTCTTTAAAAAAGAAATGCACTAAAATTGTATATATTTAAACTCGGTTCTTTCACTTGAATCGTGGCTGCTACCTCTGCTAAATAGGAAGCCTAAACGCTCTCTCAAAGGCATTCGGATACCATAGACACAATGCATAGATACAACAGACACGCTGGACAAAACAAAACACCTGTAGACTATGTAAGCACAAGAATTTTTGATCTTGTCAAGCAAATGAACACCTGCTCCTCCCCATAAAGCCAGAAAAACAGAACAGATCTAGAAGACAATTCAGAGTTCTAACCAGAGCCCCATCCCTTCCCATATTACCATTTCAACTTAATTAGTACTAGTATTTCAGGGCACAAATGAAGTTGCACTGAAACTTGCATATGATCTTTAACTTGTCTATGTTTTTACTGGCATGGTATACAAAAACAGAATTGGAAGCAGAAGGCATGCAAGACTGCCCCCCCCTCCCGCCCCAAATCTGTCATACTAAAACCACAACACAAGACATCATCCTGGACTCTTCAAGAACCACACTGGATTCTTGAAAAGCAACCCATTTCTGTTTTCTCTTGTCCCTTCAACTTGATAAAGCAAATGAGTGACCAAAAATGGCTTTCCCTATGGTATACACATTATCAACAAATTACTGCAAACAGGGACCTGGCAAAGGTCCAAAATTCAATACAAATAAACCTACTCATTCAAGAGTGGCTTTAAGCCTTCCTTAGAAGAAAGAAGGTTGCAAAGACATTGGAGAATCTGAGTTAACCACACTCTTCACAGTGTTAGCAGAGGGAAGAGATCAGAGCCAGGACATTGATTCGTATACTGTAAAAGAAAAAAAAATAACCCTACCAATGTGAGTAAATAACTCCACAGTACTGACCTTTTGAGAAGCAATTCAATTTCAGAGTGACTGGGATGGCAATAATATGATATTTTTTGCACAGATTTGGCTGCAGTATATTCATTACAGAACAAGAAAATTAAAGATGCTATACAGAATGTGAAGTTTTGGATCCCCCCTGCCACATAATTTAGTTATATTTATAAAACTGCTTAACAGTTAACTGTTAAGAAGTCTAGTTAAAGTCATTTACTGACAGGAATCATTACAGCCTTCTTTTATTCTGATGATAATGCACTAGATCCTTTAAAAATAAATATATATACACACATTGTATTTTACCTTTGTAAAGCAAAATATATACTCCCTAGTTCCATTAAACTTGTACATATATGAAAAACCCTTAAAAGAACAATTCTTTAAGATTACACATCAAAGATCTTAGAAACATTCAGTTCAACTTGGGAGTGCACTCGTATCCTACTTCAAAACAAACCTGTGAACACAGAACCTCAGGACGTAAAAGCCTGATTATTTAAAAGGGTATTCATTAGACTGCATTCCACTCTGTAACGACACATTTCAGTCCAACATACATAAATTACTCCCCTGCTAATAGGCCACATTATCAACTGCAATTTATCTTTTGTTGTGCAATAACATTTATTCCCCAAAGAAAGTACGCGCACATGGCCTCCATTGCATTTTCTAAGTATCAGTTTGAAATAAAATTTTCAAAATGCTCTAATGATTTAAAAGCCTATATTCTGTTTGCAAAACTAATGTAAGCACTTACTGACAAAAAGTCATGAAAATTCAGTGGGATGTATGGGGTTTTGAAAACATTATACTTCAGTAGCGGTTTGTACCTTGACCGCCAGCAAACCTAGATGGAAGTGGTCTGATCCAAGGAGTAAAGATGCACCCAGAGGGAACAAAAAGATAAAATACTGTGTTTTAAAGAGAAACCTCTGAAACATATTTAGAAACCATCATACTTTCAAGGACATACCACATAATATTTTATTATAATGAAAAATGACTGTAAACATTTCCCTTATTTCACATTAACTACAGAAAGGTGTTTTCAAAATTCCCTCTCATTTTGAATTTGTTAATTCCAGGAGCTCATAAATTCAATACATGGAGTATCTTCACATTACAACATACCAGATCCGACATTCAGTTGCAAGAAGCAAACAGCTTACTTCCCCAATTCCAACTGGGGAAAAAAGTCCTCACATAATGCAAAACTTGTTGCTTCATTCCAGAGTCCACAGTCCTGACAAAGAACTGGGTTTTCCTAAGGGTATGGAAGTATAAAAAAAAAAAAATAACCAAACAGAAAAAGTCACCACATAAACCTCTGGATTTCATCACTATTTGGCCATTGGAATGTTTTGTTTAGAAAAAGATAAAAAGTTACAGCATTCACAACAATATAAAAAGCCAACTCCAGAAGTTGTCTGTATAGAGATGGAAATGGAATATTAACCCTATATATTAAGAATGGCAAAATGAAGTAACGAAATTCTAGCAATTTTTGAGGAACTGTGACTGCTAATAAGCATACAAAATACATTAAAATCCAGAATATTGATTTTGATTTTAGTGTATCAGCAAAACTCCAGCCAGCAAACATATAGACTGGAACTAATACATATTTTACAAGCTCATGTCTTTGGAAGATTTTTCTCCAGACATAGAACGTATAATGTCTGTTATCTGCTAGTAAATACTTATGAACATAGGTAAATTTCCAGATCAGGAATAAAGAGACAACAGCGATTAAACTGTACTGCACAGGGTGCTTTCGTAACGACAGAAGGAATTTCCTGATTTTAGCAGGAGTCAATAAATGAGGGAATGAAAAAAAGACAGTAAAGGACAGAAAATAGAACAGCTGAGGAAAGTGCAAACAGGCTTCGTGGCTACTTCTGTCACCAACAACTATCCCACCATTGATGAAGACAAAAATAAAGAATACCGTTACTAATACAATGTATGGCCAAGTTAAAGCAGCAAGTGTAACCAAGTTTTTAAGTGATAGGAGATATTCAATTAGAAACCATAGTATTCTGATCAAATCTGAAAATGATCCTTTCCTGGAAGAAATCTTTTCATCTTTCTTTTTCTGTAACGATGTCTTCCAGGCTTCATTTAGCTTCTCTGCAATAACATTTCCAGCACAGAAAACTGTCCACACAATATTTGTCTGACGAAACATGAAGCCACAAAATCCAAGCAGAGCTGAAGTTTTATGGTTACCATAAAGGCACATTAAATAGGCAAAGAGAGTAAAAAATACTGATCCTGGGTCAGTATAATAGAGGAATGTAAAAAAATAAAGGGTGGGAAACACTGCAAGAGTTAATGTAGACAAGATTCTCTGGAAACCAGACACAGCCTAGAGAAGAAGCAGAAAAATGTGGTTAGCAACCTCCAACAAATATAAAAAAAAAAAAAACAGAAACCAAATAAAGACTATCATTCATCAAAATTCCATTAACACAATATAACGTCTCTATGCTCTTTGGTTCTATTACTGCACAAGCATGCATGCTATATTTTTGTTAAGCTCTGACTATGTTAATACAGCATGTTGGACTATACAATGTTAACAGACAAATGAAAGTACGGAACATTTTTGCAGGTGAGTTAAAATATGGCAATGAAAATATACCAACTGCTTTCAGATGTCAGGTGCTCACATACTTGTGGCACTAACATCACTGTGGGAGTATAACTGCTCCCATAGCTAGGATAAAAGTGTTACACTAATGGACAAAAAGAATAGAAGAAAAAAAAAAAAATCAATGTTTTATGCCCCTGCAATCTCATCATCAGATTCTGTTTATTTGTGAAACAGCAAAATACATCGTTCTATGCTTACACTATTGCTTCTTTTGAAGTCAGTCCACATAGTGGCCAGTTCCAAGTTTCTAACCTTTGGTGCAGCTTTTATTGTTTATCTTCCTTATAATCCATGAGTTCGAAAAGAAACTTTAAAGAAGGTAGGAGACCATGCAGTTAGAAACTCCTCCCAATTATCCCACACGCTACATGATGCAATGCAATTCACAACATTAAAAAAAGTTGCATGATGTTTCTGAATGATGTAGCATGGGGTGAAACAATCAGTCACCACCTTAGAGAAAAGAGGAATAGAAAAAATGCTGAATTCAAAGAGATGCCAACAATACAACTACACTTTCTAATGCTTAGACTACTGTCTTAGAACCTTTGTTTTCTTACATTTTTAATTCCACCTCCAAGCATAAAATTAGAAGTATTCTGAAAGTGAAAACACTTTATTGCATTTGACCCAATTCTGTATAGTCTGATCATGTGCTTAAACATGAAGAGCCTCCTGTAAGAAAATACATCAGAACAAATTTTCTTTATACTACAGGTATCCTTCAGTTATCAGAGAACAGGGAAAAAAAAGCATTCTTATAGTTAAATGTGAAACTAAAGAACTTCACTAAGGTAAAAGATTTTTAATAAGCCATTAGCCACTGGAACAATTTACCTACTGCAGTGGTGGATGTTCCACCACTTAAAAAACACAATATTCTTTCATCCAAGTTGAACTGTTACGGTGTGGATGAGTGGACAGCTAGGCAGGTAAGAACTGGCTGGATGGTTAACTGGTCACAGTCCATCCAAAGGTGAGCATAACAACCAGAGTATCACAGGGATCTGTACTGGGACCTGTCCTGTTTAACGTCTTTATCAATGGTTTGAAGGCAGCAAGAGTACACTCTCATCAAGTCTGCATTAGCAAGAGCATAGCCATTTCCCTTTATCTGTTGCTATCTCTCTTTATTTGTTAGGCTGCACCTAGAATACCATGTCCAATTTTGTGTCTTGTGATACAAAAAAGGCAGCAGTAAACTGGAGCAATGGAAGAGGGCCAAGACAGTTGAGGGCTGAAGCACGTGCCCTGAGAGTAGAAGCTGAGGGAGCTGGCCTTGTTCAGCCTGGAAAATAGATGGCTTGGGGGACCAACCAGCAGCCACCAACACCTGTGAGGATGTCAAGAAGTAAAGGGACCCAGGCGCCCTAAAGTGGTACAGGGTGGGAGGACAACAAACAACAGTCAAGCTGAAATGAGAGATTCAGTCACGCTCCATCCTTGGAACATCTTCCAGCCCCAACCCTGATAAACGTGGTCTGATCTCAGGGATGGCCTGCTTCAAGCTGGAGGGTGGACCTTCTAAGGTCTCTTTCAACCTGAATCATTCTTCAGTTATTTCCAACCTGAATTATTCCCTGATTCTACATATTGACATCAAACCTGGTCTCTTTCTAAAGAACACATTTTAGTTTAAATGCAGCTCACAGAGCTTCATTCAGGATTCACTAGTTGAACTTCTGTGGAGAGTCTCAAGAAATTCCAACTAGATGAGCATTCAGACATTTAGATAATAAGTCTAGATGAATACTAACTTTATTTCAGTAGGACTACTTATGCACAAGAGTAAGTTTACAGGGGATTGCACCCTGAGAGAGAAAAAAGATACTATAAAAATTTAGAGAAAAGGAATGTGCCTCCTTAACTAAACTGGTAGTAGTATTTGTGGCTATATAAAACTGAGGACAGTTCACATACGCAGCAAAGCGAACATACACAGAGCCACCAAAAGTGCTGCTACGAGCGCGTAACATTATTCTACTTTGACTGTACCTTATTCTTCTGATGGATCTTGAACAGAAGCAAATACAGTAGATAGAAGTTCCCGGCACTGAAAAGGAGGTTAATGAAGCGGAGCATTGCCGCAGAGCACACCACGCTTCCCGTCCAGCCAAAGAGCCAGGCCGCCGGCTTCACTATGCCCACCGAGGCCAGGTACAGGCCTGGCAGCGTGGTGATCATGGGGTCCCACTGGGAAGAGGAGAGAGAAACAGGGTTACAGAGCTGCTACCACACAGAAAGAGACCAGGGATGCGTGATGGGTTACGATATACCATCCCCACTCACGCCCCGCTTTGTTTAGCTGTTTAGTTGAGTGAATTTCTGGCATTACGAGACTGAAATTTTTGAATGCCTTGTACCCTGCCCAGCGCACCACTGCACAACAGGAAGCAGACACCAGCATTTCAGCATTCACATTCAAACAATGCCCACAAATCAAAGAATGGTTTAGACTGGAAAGGACCTTAAAGATCATCTAGTTCCAACCCCCCTGCCATGGGCAGGGACACCTCCCACTAGAGCAGGTTGCTCAAAGCCCCATCCAGCCTGGCCTTGAACACCTCCAAGGACGGGGCATCCAAAGCTTCTCTGGGCAACCTGTTCCAGGGTCTCACCACCCTCACAGTAAAGAATGTCTTCCCGATGCATAATCTAACTACCCTCTTTCAGTTTAAAATCGTTACCCCTCGTCCTATCGCTACGCTCCCTGATAAGGAGCCTGCCCCCCATCTCCCCTGTCGGCCCCCTTCAGGTACAGGAAGGCCGTTGTAAGGGTCCCTTTTCCAAGCGGTATGTTCACAGAAACCATCCATCCTGACCGGAGAACACCAGCCGGGAGGGCTCCCGCCCCGCACCTGCAGGAAGCGGCCCTGGCAGTAGGCCTGCGCCTGGGGGACGTGGAAGACCTCGTCCATGTAGGGCCCGCGCTGGTGGCGGTTGATGGCCGCGAAAAGCAGGCACGACAGCAGGAACGCGCCGCTCATGGCAGCGGAAAAGCCGTAGGCCTCCCCCCGCTCCATACTGCCGCCGCCGCCGCGCTAGCCGGGAAGGGGCCGCCCTTCCGGGGCGGGCTGGGCGCTGGGAGGAGGGACCTGGCGGCGGCGGAGACCATCACCGGGAAACGGTGAGGGCTTGGGGGAGCGTGGTGAGGGAAGAGGGAGGGAGTGCGGTCGCTGGCGGGCGGGAAGGGGTGAGGAGAGCGGCGGGGTTCCCCGCGGAGCCCGCACGCGTGGGGGTTCCTCTCTATGAAGCCTTGAGATCCACAGAGGAGCGGTCGCGTGTTATTAAAATGGTGTTTTATAGGAGCGGGGGCGTGCGCGACCGTCCCCCTGGCGGAGGCGGAATGGCCCTGAGGCACCAGCTGGAGCTGTTCCCCGGCTGCGGGGTCACCCTCCTGCTCTTCGACCGCGTCAAAAACGCCGCCGCCCTGAGGAAGAAGGCCATGGAAGGGGCCATCGAGGGGGCGTTCCTCAGCCCGGCCATGGTGAGGGAAGGCGCGTGTTGTCCTGCTGGCGGGGCGTGAGCGTGCTGGAGGCTGCGTGGAGATCCTTCCCTGTGTGGGGAACGGCCAGCGTCTGTAATCCCTGGCCTGCGAGCCTGCACGCCTGCTTCGCTTTCTCCACGCCCCTCCTTTGACTTCGTTACAGTGTCCTACGAGTGTAAGGGCTCGTCTGTGGAAAAGAGCCCTGGCAGGACTGGCCAAAACAATTGATGCACTTTCCGCCCTACTTGGTGGAGCTGTTTAAATCTGTTTCCATCAGTGTGGCCAGCAGGTCAAAGGAGGTCATTCTCCCCCTCTACTCTGCACTGGTGAGGCCACAACTGGAATACTGCATCCAGTTCCGGGCCCCCCAGTTCAAGAGGGACAGGGAACTACTGGAGAGAGTCCAGCATAGGGCAGTTAAGATGATTAAGGGATTGGAGCACCTCGCTTATGAGGAAAGGCTCAACGAGCTGGGGCTCTTTAGCCTGGAGAAGAGAAGGCTGAGGGGAGACCTCATCTATGTTGCCAAGTGTCTAAAGGGTGGGTTGAAGGATGATGGAGCTGGACTTTTTTCAGTGGTTCCTAGTGACAGGACGATGGGCAATGGGCACGAACATAGGAAGTTCCATTCAAATACAAGGAAAAACTTCTTCATGGTGAGGGTGACAGAGTCCTGGAACAGGCTGCCCAGGGAGGTGGTGGAGTCCCCTTCTTTGGAGATTTTCAAGACCCGTCTGGATGCAGCCCTGAGTGATGTGGTCTGGGCAATCCTGCTTTAGCAGGGGAGTTGGACTAGATGATCTCCAGAGGTCCCTTCCAACTCCAAAAATTCCATGATTCCATAAAATGTAGTACTAATTGTTCAATACTCTATCAAAAATCACTGCTGCTTGAAGCCTTAGTTCTCATTTAAACCTGTAACTAGTTTCTGAATCTAGTCTATTTTTGTTAGAATTGGCAAAACAGTAGGGAAAAAAAAATAATCTAATCTGGCAGTTTACTGACAGAGGGTTTATTAATGTGCTTCTTTTTTCAAAAGATTGCAGTAACCTGAAATATAGCATAATCTTTATGTCAAGTAATATCCCACACAGTAAATAATCACATTAACTTTGGTAGAGCAAGAATGGCCAAAATAACTTCCAGTATACTGTATTGCTCACTTTTATGGTTACAGACTTAAGTAAAATTAAGTAATGAGATTTTTTTTAAGGGTTTAAGATACCGTGTTAAATTTTAACTTCCTTTGTTGTATTTTACAGATTGTAGATCCCTTTCAAATTCTTGTGGCAGCAAACAAAGCAGTTCATCTACAAAAGATTGGTAAAATGAAGACCAGAACTCTCTATTCAGAAATTATTTTCAGCCTTTCACCAAACAACAATGTAAGAATTACTGAACATAATTGCTTTTTTTTTTTGCCAGGGAAGCTTGCTAAGTTCCATGCAGCCAAGCTAAATATAGGTATTCACTTAACTGTTTACCTGGCTACTAATAGAAGTTACTGTTATTTTTACTAATAACACCAATAGCCTGTTGTCTCTTGTAGCTCATCAGAATTACATTAATGTAAAATGTGTGTCAATTTATACTCTTAATATATTTTTCATCTTTTCTTAGATTTCAGATGCATTTAAAAAGTTTGGCATTTCAGACAGTGACACAGCAGTACTCATTGTTCTGGTTGCAGAGAGCGGAAAAACTATAAATGTGGAAGACATAGCATCTCAGGTAGAAGGCCAACAGGTTTCTCTAGATGAACTCCCCCAACTCACAGACACTGCCAAAGTTAAAAAGGTAAGTAACCAAAACTGGCATAGAGAAAAAGGATAGTTTATTTAGTTGGCGGATTAAATATTAGTAGACGTAATTAACATGGGGTTTGTGTTTCTTTAGCATAACTGGAAACTTGTTTTAAGTGAAGCTTGATTATTTTTTTCTTACAATCTTCTTACTCTGGGGAAAAAAAAAAAAGTTCTAGTTGTCACACCCTGACATCACAAATTTTAAGCCATCAAATTCTTAACGTTGTCAGGAAGTTGGAACATAAAAATAAATTCCATTTTGCTGCCTACCACTCAGACACTTTTCCTTCCTGTTTTCTCAGGCAAATATCCATTTAATTAAAAATAAATTTTCAGTTCTGAACAGTTTCGTAATCTTAAGCACATAAATAGTCCCAGCATAGGCGGCTGAAATAAAAATGTGATGATTAGCTGCCAGGAGCTGTTAGGGCATGCGTGCTTTTAACAGATTACCATATGCTAGATAGGTATCTTGAAGCATATGTGTTCCACTTGAGAAGATTCAAGTAGCTTAAATCATGTCAATTATGTCCATCAAAGTAATGATAGGAGACATATGAATGAAACCGGACAAATCATAGTATATAATGTGGAGATAAATGTGCTGTTCTCATTCAGTTTCATAGCTTTCCTTTGTCTGTTGGAGTTTCAGAATTTGCTTGGTTCCTCAGTCACAATTCTGTCTTCCAGGCAAGACAAGATAGGAATCTCTAATGTAAAATGTGAGGGAGAGGGGGAAATCTTTTCTTGTTGTGTATATATTTTTAGAAGATACGTGATGATTTTTTTTCCCCTCCTTATACAGCTTTTATGTTTTTCTTGTTCTTTTTCTCTGCAGCTGTACAAAATTACTCCGCAGGAAGAAAAAATTGGCACCTTATTGGACAGTATTGTTTGCAGAATGTCAACAAAAGATGCTTTATGAAAATGTGGAAATAAAATATTTTTTTTAAGGAAAAAGAGAGCTTTGTTGCAATTCATCCTGCATATGAGGGAAAGTGATATAGTGCTGAGTAGTTTGATGACATCTGAACTCTAACCATAAATGAGGGAGCTGAGATACAGGGGCGATCTGTACTGTGTTCTTAGCACTCAGAGCAGTGCTGCTGTGCAAAGCAGAAGTTGCCATGGGTGTTTCTGTCTGCTCTCTTAACAAGAGAAAAAAAGCACGTTTCCCAGTACCTTAATTTGACCATAAACAGATGGCTTGGTAATCGGTACTTACTTTTCTCTTTCATCAAAAGTTTTGCTAGTCCCAGATAAAAATTATTTACAATGTTTGAATCCTGTTAACCCTCCCCTCATTTGTTCTGTTTTGGCACCCCTGGTGGATACCGATACTACTGCTGGGAAAGGGGTTTCTGCAGCACGAAGAAAAGGAAAAAAAGATAAATTTCCAAAACTATCAGCAGCACCTCCTTTGTTCTGCTGATGGATAGAGTTACTGCCCACCCTTTCAGAACTGAAAGGGGCAGGAGGGGCACCACGGCAGGCAGTGGAGGAATGGTGGGCATCAGAGGTGCACAGAAGAATCAATAAGGTCAGTATGGATGATGCTGTGGTGGTGGTAGCACCTGACAGTCTGATGTCATCAGATGCAGTGTGCTGCTGAGGGACTGGTGTGGTGCTGTAGTGTTGACGTTCAAAGATAACGAGAGGTGGTCTTACCGTGTAACACCGCATTATGACTGGTGATGCTGACTTCCTAGGGTCTGGTTCCAGGTGCAGAATTCACAGAGAAATTTCCACCATCTATTTATTCACTTCAATTGTCGCTAGAACTTACATAGCATTCTGAGAGGGTCATTGAACTCATTTGGTCTTGTTGAACCAGTGTTAGGAAAGGCCATCAAAAATACTGATTTCCAATAGTCACCAGGTCCAACGGTCCTGTGTGAAAATAATTTAATCACCTCTTAAGTACATCCTGTTCAAGAAAAATTACATCCTAATTAGGTAGAAAACCATACTATTATTGTTAGGCTGTATGGTTTTTCTGGGATGTGTATAAAACTATAGCTGTCTGCGTTGTGGTGTTTTTCCCTAACGTTCTCTGAAATGTTACAGTTTGTGTACTTAAAAAGTATTTGGAAGAGTGTGCCCCAGATTCTTACACACAGTATTTGGGAAAACGAAATATATTTGGGAGAGAGGCAAGCCTGAATTAGAGCTGAAATTTAATCCACTACAGTAAAGAGACCAGCAAACTGACATACAGACCTAGTAATGTCTGTCTGTCTATATTTAATATGGAAATCCTTAGCTTCTGGTTTGCATTTGTTGTTTTGCATTTGTTAATCCTTCCCTCAATTAAAACACAGTAGTAGAAATACCATCTTTTTCTTACCAACCAAATCAATGGCAAAATAGTTACCAAGTACCAAGGGAATGACAAGGTTTATTAAAAGAAATTATCCAGGAGAAATAGCTGTGCTGATTTCTTGGTGTAAGGGTGGTTTTATAGAATGCATCATCCTCTCTAAAGGGAAACGTGAGGCAGTAGTGAAAAATGGAGCTTGGAAGGGTGTGAGTCTTGAAATAAAGTGTGCATAACACTGGCATGTGAGAATGACCACGGAAAATAAAAGATTTGTTTTCCTTTTCTGACAGTCCCGTTGGTACATGGAGTATATCATCAGATTTGCTGGCTGAAGCGCTGACATTGGTTTTGGTAGCTAAAAATAACAGCAGGCAGGTATGTTTAAACCACAGCCTTTTTTGAACATGTGTAAAACATCAGTCTGGTTTGTTTAATATAGGAAAAATATTAATAAAAAGATGACTGGGTGAGAATTGATAAACAAGTTCCAAACCTGGGTTCCCAGTTTCTTGTCAGGCTATTTCATTGCTGTAGAAACAGAAAATCATTTGTTACTGCTGACATGAGTTAAATTATGAAATTGTGATTTCCTGTGAGTCCCCGATGAGCTGTTTTCATGGGTGGATTTACTGGAAATTAATTTGGGAGCTGAAGCCTCCATTGTGTCATTCAGGCAGGCAGAGGATTTGGGTCTGTTGGTGATGAAGACTATGCCATTGCCCTGCAAGACCACAGTTTTCCCCTAGTGCTAGTTGCATTTATCCAAGTTAAACAAACCATTTACAAAAACTGCTAATAAATGTAAATTTTTGTATGTTTGTCCTTCTGAATACATTAAAAATCAGTAAATTTGCATCTATAATGTTTATTGTTAAATCAACGACTGCTGTTTTCCAGCAAAGCAGAAGTTGAAGGAAAAAAGGACATTTTTTTCAAAACATTTCATGTTCTAATATTCTGAA
Organism: Gallinago undulata; assembly: GCA_026546715.1. Lineage (NCBI taxonomy): Eukaryota > Metazoa > Chordata > Aves > Charadriiformes > Scolopacidae > Gallinago > Gallinago undulata. The sequence continues at coordinate 16,644,940 of JAOTQQ010000001.1, forward strand.
CTGTCATACCTCATCTCTTCTAGCACAAGGGGAAACAGAGGAAGCTGAAGCACTTTCAATATCTTATTTAGATCCCCAGTGCTTTGGAGACAGGATTATACCTGCAGGATTTGTATATTTAACAGGTAAATCCCAAAGTATCATGTGTGGTCAGTTGTTCTAGAATTTTTTGTTGTTGTTTATTTAAAGTGGGACCGTTGCTGGGTTGTTTGGTTGGGTTTTTTTTGCCTGTGCTGCCTTTTTAATATTGTGTATATGACAAAAATTGAGTGAAACCAGCAGCCTGTGCTTCTAAAAGGCGATGGCTACAACCCCATCCACCACAGAACTTGTTTTCCTACTTGAACGCTTTGCAATACATGAGTTTCCTGGGGGGAGGGCCGGGAGGGAAGAGGCAGGGCAAGCAAGAAACGGACTTTACAAAGGCATCTTTTACACTGACTTTGTAACATGCTGTTATGGTTTGAGAAAACCCATAACAATTTATTCCTCCTCCCTGCACCTGTCAAGGCTTGAAAACACAAAGACCTTGAATCCCACATAGCCTTGCTCGCCATAAAGTAAATATTTTCATGAATTCAGACACTAGAGTCTTCTAAAAGTGCAGTTTTCCCCAGCATTAGGAAAAAAGTTAGTCCTGTGTCTCTCAACCCAGGACCCAGGCGGTGAAGCCAGCAGCTATTGCTGTTTGAGTTAAAATAGTTCCCAAGCTTCTCAGCTGAGGTAGATCTGACATGGGTTCAAGCCGCTGGCCTGTCCATCACATTGCAGGTATTCTTCTGGCCATGCAGCAGGAACGCGGATACATACTCCATGAAAACTTGCCTGCCCTGTCATGATGGCCGTAGTTGTCCTCCCTGAGGGGAGGATGTCCAGTAGCAGACCAGGATCTGCCATCAGCCTTCACCTGTGGGCCGGAGCCTGTGGGGGATCGGATATGTGCCCATCTCATGGCTCGGGGAGTGTATGTTTTGGCACACGGCAAATCTCGCAGTGATGTGAAAGGGACAGGTGGGTTCAGCAGGGACAGGGAGGAGCAGAGGGTAGGCTGCTCACATCAGGATGACTCCTCCTGAGTGCTCTGTGGCCATGTCTGCAGACCACCGTCATGAACGTGGCAGCACAAGGGATGCACATTCACAGCTCCGGCAGCTCAATTTGTGATGTCAGGATGTCTAAACCCCTCTCTCCTCTTGTGCTCTTCAATGGCACATTTACAAGGGAAGGACCATCCTTTTGCTTTCACACTAGTTCATGCCATATGGTTTATGACTCGGGTTCCTATGTATTTAATGTGTTAATCAGCTTTTTTTTTTTTATTATTGTTGTTATTATTCCTATGTGTGTTGTTCTTGAGAGAGCATCATCAAAGCTTTGCTCCCACGTTAAAGCATGATGAAGTGGGAGTGCTGCATGGATCCAGGAACACCCATCCCAGCACCCGCACCCACCTTCTGAGAGCTGACGCAGGTGTCTCTGGTGCTACACCGTGCTTTGTAAACACCCCTTGAGGTGTGGTGTGGTATGGTATGCCATGCTATGCTAGGCCAGGCCGTGCCAATCTTCTCAGAAACACTTCAGTTTATGTCCCTCTCCGAAAATGGATGGATACCAGAGTGGGGTACAACAAGAATTCTGTTGTCTACAGGTACTGCATAATTACAGACATGTATCTAACTGTTCCCAAGTTACTCAAAATGTCTTGCAGTTCTTTGTTTATTCACATACTGTTTGGTAGTTTAGGCAATGCTGACATTTTGGGGTTAAGCTGAGTTTAAGCTCCAAAGGCTTATAGTATTGCTCCCAACAGCCACTGCCTCTCAGAGCTGCCAGTTCATTAACCTGAGCTCATTGGGAGTAGGCAACCATAAAATTAACAAAGAGTTTAAGAGAGGCTGCCAACTGGCTGCATTTCCAGAAAGCTTGCAGGTTTTCTGAGGGGCATTACTTCCCTGAAAAAGTGGAATTATGGAATGGCCCCCATCAAGGATGGGCTGGCATATGTAGAGGTTGGTACTGCCATGAGGTATTAATGAACTATGGAAAAGCAAGCAGTGGTTGAAGATGAATTAAATACATTGGGTACAAGATTGAAGAGCAAGACAGCTGGTTCTACAAAAAAAAGGATGCTTACGAATATACTTTATTTCATGGTTTTATTCCTGAGTTTACAAAGGCATTACCATAAATTAAAAATATGCAGATGCAAGTCCCATAAAAACTCTCTTCAGCATCGGAGATGAGAATTTGAGTTGTTCAGAGTTCTTCCCTTGCCTGCGGGATAGCTGGTCTTACTATTTTATTTTTTTTCCTATGTTGTTGTGACACAGCAGATTACTTGACTACTTATATGTTTTACCATGGATTAGGACAGGTAATCTTAGCAGAGGTAGAGACTGGATAGCCTAAGTTACAAAATGGAAAGCTGGGGTGGACAAACAAAACACTGACCAGTAAAAACATAAGCTGAACCCTTCTTCTAGCATATTGTGCTTAAATTAAGTTTCATATACATGCAGAGGGTAGTATCAACATCTTTACAGTGCAAACAGGTATATGTTATCCACAAAGTCACATTCCGTACATTGCCTATTAAATTGCTTCACAGGTTCAGTTCCACAAGTAGCAACAGTTTAAGCAGTTTCAAGTAAACTGTAATATGCTGAGACCATGTTTTTCTGTACCTCCAGGGTATGGATAATCGACACAAATATTTCTTTAAATATTTGACAGAGAAAGGATATTGCTGCTATGAGGATGAATCTTTTCTTGACCAGGCTCCCCAAATTGCCATTAGAAGGATCATGACAATCACTGTGTAAAGGGTATGGACTGTAGCAAGATCATCTCCATGCTGGGGCTTGAACCCCGAGGTGCTGTGCCAGTTCTCACTTTTGCTGCCACTGTTTTTCTGTCTGTGAGCACGGAGAGAATGTATCCTGCCATAACAAAAAGCAAGATTAAGATTAAAATTTATTCATTTTTATTAACAGTTCTGTGGTGTTATAATGAAGTCCAGATTGTGCATTGTATCATTGACTAGATTTGGGAAAGTGTCCTTCAAACTGTATGGGGCTCATAAAGTAATTTCCATAATTGGAAATGCAAAACATTTACCAGCCATTTGGTATTTTTCTCCCACTGACAGGCAGAGAGACTGGGTATGGGCTTGTTAGAGGATGCACAGTGCTCTTACTCTTCACTGGTGATACAGATCAGTTGTATGAGAAAAAACATACCCTTTCATTTTGCAATATTATGTAAGTGGCAGGTTTTAAAAAATATTACCAGTTTCTAAAGCTTTAAACCATGGGAATAAGCACAGCATGTGCTATGTGAGCTTCCCATCCTGCTCTGATAATGTCTTTTCTATCTCTGCTTTTCAGAGAGGACTTCCCTCCTCAGTCTATGTCATGGTATTCATTAGCCAAAGATACTAATCAGGAGTAACTACAAGAAGTGTATCTGCAGCATTGCCTGGAGTAACATTTTACATTGCTTTCCCAAATGGTTTGAAAGTAGAAGTATCAGCCTATGGTAACTGACTTTCAGTTAGTGTTATGTCTACTGAAAATTGCCTGCTAAGCCCCAGTGGGTTTTCTTCATGGTTTTTTTTTAAGAGAATGTTGAATGTCCACAATTCTAACTGGAATGCCAAAATTAAATCAATCAGCTTGTGACTTTCCTGTAGCTTAGGAAGGGGTCTGAGAAGTATCAGATGTATTACAGCTTTGGTTCATGCATGGTTTCTGCTGTTATCGGAAGAGTAGGAGTTACCAAAGATGTTACTGCAGATACAGCTTACAAGTAAAGAGCGTTTACATGCAAATTATATTTATGTACTTAAGCACACTTGGAAGAGAGCTGTCAAAACTGATTTGTTAAAAATGAAAGACTAGGAAGTGTGATCTGCAAAGGTAATTCATCAATAAAACAGAAGTTCTGCAGCTGAAATTTTACGGAAAGGAGTTGTAGAATTAGAAATACTCATTTAACATTTGTATTAAGACAAGAGCTACCTTCTGTCTTGTGTAACTGCAAATCAAATAACACAGTTCATGATCATCATGCAACATCATGTGAATATCGTGAGAGGAATATTCTGCTAATAGTGTGCTTTCCTATCTCTAGCCAAGGGGAATGCAGTAAGTGCATCTTACCTCCTGCAAGCATTCATGGTGTCTTGGTGATAGAGTTCCCAATGCGTCAGATTTCTTCTTGAAGAGACGAAAAAGGCCTTTTTTATCCTCTTGTTTCCTTGCACAGAAAAGGAAAATCTTAACTCAGTACCAACAGAAAGAATCTTTCTTCCAAGCCCTCCAACTTGACCAATGCTAATCTGGGAACACTTGATATATGTCAATCAAAATTCTCAAATTACTGGTTTTCTAATGGCGATTTTGACATAGTTCTTCAAGAAATTCCCTGGAACGGCTCACAAGGCAAGTAATGAGTAATCCCAACGACTGGCTTCTTTTAGCTGCTGGGATCCCTTCTTATAAACAGTAGCTTGCTGCTAAAGTGTTGCCAAATTCATCGCAACCCAAGTAATGCACAGATGGAGGGTGCTGGTGATGAATAATGCAGGATGAGCTGTAACTCAGAACTACTTTCTATTACATCATAGGCTATTTTTGGGTTACACTTAGTTGCTTTCTTCATCTGTACTTTGGTTTAACTTGCATGGAGTGAAATTTCAAGCCATCACCACTTTGATGTGCTCTAATATTCAAATATTTTCATGAAAAAGTAGGTGCCTTCTTTAATAATCTGTTGACTTTTATAACACGATCATATTCAATAAGCAGTCAATAAGCACTGTATCAGCACAAAAGAAAACACTTGGACATTTAGGGTTAGTAACAAAGTCATATCCATTCTATTCTTCGCTGACCACCCGGGGCCATTAATTAACATGACACTATGCCAATGTAGAAGTTCTCCCAGGAGCTATGCATTGCCTCATTACCTGGGTTAATGGTGGCTTTAGTATAATAAATCCAATGGTCCAGTAACTATTTGTAAGGCTCATGAATCAACAAATTTAAATTTGT
>JAOTQQ010000001.1:16650548-16789501 GCA_026546715.1 Gallinago undulata
TTCTTCCTCCCTCCCCCAAAAACGTGAACACCTTCTTGCATCATCTTTAAACTGGAAAAAAAAAGTTAAAACAACCTTATTTCTCACTTAACTTTTACTATAAGCTTGCTGTCACATACAATTGCTGTGAAGACAACTCTGAACTTGTAGTTCTGGTGCATTTCTAAAGGTTTTTGCCTTTCCTTCATATAGTATTCATGTTTTTATAGAAATAGAACCGGTTCCTTTAATTTTAGCCAAAATATTAGCAATTTCCAAATTAAGACTGAGGTTTTTTTAGTCATATCCTCAGCTGTCTTAAAACTCTTTTCTGTAAGTAACATTTATAAAAAGAGCTTTCTAAATTTCATCAACATGGTGACTGTGTAAGACAAACTGATGGAATCTACATTTCCCTTCGGCGGATTTGTGACAAGTACCTCAGGGTGCCTTTCAGCAGAGGCTCAGGTGCTCTTTACTTCTAACGTCCATTCCAGTAAAACCAGTAAATTGGCAAGGAGGTAAACGTTCCCTTTGAAGACTTTCAGATGCCATGTTTAGGAACACCCGCGCGAACTCGTTAAAAACCACCCACTGAAGCGGAGAGGCCCGGCCGGACCACCTCAGCGCCACCGGCAGCCATTGGGCCAACTACAAGTCCCAGAATGCCCCGGGCGGAGAAAGGCATGTCCGTTATCTTTCGAACCTACCAATGGGAGCGCGCTGGGCGCGTTACGTGAGCGGGGGGAGGGGGACGATTTGAAACGTCCGGGCGGCATCTCTGAGCTGTTTCGTGCTCGGCGGCCCTGCGGCGGTGGGTACCGGCTCGGACCTTCCCCTGAGACCCGGCTGTGGAGGGGTCGTTGCGATCGGGAGGGTGGTGGGAGGCCCGGGCGACTCCTCGCCCCTCTCTAGGGATGCGCTTGGGGGGGTCCCCCCGGCTTCGGTGGGCGCCTGCTGGGCAGCCCCTTGAGGGACTGGAGCAGGCCGGCCCGTGCTCGGTGTTAGTCCCTTGGAGCAGGCCGCCCTGCATGAGGTGCGCTGCCTGAAGGGCTCCTGGCCAACCTCTCGGCGAAGCCTGGGCGAGTTCCCTTAAGGCAGGGGCGAGCCGACCTTCGATCGCCGAAAAATCGTATTTGATGGGTTTCTGTCCGCACTTGAAAGGCTCCGTCTTGAGCACAGCACACGTTTCTTCTGTGGACGAGAGATGGGCTAAGTCTCAGTTAGGCCAGTCTTGAATTAGTGCTGTAAAAAAGCTTTTTTCCTTATTTTTTTTTTAGCGTATGGGTTGGCAATGTTGGGCTGCAACTGTCCAGTGGTGCTGCACATTGCAGCTGTAGTCATATAAGGAGTTTAGTTATTGAACACAGTTTGTGTTAAGGAATTTCAGAAATTCTAGACATCACTGCTGTATTTGAAGGCTCTTTTTACAGAGGTTGCAATGCTTTACATATGCATAGTCTTAGATCATTTGATTCAAGACCGGATGGTAAGATATGTGACATCCCATAAACCATGTTATGCTGTTCATAGCTGTTGGCTAAACATAACATGTCTTCAAAGGGAATGCTTACCTCTTTGCTAACTTGGCAGTATCATAAAATTCTGTTGGCTTTTTTAATGTACTGCATAGCTAATCCTGTCTTTTCCAGACGCTGTGGAGAAAGGAAAAGAAATGGCAGTGCATTGTTCAGGTCAGGTGACTGAAGAAACACAGGATATTTGGATGAGCAATGGTAAGTGGAAAACATGTTGGGATGGTTTCTACATAGTGTATCCCTTATTAAAAGTTCAGACAGTTTGGAGCAATAGACCTCCTGTGTCTGCTTCATAGTTTGCTTTGTATGTTTGTTGCCTTGCATAGGCTGCTGTTGCCGGGCTCAGACTTGCAAGCCTCCTTAAGAGCTTGTGGAGTGCTGGTGCTAGAGTGTGTGTAGTAGTGATGTGATGTTATCAACCTCTCTTCCATATATTTGATCTGAGTTCCTCCCTTTTTCCTTGTCTGTCTGCTGTGGATTCGATTAATATTTAGTGTATATGCTAGCTAACAGAACTCGCTGGCTCCTTTTAGTGTCCAGTGGTAGTCCAGTGAAGTGAAGAATGAACAGGACAATTACACTATCATGTAGCTCTGGATTATATATTCTCAATGTTCTTGATTGGAGGCTGCTTATACCCTTTCCCATAGACGGATCCCAAGTTCCTGTTAAGGCTGATTAGGAATTAACGCTGAGATCTTTCATGATATTTTGGCATCTGTCACAATTATTATCATATTCACAGCTCTACCTTCAATTTCTTTGGCCTAAAAGGTATCTTTTATTTTAATTATTTAAACTTGGTAGCTAAAAATTTCTCTGAAATCAGCTTTACCAAATTGCTAAAGCACAATGTAGTTATTGTTATTGCAAATCCCCACTGACAAAATCCTTTTTGCTATAGTTTTAGATGTTCCTCTTCTGATTGATGAAAAGTTTGATTTTGACCTTTCACTCTCTCCACAAAAGTAAGTGAAGGGTATACAGGTAAATATACCTTTAAAATGGACATATGTAAGGTGCTGGGCTGACTTATTTTTCTTAGTAGTGGAGATGAAGATGAAGTTTTTGCTGGACCTATGGGACACAAAGAAAAATGTATTGCTGTCAACGTTGAAGCAAAACAAAATGCTGAAAAAAAGTGTGTGCCTGCTTCTGATGATAATCTCGTGTGGAGCCCACTTACAGATCAACAATTTTCGGAAATTTGTGCAGAAGCTCATTTGTTAGCACTGCAAGTACAGACTGGACGCAAGAATGAACAGACTAAAATAAACCAATCAGAAGAACAGGAAAATAACATTATAGAAAAATTTGTGGAGGACTCGAAGTCAAAATTGAAAATAATGAAAAATGAAAATATAGAGAAAAGTCCCAAGTCTCTTAAAAGGGAGACATACTGTGTGCAGGATCACCCAGCATGTCAGCTGCCACCTTGTTTTCAGAAGAACTCGGATAAACTTTTGTCAGATAACAAGATGCACGTTCTTCATACTTCTCCAAACAGAAACCCTGTTAAAATTCATGTATTGCCTACAAAAACGGCCTGTTCACCTCTGATACAAGAAGAGAAAACTAAGGAAAGAAATACAAAGGCTACTGGCAAACTGCTAATTGCAAAACCTTCATCTCCTGGAAAAAGCAATTTGTTGACTTTTCAAAAGGTAAAGGCAGCTTCTGGGAAACAATCGTTTGTGTTTTTTTTTTTTTTTTTTTAAATATGGCTTCTGTGTGGTTTAGGAATGTTTAAACTGTCTACAAGCTCTTATTCTTAAAAATGAACTTTAATCTTCTGATGTTTCTCTACCTCATAAGAACCTTAGTCAGGAAACATGCATAAAGAAAAGTCAGGGCAGACACTATGGCATAGTAGCCAACTAGTTTGTTTATTAAGACAATGTAGAACATCTGCAGGAAAATTTCTTTTCCAGTGTATTAGTTTTGTGAATACCATCATTCCTGACTTCCATTTAAACACTTACTTGTTGCTGGTAAAATTACTCCACTGTTCTTAGTTGGTTAATGTGCAAAAAAAATGGTTTTGTTTACTGTTAAACATTGTTGATGGAGGGGAGGGTAGGATGACCCACAATTATTTTGATAGGCCAGGAAAATCTCTTGGCTCTAGTTCTGTCCACAACTTGTTTCAATCATGAAAAGTGCTGATTAATGGTATTACATTTAGGGTGTGGCCATGTGACCAACTGAAAATGTATTCTAGGACAGCAAGGAAACAGTTGTGTTAATGTGTGTACATAAATCCCAGTCTCTAGACAGAATTTCTTCTGGATTTTATTGCTCTGCACCTTATGACTTAGGCTCCAGTATGTCCTGCAAAAAAAACATCATTTATATAAAATAGGGCACCCTTTGATTTCTTTGGTATAAGTCTGTCTCTTCTTGATTTTGGGTGCTATAAGAAAAGGCATGGTCTCAGTGATTTAACTAGCCAAATTGTATCCCATTGTCTAAATAGAGTTTGGATGATGCAGTCGACTATTGTAATGTCTCATCTTTTGGAAAGCTAGAATAAGGCAGAAGAATATGAATTAGAGGTCTCATAGTTATAAGGAACAGCTGTTACTGTATAAGTGAACACAATTATATGAAAGTGGTGCTGATTAATTGTTGCAGAACTGTCCTTAGGCTGATGTTCAGTGTATAGATTCCAGCATGTTCTAATACGCTCACTAGAGTAACTTTAAACTATGTTAGCTTAAAGACTAAGGACTTGACTAGGTTCAAAGGCTTTTTCATTGACTGTTGTCTTGGTTTCCTAAAAAAAAAAAATCAATTTGTGTAAAAAAGACTTTACAGTGATTTTTAGAAACACTTTAAAAATGTTGCATTGAAACTTGCAGCCCAAACCGGGAAAACATACTGGTATTTCTACAAAAAGAGACTTGAGCAGCATGGGAACATCTGAAGATCTAATTTCTGCTAAATCTAGTGCTGCCTCAGATGTTGTTGAGTCCTTGTTCAGTGGCAGTTCCTCAGCACAAGACGAAGTCCTTCCTCCACCAAGCAAGGTAACGGCAAGCACATGATGTTCTGATCAAAATAAACTATATTCGTTTTTTTCTTTTTTAATTTAAAGCTATATTGTGTATAATGGCTTTAAGGAAAAGTTAGTCTCTCCTGTAATTGCTGTTCTTGAATGTGTGTTTTAAATCTATAACACAATGAACATATAAATGTGTTTGATTAACAAGCATTTCTTTTGTTTTTAAAGCAATAGCTGCAGGTAAGTGGTCAGCAATTTTCTGTAAGAAGCAAATTTTTTTGATTTGTGTAGTTAACTATACTATATGAAAAGGTTGCCATAACTTGTACGAAGGCTTCCCAGTACCATGTCTGGATGGCTTTTGAATATCTCCAAGGATGGAGACTCAACAACCCCTCCAGGCAACCTCTGCCAGTGTTTGGTGACTCTCACAGGAAAAGAAAGTGTTTCCTGATGTTTGAAGTAGAACTTCCTGTAGTTTCAATCGGTGCCCATTGTCTCTGGCCCTGTCACTGGGCACCACTGAAAACAGTTCTTTCAGGTATTTGTATATATTGATGAAATCTGACTTGAGCCTTCCCTTCTCTAGGCTGAACAGTCCCAGCTCTCTAAACCTTTCTTGAGATGGGAGGTGCTCTAGTCCCTTAATCATCTCAGTGGCTCTCTGCTGGACTCTTTCCAGTAGCTCCAAATCCCTTTCATACAGTGGAGTCTGGAACTGGATAAAGATCTTGAGGTGTGGCTTCCCTAGTGGTGAGCAGAGGGGGATGATCACCATCCTTGACCTGCTGGTAACACTCCTCATGCAGCCAGGGTGGCACCGTCATCCTTTGCAAGGCCATTTTGCTGGCTCAGGTTGAACTTGTCTGCCAGCACTCCCAAGGGCCTTCCCTGCAAAGCTGCTTTCCAGCTGCTTAGTGCCCAGCATATACTGGTGCCTGGGGTTACTCCTTTTATCCTTGAATCCCTTTAAGTTCATACTCAAGTTTGTGGCAGGAATAAAATTAATAGTCCACCTCCTTGATCTGATGTTCCAGTTCTGTATAATAACCCATATATAATGAACTGTTTCTGAGAAAATTCACTTTTTAAATTGTGATCTAAGGAAGGAGCTTCTGTAAAAATGGCAAATGAAAAGTTATAAACAAAGAAAAAAGCATAGCAAAATAATGTGTTTTTTTTTGTTTTTGAATAAACTATATTCTCTGATTCAGCCTGGCTTAAAGAAGATAACACATCTGAAACTTCCTGGTGTTTCCAGTGGTCTTGAAAGAAAGACTATTTCATCTTCCTTCTCATCAGTTTCTGCCATGAACTCAAGTCTGAATTCAAGTTTACCCATTTCTCTCATAGAAAAAAATGGTAAGCACTGTTACTACAGATCTGTGCCACAAATCAATTTTGAAGTAGCTAAGCATGTGTTGGACTGTGGGTTTGGATATGTTTTAATGGTGTCCACTACATACAAGCAGTAAGAAATATTTTGAATGGGGAATGAAACTTTGTAGGCTATCCTAATAAACTCCTGTGGACTAAAGATAAATCTTAAATTTCTATCATTTGTAAAAACTAGATTCATGTAAGTCTGACGCTTACATGCAAGGGTCTGACACTGCTAGAAAGTAAGCAATGACTCAGGAAACCTGTTCTTTTTGTATGTGATCATCTGTATTATAGCTAAGTACATGAACTTCTGAAAAGCTGTCAGCTTGTCAAACTTGAATTAAAAACAAACAAAGAACAAAAACAACAAACCAACCAGCACCAAAACAACTGGAATATGGAAGGAAGGTGGAAGGCCTAGTTCTGAGTGAGCTTTACTCAAGCAGATGAAACTGAATACAACCAAGAGGCTTATAGTATAGTGAGGACGTCAATTTGACCACTTCAGTAAGTCTCAAAGTATCAGAGACAAAGTATCAAAGTCTCCTAAAAAATACTGATAGATGTAAGCACCACAGTTCTTTTAGATCTACCAAGTACCAAGCTACTGCAAATTTTTATTTTGTACTTTGCTTCTGGATGGATAATAATATATCAGTAAAAGTTAAAGCCTAACAAGAATTATTTTATATGATAGCAGTGTCTAGTCAAGATTCATCCTATTAATGAAAGTAACCTACAGACTAAAAGAAAGAACCATACAGGAAACTGAGGAAAGTGCTTGTGGGGTGGTTCAGCCCATGGTGTTAATGACTGTAACTTGAACTATTACCTTGAATGCCTGCTTAAGGGAACAGAGCTGACTGTGCTGGGAGAAAATGTTGAAAATGTAACTTTAATCAGCAAGCTGTATGGGCGTTCCTTGAAGTAATTCAGGAGTTTGGTGAGGAGACTTTCTAAAACAGACAAAACTGCTGGAGAGTTCAGGGAGTAACCTTTCAGTAGTTGTATGTGTTCTTCCTGAACTTGAGTTGTTTGAACATAAATTTAAATGCTGTAAATTGCTGTTTTTATTTCCTGTGTAATTATTCTGCTTATCGAAAACTTATAAGTGATGATTCAGAAGTATGACTTAACTTTCTATTTCAGGAAAAACAGGAATGTCTTCAAAAGCTAGTGTGAATGGCTCCAAGCTTTCACATAGGACAAACAGGCTGGCCCTTGCCAGACCTACGAAAGTGTCATCTCTGCAGGCTGCCAATACTGAGAAATCCAGGAAGCAAGCAAGAGCAGCTAGTAGTTCCAAAATACCTAGTGTTTTAAGCCTGGATAAACCTTCAGCTTCTGCAACATCATCTGAGGCTGCAGGCAGTGAAATTCAGAGGGTGAGCTCTCTTCCTGATCTGCAGAAACTATGTCAACAGAACAAAGGTGGAAGTGTCACAAAAGAAAGCCTATGTCCAAAGCCCAGGGATAGAGTTTTGTCTGTTCCTACTGGTCAAACTCGGGTTTCAGTGAAGACCGGAGGTAAGTACGTAGTTAACATGACCTGTCTTCTAGCTTGGCTACTAAAAGTAAATGTTAACCTTGAATGCTTGTTATTTGTTTCATTACACTTCCTCTTGGAAGGAATTAGTATTTAACTGAAAGGCTTTCTTTTTTTATAACAGATACAAAACCAAATGTGTATAGTGATTAACAAAACTTTTCTCTTTAGATACACCATCAAACAAATTGGCACCAAAAGCAATACCGTCTCTTGGATTGACATTTTGTGGCACACTTGGAAGGTAGGGCTTAATAAAAATTGAATGTACTGAAGCATACTAGTTAAAATACAACATGTTTGGGTGTTGCAACGGTCTTTAGAAGTTTTAACTTCATTGTGTGGTCATTGAGACCAGGTTAGCTCTGTTAATGCCGATTGGAACTGACTTGAAAAAGAATGAAACAAAAATCCAAAACTAAATGATGTCCCCCACTTTCTTCAGAAGAAGATGGTTTTTCTTTGAAGTGCTAAATAGACTAGAGTCAATCATAAAAGCTTACTTATGAAGTAAATCCCCTATTATGCTGTGGTTATCAACTTTATGATGATTACTGCTCCTTTACTGACCAAAGGGAAACTGATTCCTATTGTTTAGTAGAATAGTTTGAATAAAACTGTTTCTAGAAGCTTTTGACTAATGCCTGTTCCTCTTTTTAGTGCTATGGCAGTCAGCACTCCTGTGAAAGCCTCAGAAGATGGGATCTTTCAGAATTCTTGTTTTCCTGAAAGATCTGTTTTTATGACTCCTGCCACTCCGAAACGGTCTGGCTTACCTACACCTGTTCATCGTGTCTCAGGATTTCCAGCAGTGACTCCTCTGCATTCTGCATCTCTTCACCGAAGCTTCAGCTTTTCTACCAAAAAGACTCTTACAGCAGGGTGAGACAGAAATCTCCATATATGAAATAAATGTTGTAGTGGAACTACCTCTAAATTTAGTTTTGGGTTTCAAGGATCTCTGCAAAATGTTAGAATAAAGCATTTGAGCATATATGCTTTCTAGGCCTAATAAAGTTTTACATCTTGTGACTAGTAAAATACTGTAAGTCTTACTGAGATGAGTCAAGATCTGACATTAGAGAATTATAATTTCTAATAGGAAGTTATTTCTTGAGCCAGCAAATGATTTAAGGCTTGTACTTGATGCTCTGACTGAAACCAGATTTGGCATTGGTGTTATTTTGCTATTGCCTCCTGATGAAGAAAAGTAGCTGGTTAAAATACCTATTACTCTTTTTATACTGTTGCCAACAATTCTGTAAAATTACACTTTGTTTTAGTATCAGTCAAAAAGCCAAGTATTTAGTTGGTTGAACTTTAGTCTTTGAGCAGGTTTACCTATGTTTCATCTGAAATAATTGCTTGCAGCACGGGTGAATCCTGCACTGTTGTTAATTATATTTGTTTTCTGTGAAAATAACGTTGCTGCCTTCTTTTATCAGCTCAGTATCTTCTCACAAGTGCTATATATACGTATGCAGGCTTGCTTCATGGTTGGTGGAGAGTGGACCCTATTAAAGCAAGAATGATTCATGGATAGAAAACTCTTCTAATACGTCATGTTACATAGGCTAAATGTCCAAAATAGTCTTTCGCTCAAGGAAACTATTACTCTCTCTCCAAAGACTTTATCATATAATCATACTAAACCCTGATCCTCCAGTTTGTGTCAGTACTTCCTCTCAGCAGGGACTGAACTGGGTTGCTCAATGATATGCAATATCATTACTTGTTTGCTAGTTATTTTTTTAAATTTTGAAAAAATCCCATGTTAAGTTGAGGCTGTATATGTCAATTGAAGATTAAATTTTTCATCAGTCTGAAGTAATTAGTTTGGGGTTTATTGCATGGTTAGGCTATAAATTTATTGCAGCATAAGAAATCCTGTATTTTGCAGGTGACTAGCATACTTCTGGGTGGAAAATATGGGAAGCCTTTTGGCCATTAAAGCTTAGAGTAAAAAAGGAGAAAATAAGGTTAGGGCACTAGCTTGCTGTCTTTAGTAGTTCATGCTAATTAAATAACTCAATTATTGCCAATGTTATTTTCTCTAGTTCTAAACGGACAAAAGAGAGTAAGACAGAGACATCTTCAGAAGATGATGTATCTCCTCCACTTGTGCTACCTCTTGCACTTAACTTCTCACCCGAAAAAAATTCTACAGAAGTAGTAGAAAGCAAAATAAAACAGGCTGAAGTACAAGATCAGCTGGCTGAAGAGAAACAAGCTGAGGTAAGAAATGACAATATGTTTTTCTACAGAACTACAAAGTAAATTGCTTGAAAGTAAATCATCTCAAAATGAGGGAGAAGTAGAAGAACCACTTCAGTATGCATTTAAAATGGATTATTTCTTAAGCACGTGCACCCTCTAGTGCCTATTTTTTAGCACTGACTATCTGTTCAGTGTTCCAACTAAGCTAAGTGGTCAAACACTTGCAGATTTCATATTAAATTTCCACTTCTGGATAAATGCTGTGAAATCCTTGTAGATTTGATTAGAAAAGCTGTCTCATAGGGCATTTACTATTGCAGCCATAAAGTCCTTTTGAAAAACGGTGAAAAATAAGTGTCATGTACTTAGTCCAGGGAATGCTCTTTCCCCTCTCCCAAGAATCTACTGGCTTCATGTTGGAAGCTGGCACGCCACAGGTGTTAAGGAAAAAGGACTGAACTGGTAGTTCTGAAATATTAACCAGTCAAAGGGGCTATTGATTTACAAATATTCAGATGCAGAATAATCTGTCGGTTAATTACTTGATACTATTGCATCAGTGTTTTCCTTGTTTGCTTACTTGATGACAAAAAGTATCTGTTACAGAATTGCTTTGCACATGTATAGAACTCTGATTGCAAGAGAAAGAGATCCCCAAGGATCTCTTTTTTTTTTTTTTTTTGAGCTCGTCTCAGTGCATTTTGCCTATTTGTGATGCTAGCCATTGGCAGAGCAAGAGCTGGGATTTTTACACTGTGTGCAAAGTTACCAACCTGTAAATTAAGCCTGTCCTGTGATTATTACAGCTGTACAAGCTAAATTGACTGTCTAAATGGTTATGAAGGAAGCATGGAGAGCAGAGGGGAAAACCTGAACTATGCTTGCTTTTTTTTTTTTAAAGGCCATACTAGTAGATATTGGAATAGACAAATCTCTCCCATGTGCTTTGGAATGTGACAGTAGACCCCTGATTGACCTTTCCAATACCCCTGAAGTGAATAAGATTACTCCTCTAAAGCCTACAGTCTCAGGGCACATAAAGGTAAGTTACACTCAAGTCTTCTGATGCAAACATGCTAGCAGAAAAATGTCAACTGGCTGCACATACTCATCTGCAGAGCAGCTCCACAATACTGTAATAATTACTTAATATTAGTTCTGTATGTTCAATATGATACTACCTGCTTAGGTGCTCTTAAGTAAAGAGACCATAACTTTCAAAATCAAACAATGTGCTCTAAACTAGAGCTCAGTGAGCAACCTGCAAATAAGAAAAGGAGGAGAATGGAGAAATAACTTAATGCTTAAAGCAGTTGTTAAAAAATGAAATTATTCTGAAGCAGGAAGTTAATGCTGTCTTCAGAAGACCAGGCATGCTGACTGTTGTTTTCTTCTGATTGAAAATTTTTAGTTCTTGGCATCAGCAGCTCATTTTCAGCAAAAAAGCAAGGCTGTCTTTCCTGTTAGCTCTTCTCTTAATCACCTCCTTAGTTGAAAGATGTCTACTGGCATGTACTTTTGAATTTGACAAGCATTTCTGGGCAAGTGTTTTTTGTACATTAGTGGCTTGAAGGTAGATGCCTTTAGACATTGGCAGATGAATGGTGATAACTGAGGATGTAGCCTTTGATGACACTAGATGTAGTTGGGATCAATTTAATATCAGGTCCTTCAAAGTATCTCAAATGAGGTCTACAGAAATCTGAGTTCTGTTGGCATGTTCAGAGAAGTTCAGAAGTGCTCTGCCCTGTCTCAATGACAGTGTCACTTGAATATGAACAGTAGTGGAACTTAGCCTTTTAGGCTTTTAAGGTGAGTATGGACAATAACCACTTTGTGAGAAGTTTGTGATTGTCTAAGAATGAGCTAGATGTCTAAAAAACTGAAACTAAAAGCTTGAGTGTGGTGCTTGCATCTGTCTGCTGAATACTAATAGCAATCCTAAACAAACACAAAAAAATACTTGAAGACTAAATGTTAGAGATTATTGCTGCTATTAATCATGTACAACATCTGACTACTATTGTTTTTCTTTCAGCTAATTGATTTGAGTCAGCCTCTTATCATTCTGAGTCCTGATGTAATCAAAGAAAATCTGGATTCCCCTCTAATCAAGTTCTGAACTTAAGTTAAAATGAAGGATTCCTGGCATCTGTGTTCTCTAAAGTGTTTAGGTGTTACTCTTCACTCCTACAGGTTTGGTTTTTAAGATGGCTGTAGATTATCTGAACTGCTTTAACACAATAAAATTCTAACAGTCTTGAAATGGACAAATGGATTTGATTGTTTAATGGTTCTGCTCACGAATGTGCTACAATGGATGTATTTAAACTGCATTGCTCTAAAGCAAAAAGGGGTAATCTTTTTATTGAAAGCCTTGTCTGTCTTTATTTCCTATAAATTGGCCTTTGATTCCTCATTCCCTATGTGCAATGAAGAGTTAACTTTAAATAAAGGTTGTTTACCAAACTGTATGAAATGGCATCCTTTTATTACAGCCTGTGGTTAGACTATTTTAGTGTTTCACTAACAAATGGTACAATGTAGATAAAGCTAGTGGTCTTCAGGGTGTTTTTTGATACAAAAGTGTAGCAAGTTTGGAAATAAATATTTTTACTATTGAATGATAGTGGACTACAGTAACAGCAGCATCTGAATTTCTGTGGAGGAGTCAACAGCTTGTTACTGCCAGATGGCTTCGCCTTTACATTTGAAGGTTAGTCTTAAAGCATTTTTCTGTTTTTTGAGAACAAGAAAGTTCCTTAACTGAATTTGCTACATCTGGATAATACATGGAGATTTTAAATACAGGGAGGTGAATGGAAATGAAAATGCACATAGTAGTAGCCCATAAAACACAGCCACTTGAAGCTTAAAATGTAGCCCTTGAAACAATAAGCTTGTCTTGGAGATGTCTTCTGCCATGTGTGCACTAGCTTAATGTATTTATGAAAGTTTATCATGAGAAGGATTTTCAACTTTTTGTATTAATTCAAAAAGTAGTGGAAGTTAGAGACTCAAAGTATTGAATTAGGTAGAAGTGTTGAGATGAGTTTGCCAGATGCTTTGATGCTGGAGTGGGTCCAGAGGAGGGCCACAAAAGCAGTCAGAGAGCCGGAGCACCTCTGCTCTGAGGACAGGCTCCGAGAGCTGGGGTTGTTCAGCCTGGAGAAGAGGAGGCTCCGGGGTGACCTTGTTGTGGCCTTTCAGTACTTAATGGAAGCCTTACAGGAGAAAGGGGGTCAGACTGCTTAGCAAGGCCTGCTTCAATAGGTTGAAGGCTAATAGTTTTAAAATAAGAAGGCAGATTTAGACTAAATGTTTTACGATGAGGGTGGTGGGACAGTGGCACAGCTTGCCCAGAGAAACTGGAACCGTTCAAGGTCAGAGCAAGCTGGTCTGGTTGAGGATGCAGGAGGTTGGACCAGATGACCGTTAAAGGTCCCTTCCAACCCCAGGGCCCTCCCCTCAGCGACCCTGCTCCCCGCCCCGCGGCTGCCGGAAGTGGGGGGGGCGGGCGGCCGGAAGCGGCGGCGCCGCGGCCGCGGCGGGTCGGGCCGGGGCGATGCTGGCGGCGGAGCGGCGTGTGGCCTGCGCCGTCTCCGGCGGGGTGGACAGCGCCGTGGCCGCCCTGCTACTGCGCCGCCGAGGTGGGCGAGGGCGGCGGGGCCGGGCACTGCGCCGCCGCGGGGGGGCTGCGCGGCTCCTCTCGGCCTCACCTCGGGCAGGGCCTGTCGGAGAGCCGGCGCCTCAGGGGGCGGCGGGGAGTGAGGAGTGACAGAAGATGGGAGAAACTCGGCCTTACGGCTGTTAGGCTGCCGGAAGAGCTCGTTTTTATGTGAGCTCTTAGCTACAGAAAAAAAAAAAAAAAAAAACAACAAACGCAGAAGAGCTATACTATAGAACTTCAGAGGATGTGTTTGTTTAGAGCAGGATGGCTCACATCTCCTGAAATATTCAGTTACCCTTGCAGGTCTTGAAAAACACAGTTTTTAGGTCGAGGCCCTGGGAATTTCACTTTACAAGTCGTTCTGGCTTTCATTTCGTAGGCTACCAGGTGACGGGTGTTTTTATGAAGAACTGGGACCCTCTGGATGAGCAAGGAGCTTGCTCCATTGACAGAGATTGTGAAGATGCTTACCGGGTTTGTCAGAAGCTTGATATTCCTTTTCACCAAGTTTCCTACGTGAAGGAGTACTGGAATGAAGTGTTCAGGTAGAAACATGTTTAAAATAGATGGTCTTTCAAATATTGTGAAAAGTAAAGATGGGCAAATAATAGGTAATGACAGTTTATTGCAGTATTATAAGTGCTAAGAGGCTGAAGGCTGTTAAATATTGAAGGAATTATTTTTTCATTCATATTTAAGATCAGAAGTTATACGTTGGTTTTAATACATTTGTTATTTTTGAAATTGATAGGAAATTTCTCCCTCATGATTATGCCCATGAAGCAATTGCTTTGTTGTGGTTTATTTCTTCTGTTTCCCATGGACTGACCCAATATTATTGAAACTTGAGAAAAAAATATTTAATTATAGTCTCTGTGTGTAATTTATGCAATATGTTTTACATTAGTACATACTGAATCCCACTTACCAGAAGGTGATTGTGCACTGGCCTTGCTTTTTTAAACTTGCGACAAATTTGAAACTGTTCTCTAAAGAGGGTATTCAGATTTTCTCTGAATTTGTTTCACTTTTTTAACATAGGAAAAGCTGAGAGATTTTCTTGGGAGGCAGGAGAAAAAGGGAAGTACTGGTAATAACATTATTTATCTTTTATGTATTCAACATAAGTGCATAAAACTTGTTCCCTGATCTTCATCACCTCCCTTTTAGTAGTGCTGTTGTTATTTTGTCCTGGAAGAAACTGAGAAATAACCTAGTCATGCTACTTCTACTTCATGTTGAAATGACGTCGAGCACTAAAGTTTTGTACAGTCAGAGAAGAAAACAGCCCCGAAAATTCACTCCATTTTTCTGTTCTGGTGTGAGAGAATGAATAAATGTTATGAAAACTCTTGAGGGGTGTGGGGTGTCCATAAATGACAGTGAATTACAGATAATAGATCAGTTTTTCTTTTGCTTCTCATCATTTATTAGTGCAGTCTTCACAAACAATCACAAATGTCTCAGTTTGCTTCAGAATCCTTTTTTCTTTACTGTCATCAGTGACCTTGAATTTACTCCTCCTCTGGATCTCTCTTTAAAGGTTATTCATCAAAACCCACCTTTTATCAAGAGTCTTCCAGATCTGGTCTTTCCCATCTTTTGTGCAAACCTATTTCAGGTCTTTACGTCAGAGAGAAGTTCAGCAGGCATCCTTCATTCCCTTTTCTCCGGTTCTGTACTTCACTTGAATTTCTGAACTGATGTGAGCCTGGCTTTATGCTGAGTCTTTTATGAAGCTTCCAGTTACTCTTGCAGTATGTGCCAAGGAGTGTTGTATTATCAAAAGAGTACAGTGCTGAGCCAGCTCCTGTTAGACCCAGGTGATTTAATTATTAGTAGGAATGGTTGAATTCAGAGCTGTTAAAAAGGAGTTAGACACAATAAAATAGATGTCGCTTTATTTTCTATTAATATATGTAATGTATAACAAGGTAAAGAAGAAGCAATTGATTCTGGTTCAGATGGTTAAAAGTAAACCCAAATACTATTGTTGTTGGTGGTGTTTAAAATCCAGTCTATGCCTCAGTTCTTCTTGACTTCAGTGGCTCCTGAGGACAAGCAAAATAGTGCAGTGATCGGATCTTTTGATATCTCAGTGCGTCACTGTATGTTGGTTTGATTTCATTAGTTATTATTTCAGTGTTTTCAAGCAAATAATGCTAAGTGCTTTAATTATGTGACAGGGTAAAACTACAGCGTGACCTTAAGAAGCTACTTGAATATCTTAAATGGAAAAAATAAAAAAGACAGGAAAAAAATCTCTGTAAAATTAAGGCTCAAGACTGCTTATGGCAGAGTTAATGCAGATTAAGTTATTGTCCATTCAGCTGAGATACAGTAACTTGTGCTGTGTACTCCACTGTACCATCTCTTTGAAAAGTTAATCAGGGTTATTGAATTCTGAAAGTAAGTATTTTGTAAGATATGAGTAGGATGTACACAGTGGGCAGCCATGTCTCCCCTGAGGGAGTATTGATTCAGTAAAACATGGTTACAAGATCATGAGTGATCATTCGACCATGTCCTCAGTGCACTGGGAGAAAATCTTCCAAGCGCTGTTTTTAATAGTGTCCTTGTTTGAGGTAAAGCAACTTTTTGTTCAGTAATTTTATTTCTTAGCTAGGTCTCTTTTAACTCTCTGAAATTAACAGCATATTGTGGAGAAAACTTTTCATTCTCAGAGTGATAAGACCAATGTTTATAGTTAATGGCAAGGAAGGGTATGCAGAGAGTCTCTTGCTTATACTTAAACTGCTGTTAACACCTAAGGTCAACTAATTTCATTATTTGACCCATTGGAGGGTTGGAAGTGGAAGAGCATAGAAGGATCTCACCTGCGGGGAGGAGCAGACAGGAAAGGTGACCCAAAACTGACCAACAGGGTACTCCATCCCATCTGCATCACGCTCTGTATAGAGGCTGTATGAGGGATCAAAGGGTCAGCCTCGTTCTTCAATGGCTGACGACTGAGAAGGACCCTGTCTGTTCGTCTGCCTTTGATCCAAATCCATGCATTCCTGAATCCACATCTAGAATCTAGTTCCCATCCATCGCTGAGTCAAATCTGGGACTTCCCCAGTGCCTGCTGGTGACATCATCCTGGGAGCTTGATACAGTTTTGTATATACTGTATCTATGTCATTATTTTCTTATTTTATCATTAATATTTCATTGAAGTGGTTTATTTCCCTCTAAACTGGTAAATCTCTTTATGTCTCTCCTTCCTCTCCTTGGAGAGAGGTGAGGGAGGGTATGAGTCATTGGCAAATCCAACATGGCCAATGGCTAAACCATGACAACAGGTTAAAATCTAATGGGTATTTTATTTCTTATGTAAAATGCTTAGTATGACCGAGTCTCAAGTTCTTATGTTTAAACAGATCATTCAGTCTCACATAGCATTGTGCAGTGTTAATAATGTTGATATACCTTTGAATCTTTATTTTACAGTGACCTCTTAAAAGAGTATGAATTGGGAAGAACTCCTAATCCTGATATTGTGTGTAACAAGCACATCAAATTCAACTACTTTCTTCGCTATGCTATGGATAACCTTGGTAAGGCATTTTCAAGTGTGTGAGTACAGAGCATGCGCCGTGGAAATGCTTAAAGGATACAAACTCTTGAGAAAGTGGGGAAAAACATGAGCTCATACGCATGCCTAATTCACGCATCTCTGTAGCAGTATTTCAGTGTTTGCAAAGTATTTGGTTTTAAGTTTGCTTTGCATACAGAATCATTGAATGATTCAGGTTGGAAAGGACCTTTAAAGGTCATCTAGTCCCAACCCCGTTGCTATCGGCAGGGATATCTTCCACTAGATCAGGTTGTTCATATGTAGGAACAGATGTAATTCGGGGCATACATTGACCTAAGCATAAAGTTTTACATTCTTAGGTGGTCCTTACAGTACAGAAGCACAAGTGCTGGCATGCTGATTGCTCTTTGGTTTTCTTACTGGATGTTTATAGTTCTGTAAAAGTGTGAATTTCAAGTATGTGGCTTTGTTGTGTGTTTTTTTTCTTGATAGGAGCTGATGCAATTGCTACTGGGCATTATGCTAGGACCTCACTAGAGGATGAGGAGGTATTTCAACAGAAACATATTAAGAGACCACAAAGACTTTTCAGAAACCGTTTTGAAGTTAGAAATAGTAAGTGGTTTCTTCATGTCATATTTCATCCTAGATATGAAAGAGAAAGTTAAACTATATTTGGTGTCACAAAATTAGGAAAGTTTGTTACCTTACACAATTTAAACCCCAGCCTATGTAGAAGGTTGATTGCACAAAACAGGGGATTTACATTACTGAAAATTACCCTGACTCATCAAGTATTAGATTTTTTATTTTAGGAGTTCTAATCTGGGTGCAGAGGTAAGAATTGGCATTTCGGTAGTAATCAATATTCTGGATGATCTGTAATGTGGATTGAGGAGACAGTGGTATCTTCTATACCCTGGAGAACTATTTAAAAAAAATCATTATCACATATTTCCATGACTTGCATAAAATTTTCTTTTTAAATGTTTCTTCTATTTTAGGGAATGTATTATTTGGCTATTCAGTAGGTAGTATAGATAGAACTCGTTGTGGCTATATGCTGAAGTGGAATTTTAGAATTAAGCCTTTGAAACAATAGAATTAATAACGTACTTTTATACAGTAATTGGGCTGTATATTATTTTACTGGAAAAAATCAGGTTCTAATTCAGTAATTCAACTATTCTGCCTTATTTCTCTGTTCTTCTATAGAAGCCTTGTTTTCCCAGGTAGGTCAAGGTTCTGCCTACTCTGCAATTGAGAAGTGCAGGTGCAGCATATGCAGACATTTTTAAGGCTACAATTCTCATGTCACCAAAGGTACTAGTAGCAGCAGTGCAGGTTTTGCTCGTCACCCTAATAGTCTGCCAGTGGCTGTACATGATCAGAGGTTGATCTGCACACCTCAGCGCTTCCCTGGTTATCAGGACCAAAGCCAGCTTGATGAATGCTGGTTTGGGTATATCTCTGCATGGCACTATCATGGCTTGGATGGCAATGTAGAGGTTTCCCAAATAGCTCTGCAGCGGGCCTTAATGCAGTAAGGTAACTCAGGTGAAGCTCTCATGTATAACGAGAAGCATGCTATATCCAAAGGGGAAGAAACTTGCAAATTACCAGTATGCAAAGCTGCCACAGTGATGTTTTTGTGTTACAGCTTCCACGCTTTCATTTGTTTGTTCTGGAATTAAAGGAGTTTATTTTGTTTTTTGTTTTAATTCTATTTCTAGAAAGTTGAAATCAGTAGAGTTTGTACATCAGAGCTATTAGCTCTTGAAGAGAGTGGACAGAATATGACTGAAAAACTATATCAATTTTATTTCATCTAGACATCCAGGAGATTCTATTTTATAGAAAAAAGTCAAACTCTCCTGAGTATTGGGAATAAGTCCGCTGATTGTTCGAATCATTGATTTACAGAGGTATTATTTCAGGGCAAAAGTGAATGTTGTTTTTGTTTGAAGAACAGTATACTCTAAGATGTTTGGATGTCCATGCTCTCTTTCATGTGAAATGTGAAAGTTGTTTTTACATTTCATATCATGATGTTGATGCTCCCAGTGACACGTGCAGTAGTTTAATGGATGAGGCAGTTCAAGACCTTGTAAGATTCTGTGTTTTACAAAATCAGAATCTTTTATGATCGTTTTAGTGGTGAGAAAATACCCAAACATTTTTCAGTTAGGTTTTGAAAAACCTGAAAAATGCTGTCTTTAACGTGTGTTAAGAAATAATAAAAGCAAAATGTTGGTTGTGAAACAGAACACTAAAGGAAGCTGAACTATTAAAGGGAGTTATTTTGAGATGCTTTATGTGTTCTTCCCTTTGCAGCTGTGAAACTCCTTCAAGGGGCTGACCTCTTTAAGGACCAGACCTTCTTTCTCAGTCAGATCACACAAGATGCTTTGAGGAAAACCATTTTCCCTTTAGGGGATTTAACAAAAAGTTTTGTAAAGAAGATAGCAGCGGAACATGACCTTCATCATGTGCTAAAGAAAAAAGAGGCATGGTAACACTTAAACTCTCTTGATTTGTATTTCTTTCTAAAATAGACTTTTCTGTACTTTTTGAAATTTAATCTGTGACAATTTAGCTGTTTCTGAGCAGTATTAATAGAATGAGTTGGGAAGCAGTTTTATAGCTGTGTGCTTGCTTAAGAGTACTTTTATGAGTTTATGGTTAGTTGTGTATTTTAATTTGCAGTTAATCTGTCTACTGTTGTATAACAGAAGAATTAAGGTGAAGGTGAATGTGTTGGGTTGCTGTGAGCCTTAAGGAGAGTATTCTCTAGCAGGTGAGAAGCCTTTAAGCTTTTAAAGGCTTCCTCGCTATAATGTTTTTCAAAATGTCTCTGTAGAAATTGTATCATACTGTTTTCCACAAATACTTTAAAAAAAAAGAAAATTTCTTTTTCCCTGGCTAATAAATAACACTTGATGCTATGCCTAGCATAGTTTGGGATACATAGGAGGTTAAAAACCCCATCTTGGACAGATTATTAATAGACATTATTTCAGGTGTTTTTCTCTGCTTTTATGGATTCGATACCACATTCCCTTTTCAGAGTATGGGAGTCTGTTTCATTGGTGAAAGAAACTTTGAGAATTTCCTTCTTGAGGTGAGCAACATTAATTCTATGGCAATCTTTATGTTCTGTTCTGGTTTTCAGTAGTAGTCTATAACACTGTATGCAGAAAAATCTTTGACAGCTCATGGCCCACATGAAGTAACAATGTCCCGTATCCCTTTGCAGTCCCAAGCCTACGCAGATTCCAGCAGCCTGTAGGAGGTGTCTTGCCCCTCCACCAGTGAACAGTCAGTCACTTTCTGTAGCAAAAAGAGTGTGTGAACTTGCCCTCCTGTGGCTGCCAGGCTCTGGCAAATGGTTGGGATGTGAGTGGGGCACCTGGCTGAATTCTGCTGTCCCCTGGCATAGGTGAGGATGGGGGCAGTGAAGCACAGAAATACTGCTGAAAGGGGCTGCCCTTCCTACTTTTCTCTCTAAAGCACTGGCAGGGAAGAAGCAGTAAGCTCCTTGGGCAGAGTTTGCTTCTTGAAAAGCTATTCTCCAGCTTCAAGAGAAGGTAGTGACAGAACCTGAAATAAACTGTGAGGGGGGTTTTGTGCCATCTTGTGACTTAAACAATCTCTTCCTATTTGGTAGTATTTAGAACCTCAGCCAGGTAACTTCGTTTCCATTGAAGATAAGAAGGTGATGGGAACACACAAAGGTAATTGACTAACTCACCTTAATAACTGCTTTTAGATAAATGAAACAACTCTGTTTGTAATTTGTGAGACGAATTTTGTGAAATTCCAAACCAGTCTACAGGTTTTTCCCAGTTTGATAATTCCAATAATTGTGGAAAACTTGCTTTGTACAATAGTAGAGCCTTGAACTACAACTGATTCTTGATTATTTGTTCCATGTTGCAAGAAAGTAAATGATAATTATTATGGTTACTCTGTTGATACTAAGTGGTTGTTAATTTAATACCGAGATACCATTGTCCATTTAATTCTTTCAGAATGACTGTGCTTCAGTTCTAGATTCTTTAGTATCTAATCTTTGCAGAAAAAATACACCATGCACCTCAGTGATGCACAGTAGGACATCACCAAACATGGGCAGCTTACCTTTTCCTTCTGTGTGTCCTTCCTTTGCTGTCCTCAGTTCTAGCTGCCGGAACTGAGTTCCTCTCTCACGTAATTTATGGAAGTAGGAAGTTCTACTAGTACATAAAAGTAAGGGAAATTGCTAAGACTGAGTGGTAGCAAAACCACAAATTGAAGCTGAAATAAAGAAATGTTTGTCGTTTATAAACCCTAGGGATACCACAATTGAAACAGATTAGTTTGAAATCGCGTGCTTCAGGTACGGATAAAAACTGTAGTTTGTAATTGGTATGTTTCTCTAAGGCAACTTGGCTCATTGTTCTTTGTTTAGTGGTAAAGATTTGGGGAAATGAATTTAACATTTTTCTAAAAGTAAAAGATTAAATGCTGCTAGCAGTATTACTTTTTTGTATTTCTCTAGGTTGGTTCCTCTACACAATAGGCCAGAGGGCTAGGCTAGCAGGCTTAAAGGATGCCTGGTTCGTTGTAGACAAAGATGTCAGCACTGGAGATGTCTTTGTGGTGAGTTAATTAACACTGATATTGCAAATGACTACTGCAAGCATTTTGTGATTCCTTCTGTATGGAGTGTGATTCCAGCCTGGGCAGAATTCTGGGCTTTCCTCTTGCGGGTAACAAGAATCAACTGGTGCAGCGGCAGCAGATTTGGAAGATCTTGTCCAAACTGGCTTTTCGTGAGTAGAAAAAATTGGTTTAGGTTTTGGTATAAAGCTTTTTTCAAACACATGGGCAAGTACTGAAAAGAATCGGACAATCTACTGAGCTCTCATTTTCTACTATAAAACATGAGGGTTTTTGTAGTTGTTATGACACAGTATGCAAAACTTGGATTAACTTGGTTTACTATGTATTGCTAATTCCCTTTTCTACTAAAAGAAATAGTAGCCAGCAATACAGTTTTTGTTGTTTGGGAAACCGAAGCAGAATACATGTAATACTGTGAATCACTGGTGTCTTAGTGACTAATTGTATGAGATGACTGGGAGTTCTGCAGCTCGCTAGCATTGTTAATGTTTCCTGCTGTTCATGCAGTTGTTATTCTTATTTGACACTGATGTGATTATAATGAGGTGTTCTGCTACTTGTTGATGTGCCTGGGAGGAAAAAAATCGTAATCAAATGAGAGTCGAGAGGAAACGGGCAGGACCACTAAGAATTATTTTTTTATGCCCTACAGTAAGGTTGTGTGTGTGCAACGCCTTTGTTGGGGAAGTGTTGAGTTGAGAAATTGGAGAAGAGGGAGGTAGCATCTTGTTGAGGCAGGATAAGGAGGGCAGTGGGCACATGAATTCAGGCTGAAGAAGGCAGAAATACAGTTAGAATAAAAAAAATAGAAGTGGCATAATTCTGGGAAGTACAGGACTGACAACTAATTCAGGCTTGCTTTAGTCTAGTTTTTTCACTAAGGGCTTCCACCTGGAAGCTGATAAGTGCTAATAAATGCTTGCTTGCTTACTCATTTTGCCTTCATTTTGATACAGCTTGATGCTTCTGTGTTTCATGCTTTACTTCATAAATGATACACTCTCTAGCAAAAATATCAACATTAAATAAACGTTGTATTTTAAGGCACCATCAACAGATCACCCTGCTCTGTACAGAGACCTACTGCGGACAAACCGAGTGCACTGGATAGCAGAAGAGCCTCCCGCAGACCTCGTTAGAGATAAGATGATGGAATGTCATTTCAGGTTTCGGCACCAGATGGCACTGGGTAATGAAATCTTGGTTTGCTTTTTGTTTTACTCAGATTGTGAAACTGGTAGTATGTTCAGTGTAGTCCTGCAAAAATAGTTGAAATGTTTTTTTGGCTTGCCTTTCTCTTTCTGTAGTGTCTTGACTCTACATCTGTTTAACGTAATGATGAAAGTTTTTCGGTTTTGATGTGAACATAAGGATTAACTGGCAGATGTTTGGCCATTTTCTGCTCTAGTGCCTTGTGTACTGACTCTAAATCAAGATGGGAGTGTGTGGGTGACACTAGTGAAGCCAGTGAGAGCTATCACACCTGGGCAGGTAAACAATTAGAAGTTATTTTCTTTTCTTCACTTTTTTGTGTTTTGGCTTATCTGGCTAATAAAACAGAGTAGTGTTTTTATGAGCTGGAGGAAAATTATTAATTTATTTGCATGTGAAAGCAGTCAGCTATTTTGACTATTCATTGACTATTTTGAGGAGATTGTTTCCAGTTTGAAATGGTCCCTTGTTATCCATATAGTCTGAGAAACTGGATTACAAGTTTTAGAAAATACGTGAAAACATCTCTGGTAGTCAGATAAATGAATGTACTCACTGCCCAGCAGGTCTTGCACAGCCTGCAGTAGCTCATGTGCCATTTTCAGCTGCTGTAAAGATTCTTCCCGTATTTCTCTCCCAGTTTGCCGTGTTCTACAAGGGTGACGAGTGCTTAGGCAGCGGGAAGATCCTAAGGATGGGCCCATCGGTGTACACCATGCAACAGGGCAAAAACCGAGAGGAGGGGCCAAAGAAGGAGGAGATTGACAAGATAGAACCAGCAACATAACATGTGGGTTCCTTTATTGAAGGACTTCAGAGAATTTGCTGCCTGAGAATAATAAAGACAATAATAAACATTTTTATTTTTCCTTCTGTATCTTCTAAAGGTCAGTTGGCTATTGAGTCCCAGCTCGACTGTTAGCACTAAACAGGTTTAAAACTAAAGCCAGTTTAGTATGACTTTACTGGACTGGATAGTGATATGTAATAGTTAATATGTATCAAGGGATGTCTTAAAGCTGTTCTTATAATAGTAATTACAAATACAAGAATTTTAATATAAAAATCATGTCTGAAATCATAAATCTATTTTTCTTGCGTAAATGAAATGCGTTTTTTTTCTTACTTGAAGGTTCCCATCCCTAGGTAAAGTACATGTTGTTTTACACTAAATGTAAATGCTTGACCTTTGAGCTCTGGAAAAGAAATGAGTGATATTTAAGTACAGCATTTTGAATGAACTCCGAGCAAGAGGTATTTATTTTACATTTTATATAGTTTTATAAGAAATGCTTTAGATTCTTAAGCTGTATGAAGCAGTGTTTTTGAGATGTTTATGTAATACAGGATTACAAATCTAGGGGCTTGAAAACAGTTGTTATGTTTTTTCACACAACTGACTAAAAGTTTTTGCTAAGTGCTGAGGGCAGAGGCTGTTTGATTTGTCTCCTGGAAAAGAGAATGCATTGTTTCACTTCAGAAAAATGCAAATTCATATGCATTACCTTATTAGGTAGCTAACTTAATATAGACCTGATAATAATTGGATCTTGCCATGTGTCAAAATGGAGTGGTGTTAGGAATAGTTGAACACGCCAGTCAAATTATCTGTGATTATAAGGATTGGGTGCCTATTGAGGACACCCTGAGCTTGTAATAAAACTATTACATCAAGTCAACAAAAATTAATTCCTGTCTTTGAGCACGGTAGAGAAGGTAACTGTCCCTGAAGTACAGCTGTGCAGGAGCAAGACTTTCCAGATGGGTGTAGGTTTCTGAAAATTGCATCCAATTTGGGAGGTAGGAAAGCTGTACCCTAAATGTATCTTTTAAGCAGATCCGAAGGCATGGATTACATGTACATCCTTTTCTGTTGCCTGAGTATCTTCTAAGAATTCCTTTTATTTCTTCTGGTAAGAAAAGTAAAAGGTAGTCTCTTCAAAGTGTGGAGTAAAAGGGCGAGAAGACACTCTTCAGTGTCTGCCTGCTAGTCTGGCACAGCTAAACACACAGCTCAGGGATCCCTTTAGGAAAAAACCGTGACTGTTGAAATCTTACGCATTTATTTGACATTACAGCTGATCCACTTGAGAGGGGAAAAAAAGCCATGCTTTTTCACTGGTGCCAAAATCAGCTCAATTTAGAAGTCTGTCTTCAGAGTGTCCATCCATACGCAGGTTGTCTGTAAAGAATACACATGCTTCATGTCACCTCCTGATCTGTGTTAGTTGAGTTGTGTTATGGGTCCTGGTCATGACTTCTCTGTGGTTTTCCTAATGTTTTCCTTATCTTACCTGAAAGTTTCATTGGAAAATTACGATTATGGAAAATACAGAATTAATTATGAAGGAGTTAATGCTCCACACCGCCCTCATCTGAGTTTTCCTGTAAATGTCCCAATTAAACTCTTCACAAATGTTTTGTGTTATGTTGGTGTGGGTTTTTTTATTACTTCATCTCGCAACACTCTCAGGTACGTTTGTTTTTTTGATACTGTACTGGTTAGAGGTAAAGGATGTAGCCATTTCTGTGTGTTCAAAATTCACTTTCTTTTAAAATTCATAAAACTGCAGAGGTTGGCAGGGACCTCTGGAGATAATCTAGTCCAACTCCAGCGCTCAAAGCAGGGGCTCAGAGCAGGTTGCTCAGAGCTAAGGTGTCAGGTTTTGATTATCTCCAAGGATGGAGGCTCCACAATGTGCACTAATAAGATCCCCCTGAGCCTTCTTTTCTCAAGGCTGAACTCTCTCATTCTTTCCTTGTATGATGGATACTCCATTCCCTCCTCATGACCTCTTCAATCTCTGTGTCAGGAAGCTATCAGCACCTCAGAGACCTCTTGGACTGCTTGTGCCTGTCAGTGTTGTCCCTCCAGCAGGTATCAGGGGTTTAAGTCCCCCATGAGGAGCAGGGCCTGCAAACATGAGGCTTCTTCCAGTTGTATTTCTTTGTGATCACAGCCTGTAGCAGCCACTTCCAGCAATGCCACCCTTGTAGGTTGCTCCTCTGATCCTGACCCACATGCTCTCAGCTGGCCCCTCCAGCCTGTTTTGGTTTTTTCAGGGTCTCTCCTGCCTGGATCACCCTGCTGCCTTAGCTTGCCAGCCCAGTCCACCGTTGGGTCTTCCCACACCGTCCTGGATCGAGGTGGCTGGTGAGCAGTGCATTATCCCTGGGAAGGCTTTGCTGCTGGGTTGCTGGTATGACGCCGGGCACATCCCAAGCCCAGGGTTCTCACAGGTGCAGTCGGTGCAGAGGTCGTAAGTGCTTTTAACATCATTATGGAGAATTTAGGAGTTCTGGCAATGAGCCCCCAGGTTTGCTGAGAGCCACTGAGCCAGCGCTTCATACCAGGGAAGTTTAGCCAGTGCTGCTTGTGTGGAGCTGACACAGGGCACAACAAGCATCTTCTATATCTCCTGTAGGACAGAGGCTTTTTAACAAATGCTCTGCTTCTCTCTTTTTCTTGAAGCATCCTTAAAATTGGACACAGCAGGAATCCAGGATGGCTAATGCAGAAAATTCATAAGCCAACATGTGGCTCTTTGGTGGAAACCTCTCTAGCAGTGGTCTCGATTCACTTTTGAGGCTGAGGGACTTTGAGTTTGTCATCAGAGCTGAACCTCATCCTTCTACCAAAGAAACCTCATCTGAATCTGAAGAAGGGGTGAGTATGGATGGTGTTTAGTTAGTAGAGACTCTTTGAGAAGGATGGAAGCTTCTTGGTGTCAGTGCAGCTCAGCCTCTTGCCTTGATGATGAACAAAGTCGTTAGACAAGATTAAAGCAATTGCTGCTATTGCTCCCAGTGGATCTCACTGTGTCGCTGAGGGCTAGTAATTAGTGGGCATTTGTGAAATTCAAATTGCAAATATATTCTTGCATGGGATGCTTTACAAGAGGTTGCACACACCTAGCAACATGAAGCTTGCGTGTTTAAAACAGCATTTCCAAATAGCTTGTACTCTCCAGAGGGAGTGGTACGTTTCTGTTACCATCCCTTGTGTTTGTCCTGGGTAAGGGACTGGATGATCTCCATCTAGTCCATATTATTCTGTGAAGGGCCTTAACTGCTGACCTCCTGTGCTACAGCCTTGATCTTCTCATGCTCAGGGTCTCTGGCAAGGGGAATTTTATTCTGTCCTGCACAGGGCAACAGCTTCTCAGGGCATTCTGGCAGCACAGCCTATAGAGGCACATTTCCACCACTGGATCTGGCTCTTACAGGCAAGATGAGCAGCACTGTCACCATTTCTGACAGCGATTGTGAAAATACCTGGGGGCACAGCTGAGAAGATACCTTGGGAACAGGGTGGTAAAAGAGCGAGGCAAGAGCGGGGTCAGGCAGCCATGCTCTCCATCAGGGACCATCACTGACACATTCTCTCACGCAGCCTTTGCCAGGGCTGGAGTTCGGCCAAGGTTTGGCTTGAACTGGGTAAGAGCACTTAGGCTGGCAGGTGAATTTTCTTTCTTTCCTCTACTGCAGAAGATTAGCATTGACATGCTTTTAAAAAAATTACTGGCTGGTAAGTCAGTAAGTACTGACTTACTTTTTTTGTCATTTCTCTCCCACTTTGGGCAACAAATTGCAAGCAGTTGATTTCACTTTCAAGTTGTCATTAAGCTTCTCAGGTCTTGAAATACTTGGTTTTAAAGAGTCAGGTGAATAACTGTTTAGGAAAAAAAAAGGACTCTTCCCTTCTAAAGTAGAGAACATGATAACAAGAATTGGAGCATATAACTGAAAACCACAACTCATGTCAGCTAAAGGCTGGGACAAAGGGACAGAGCTGAAACCTCTGTTGTATCCTGTGGATATGTTTGAAACCTGTGTTCCTGGGTGTATAATGACTGAAAAATTGCTCTCTGAGTTATGTTTTATTCCAAAAATGCTTGTGTAAAACCATTCTTAATTGCTCTTCTAGTTTCTTGGCAGTGGTTCTTGCCCCAGCTGGTCCTGCAGAGCTGGAGGACAAGGCTGTCCCTCGTGCAAGATCAGTGTTGGCCTCTGCTTTCACCTGGGTAGCAACTTCAAAGAGGTGAGCCATCACACAGGCATTGTGAAGGTCTTTGGTCACTCTGTGGCAGCTCAGGATTTATGGTTCGGCAGAGAAAGCGTTGGCTCTTAATGTTCACGTCAGCTTGTAGGGCTGAAAGAACCTTTCATCCTCCCACTTCAAAATCACGGTGTTCATGTGCTTTCTCCCTGTAGCTGCAAACCATGGGGAATAAAGATGATGTTGTTTTTATGAAATCTTTTTTTTTTTTCCTTTTTAGAACAGATCTGTCTTTTCAGCATACTTATAAGCAAAAAAATAACAGCTTGGGGGATGCAACATTTTAGTTTGTACATACACATATTGCCATTCAGCCCCTGTGGAGAAGCCTGAGCCTTCCTTAGGAGGTGGGAGATAATTGTGTGCAACCAGCTGTGCTGACTCACCCCTGCAGGTAATGGGATGGAACCAGAGTGAAGATTCCAGTGCAGCCTCTGCTGCCTGGATTCCAGGGTAGGTGCCATTTCAGAGCACTTTCAGATACAGCTTCCTCTTCCCCCTGATTACCAAACTAGAATTCTCAAATCTCTCATTGCCCAAAAAACCCTTTCAGCTTGGAGACTTCAGCACAGGAAGGTCTGATGGGGGTCCCTGCTGTCCCTTCTTTACGGAGGGAAGGTGTTTGGTTCTGCAGCCAGGGACAACAGAAGAAGCTGTGGAGGGCTCTCTCTGCCACCAAACAACCTCAGAGCCAAGCCTTGGAAGCATGAAGCACCATCTGCTTTGCAGTGATGCCTTCTTCAAGTTGGATCCCCTTTAGAAGATGGAGCACATAATGTGGAGGGTGCATATCAAAGTGAGTCTCCTGGTACTTACTTACTCTGTAAGCATGTGACTGCCTACTGAGTCACATTTATGGTACTGTTCAAATAAAAAAATAAGGCTGAGATTTTACCACAGCTGTAAGCCAGCCTCAGTGGGAACTGCCACCAGAGGTGAAGCCCTTCCATCTCCTGCTTGCTGGTCCTGATATTAATGAGTGTTTCTTCAGCTTCTCCAGACGTCTGGTGAGCTGGAAGCCAGGAAGAAGTTTCTGAAGGCAAGAGGCTGTTCATGGAAATGGGGCAAATGTGAAAAGCTGATGTGGAGTGAGGCTACAGTGAAAACATTCCGTGTGGGCTGGGGAGGTTGGAGCCAACTGATCTGTCAGTAAGGATGAGCACGGATCAGAGAAAGTCAGGTTGAAACTGCAGATTTCTCTGAATGCCTTAAATGCTGGTTTCTGTTTCTTTAAATAAATCCATATTGTTCAATTTCTCCAAGCAGAGAAAGACCTAACTACCACCAAGGCCAAAAAATACCCCAACCCAAATAGGTAATCAAACAAAAAAGTTTTGTTTTCCATGCAAGAAAGAGGGAGAAAAATGGATGAGGAGATAGGTTCTGGCCTGGAAAACGCAGGTATTATGTTGGTAGCATGCACAGGTGGGAGACGTTGGTGACAGTAGGCGAAGAGGCTGTCCCACTGATGAAAACCATACTTGCAACCCTACACAGTTTATGATTAGTATTTTTAAAACGCTCCCTCTGCGTTTATATGCATTTACATGCTTTAATGAATTAAACACAATGAAATTATCCGTCATAAATGCGATAATTACCCCAAGGTGGCACGCTGGGATGATGCAGCGAAGCGGGATGCTGTTTCCAAATTCAGCACCAGGAGGCACCAGGACATCACGTTCATCCCTCCCAACCGTGCACGACTCATCATTGGGACGTGGTGGCTAAAGGAAAAGCAGGCGACGCATCCATAATTGTGAAGTTTTTCCCTCTTTTTTTTTTTTTTTAAGATTTTTGCTGAGCCAGTACATCGGAAGAATTGTCACCCGGTGGCTTTGCTCGAGGCAGGGGTAAAGTTGCACTGCCATTTCAGCACATTGATGAAAAACACTGGTTGAGAAGCAGCAGCTTTTTTGGAGCCTAATTCCCATTGGGGCTGGGCAGACAGCGCAGTGGGGCCAGTGACAGCCCCGGCAACAGGGCAAACACATACTTTTTGTTTATAATTCAGGTCCTGGCTGTCCTCTGTCCCTTGTATTGTGCTGGTCATTCACTTTCATGGTCACTCTTAAACTTCATCTACCTCTTGAATGGCTGGAGGTAGAAAGAATTCTTTTTTTTTTTTTTTTTTTTTGAGAATTAGCAAATTAGCACGAGATTCTTACACTTACTTGGACATGTGAGGGGTTTGATGAACACTAACTTCTGGTTTTGGTTTGCTGAATCTCCAGGTTTTTTCTCTTTTCTAAACTGTCTTGCATTTTACTAAATGTATAGCATCAGCTACAGAAACTTGAGAATGGAGTTAATGGACTCCTTATTCTACGCAATTTTACAGGATGTGGAGTAGTTTCTTCAATACAAAAGAGCTTTGAACTTTGAAAGTTTTAAGGTGCTAGAAACAAGAAATACATGGAGACATTCCCCTTAATCAGAACTTACCTGGCTAAATGAAATTTTCTCAGGGGACTGCTACACTCCAGACTTTGATAATTCAGTGGCACCGTTTCCATTCAGTAGCACCACCTTTGGAGGATGCTCCCAGGAGAACACCAGCCTTGTAATTACAGCACATCAGTTCCTGTGGGGAAAAACAACAGGAGACCCAGTTCCAGCAAGAAGTTTCATCAAGAGAAAAGTGACCCAACACGTCCTGGGTTTCTCCAGTAGTGCTGTGGGGGTTCCTAGTGGAAGTTCCACTGGTGCTTTTTGTTCCTGGAGGGCTCCTGGGTTTGTGTCTGGGGTTGCAATGAGCAGGATGTCCTCTGCAAGCAGTGTCAGTGGTAGCTGTTACCCAGCAGTTCTGGCTGGTGGCTGGCCCATCTGGGTTGTCTTGCCAAACTTCAAGTTGGATTCTTGGAAAAATGACAAATTTTTCTTTGACTCTCAGAAAGCCCCAAGGTAGGAAAGAGGAGACTCAGGGATATATAACATTGACTTGATGGAAGCTAACTGTTTTATCCCTCTGTGCATCCACTTCGCTTCTGATTTTAATGAAATTTGGTCAAAACAGAGACAAGAGTTTCATCCACGTCTTCTGGAGCAGGGAAGGTGCCCTGTGGCACCTCCTCTCCCCTGGGGCAGGTGCTGTATAGTTTCCCTTTCCCTGTCTTCCAGTCTGCTGCTTTCTCCAGGGCTGATGAACACCAGCACAGCAGGTAAAACCCCGGGCTGTGCTCACTGCAACACAGAAGTTCCTCCTTCTGCTGAGGAGTCAGAACCAACAGCGTGGCATTTCTTCTCTTATTTGAAGGACTTCAGGGAAATTTGCACCTAAAAAAAAAAAGGTGAGTAGTAGCCAAGATCTTTTTGGCAGTCTGCTCCTCTCAAAGACTGCGTCCCCAGCCCTGCTGCAGCTCCTGCCCGATGGCAAAGCAAACTCAGCTGGTCTGGTACGGCTTTGTTATGCTGGACGAGGCTTTGTATAAAATTATAAACATCAAAGAAGGATGGATTATAAACACAAAAAGGACTGGTGTACAAAAATGAGATAACTAGATATGAGGCATCTGGTGGATTTAAGATTGGTGCTGGATTAGCTTTTATTTTAGTCTGATTACTTAAGGTGGGTTTTTCTACTGCTCACTTACTTTTACCTGTCACTCCTCTCTGGGAGTACGTGAGGGACTCTACAGGTTGTGTTACACCAACCAGAAGAACTCTGTTAGCAAATTTGCTGTATGTAGTAAAACTCTGATTAATTTATTACAAGTCTGAAAGGTTTCAAGCGTGGCTTTTAAACTGAGGATCGCGTTATGTACTATCAGTACTTATTGTAATACCTAGAGAAGTGAATATTAGAGATAGCATGAGAAAAATCTCTGTGAACTGATTAGTAGCCAGGTGTTGAACTTTATTTAAGCCATATGGCCATTTCATGGGGTAGAAACTGTCCTCATCTGGTGTCTCTGTGCTGCAATACAACAGCAGTGCTTGAATTACAGGGAAAGCAGGAGAATTCACTACTGAGAGGACAGGCTTTGAGACTGATGACTTTTAAGGTGGCTCCCTGCAAGTTACTCCTTTCTGAATGCAGAGGCTGAGTATCACTGATGAATCAAAAGGAAGAGGTAACTGCTCTCTCAGCACAAGAAGTTGATCCTGGGAATCAGAGCAGGCAGCTCACGTGCCGCTTGCCACAACTATCTAACCCCTTAACTGCAATGAGCATCAGGTGTAGCTCTTCCCTGCTGCTAATGCAGCTGTACTGAGCACCTGCTGTGAAAACCCACCCCAGTTTCGGCAAGGCTCCTCTCCAGTTAAAGCAAAGCAGGTTAGATGACGGAGCTTGCAGCAGATCCCAAGGGATGTATGGCATGTATCTGAATCACCAGCAGAGGCAAGGCAAGCACTTTGTGGGAAATGGGAGCGCTCTGCTGCTGTCGGCTCCAGCGAGAGGAACTGGTGTCCACTGAAACCTCTTTGGGGTCACCTCGGTTGCGATGGCCCTGGCCCTGCTGCAGAGCACTGCCTGCAGGGGAGCCATGCCTGGGGCAGATGGCTCTACCTGGTGAGCTGGCACGTCACTCAAGTGAGCCAGGAAGAAAATATAGAAGGTGCTTTTGGTTTGTGCTTGGCATAACATAGATGAGACCAGCAAGGGAAGTGTTTTCCCCTGTACAACTTGGTGGAGAAGAACTGTGTGTCGGGCATGCTTTGGTGGCACGGCAGCTCAGACCTTCCTTAATTTGGCCATTTTGTGCTGGAGGAATGAACCCTAAACCTAAGCCAGCAGGGCTTTTCCCTGACTCTTTCTATCCCCACAACCTGTTCCCCGTGCAGCTGGAAGTGAAGGAGTTAACCATTCCAGGCTCTCTCCTTTGTTTTATCCAGAAAATTGAAACATGTACCAATTTTTCTCAAAGTCAAGGCCTGATTTACTGCCTCACCTGGAAACTTGTTCGCTTTGCTGGCTCCCAACCGCAGCTGCTGCTGTTCTGCGCTGGATTCAGCGGGATGTTTCTAACCTGAAGGGACTGCGTGGAACAGATCCACTTGAAAGGGATATTTATTTCCTTTAAAACCAGGTATTCTTTCC
Source organism: Gallinago undulata (assembly GCA_026546715.1). NCBI lineage: Eukaryota > Metazoa > Chordata > Aves > Charadriiformes > Scolopacidae > Gallinago > Gallinago undulata. Next base: position 16,683,404 of record JAOTQQ010000001.1, read on the forward strand.
CCTCTTAAAATGTGCTGGCCTTTTGGGATCTGTTTTTATAACTAATGAAATTACTGCTGTAGGTTCTTTTTTAGCTTTTTCTTTTTCTTCTTCCTTTTTTTTCTTTTTCTTCTTCCTTTCTTTTCTTTTTCTTCTAATAAGCGTGCACTAGAAATGCAGCTGTTTGATCGAAGAGCACTCTTACTCTTTGTACCTTCAGGGTGCTTGCTCCAGAACAGCTATTCTATTATGGGTGGCTTCTCTCATGCCATAAATGTGTTGTTTTTTTTCCCTCTCTGAGTAATCGTGTCACTGCAGACCCAGCCTGTTTGCCTTTTTGCTGCAAACCCTTCTGTCAGCTTTGGTGAGCCCCAGCCTGGGCTCTCCCCGCTGATGCTTTTCCAAGATTTCCATTTGTCCCACTAGTCACGTCCATTGCTTGCCCACACAGAGGGAACATTGGCTGGGCAGCATCTGCTTGCAGGGGCTTGAGGGGAGACCCCATTCTTACTCTGCTTCTCACCCAGCAGAGCTGGTGCTGTAGTCACTTGTACTTCATAAATACCCCACTGCCTTTAAAAACATCACAGACAGGGACCCACAGCTTCGGTTGCCCTGTTTATACATGCGCAGGACTTCACACGCTCGTTGTTTCCTCGAGAATGTGAATATCCTTCAAAAACACAGGCCAAACCCTACATTCTTCACTTGGAAAGTGTGATACAGGCTTAATGTGCCCCTTACCACAAAAAAGACATTGAGGTGCTGGAGTGGGTCTAGAGAAGGGCAATGAAGCTGGTGAGGGGTCTGGAGCACAAGTCTTATGAGGAGAGGCTGAGGGAGCTGGGGTTGTTCAGCCTGGAGAAAAGAAGGCTGAGGGGAGACCTTCTCACTCTCTACAACTACCTGAAAGGAGGGTGTAGAGAGGTGGGGGTTGGTCTCTTCTCCCAAGCCACAGGTGACAGGACTTGGGGAAACAGCCTCAAGTTGCACTGGAGGAGGTTCAGGTTGGATATTAGGAAAAATATTTACACTGAAAGGGTTATCAAGCATTGGAATGGGCTGCCCAGGGAAGTGGTTGAGGCACCATCCTTGGAGGTGCTCAAAAGATAGGTTGAGATGGTGCTAGGGGACATGGTTTAGTGATTCTTTTTTGTCAGAGTTAGGTTGATGGTTGGGCTAGATGATCTTGAAGGTCACTTCCAACCTAGATGATTCTACGATAAGATGGACCTCCAAAGAGCTGCCATCAAATGACCAAAAGCCAGAGGTTTTCCTACATGTTAGCCCAAGGGGTGGGTGTTTTTGCAAGCTGTTATATTTGCAGGGGGGAGGGAAACCCAACCCATAAAAAGCTAATACTGGAAACCACCCAACTGTATGCACTGCCACTATTCTAATGAAAGAGAACGACAGCACCTGGAAAGCTGGAGCTTAGGGTTAATTCCTGTTTCATGAGGGGCTCTGATGTAAAATGATGGCTTTGCGAAGGCCAGGATGGGGTCAGGGAGCCATAGGCCATGCTGGGAGGTGAGGAAGTCCCCTCTTTTGGATGCCCCTGGGACACATGGTAGCTGTCAGAGAGACAGGGCACTTAAGCACAGTCCTCTCCATCAGGGGTGGCTTGGCCCCATTCCACCTCTGTGGTGTCTCCTGGCCCAGGGTAGGGGCTGGGATCTCTCAGCAGCCTTGGCTGCCTTCATGAAGCGGTGGTTCAGAGAGACATTGGGCTGAGCTGTCCTTCAAATAAACAAAATACGCTCAGAGTGTGTAATACTTGAATTTGAAGGAGTGGATACTCTATTCAGAGTGGTCCTTGAGCAGAGGGATGGCAGCAGTAGATGTCTGATGAAGACAGAAGGGGAGACACCAGCCCAGTACAGAGCTCCAGGGGTCTCCTGGGGGCACTCTTAAGTATTTAGAGGACAGTGATGAATTAGCACGGTCTCTTTGCAAGACACGCATCAGATTAATCTAATTTTCTTCTTTAATACAGCACCTGGCACAGTGGATAAAGGAGCAGCAGCGGATGGGACATGTCTTCAGCAAATGGTTTGATACTGTCTCATGCTGTATTCTCACGTGCAAAACCCAGTCAGCGTGGCTGATGTTAATCGATACGAGGTAGGTGCAAAACTCACTTGGCAAGAAGGGAAGTTTTTTGAGAGTCCTCTTGGGTTTAGTTTTATTTGATGTTTTCATTCATGTTTGAATGATGAAATAAAAGGTAGCTTGTAAAGGCTGCAGATGCTGCCAAAGAGCTCCAAGAATCCTCACAGACAGGACTAAAAATCCAAAATGAGTATGAAAAACTGGAGACTGGATCCAAAAATCAAGAGACTAAAATGGGAAATGAGTCCAGTGCAAATTGCTACTTGCAGGGAGGAAAAGTAATGCCTTGATGCTGCCACTGGTCCATCTCTTCAGGAGTCTTTTTTCTTACAATTTACTTAGGCCAAATGTCATTGTAAAGATGAGGACAGTAAAAGGGAATGAAATGGAGATTAGTGGTTTTTTTTGTTTCTTTTCTTTTTGGTTGTTGGTAGGTGCACTTCTTGCATTTTGTGGGCTGCTCTGATCTCTTCTCTCTCATCTCCAGAAAGGCCACATTAGAGCTGGGAAGGAATTGAAGAAGGGCAAGAAGAAGGAAGACTAAAAGGTACGGCAGCATTTCTATGCAAGGAACAATTATGGAGATCTGAGCTGTTCAGGTGGAAAGAGAAAACCCAAGTGCTGTAGGACAGGCCCTGTCGTCTCTGTGACCTGGAGAAGGTAACTGAGAAATGGTCACTCCCTGTCTCTTGTGGTGGGGGCAGCAAAGGTGTCCATTCCAGGGCAGGGGACTAAAGCTGCAGACAAGTAAGAACTTACCTTGCTGCTTGTGACCGAATCAGGCAACCCACTGTACACCAGAAGGTTACATGGGGCCAAGACACAACAGGATGCATTTTTCGCAGTTAAAAATGGGCTGCTGGAGACAAGCACAGCCCCTCCTGCTGGGGAAACTGAGCTGCAGCGTGCTGGGGGCTGGGGACTCTGCTGGGGCCACCTCACCCTGTAATGAGTGGCTTATAATCCTCTTCTCTTAAACATCTGCTGCTGGCCGTTAGCGGAGACAGAATCACGGGCTGATCTGGCCTGTAACTATTCTGCTGATGTGAAAGCCTGAGGCTCAGTTCTGCATTTCCACAATAAAGCAAACTAATACTTGAGAACAAAATCAAGTATTAGTGTTCCACCAAAAACTGAACTTGTATAATAAAACTTAGAACAGTTTCCCTTTGGGCTAATTGCTTGGGTTTGTTTAATGGCAAGTTTTGGCAGAGCTGTTTGCAAATTGAAGATCCTCTCTTTGATATTTGCCTCTAAATTGTGACAGTAACCAGCCTCTCTGCCCCTGACCTCACACTCTCCCGGTTCATTGCCTAATGTTTAGAAATGTTGATGGGAAAGCTGGCCAGATGATACTGAGGAACACTTGTATTTCCAGAAAACTGGCAGACTCACTGCTGTGAGTGCAGGTCACTGCTGTGCCTTGTGAGACAACAAAGACTTGCACAACAGCCTAAAAAGTACAGAGTGAGTAAGACTATGGCTTGGCCTCAGTTGGCTTGAGAAAGCCAAGAACGTAGCCAGGAAAGTCCAAAAGGGTCCTTCTCATGGCAGGCTTTCATGGGCTGGGCTGGTTGCCTCACCTCCCCCCTGCTCCTCTCCAAACCCAGTGCTTTCCTGGTGGTCTGCTTTGCTCTGGGTTAGGAGAGGGTGTTTTAAATCCAGGGACTGTTTCCCAAGTGTAAGAAATGCCACAGGTTTGGACCAAAAAGCAAAGCACGCGGTGGTACCCTGTGCCAGCCAAAGGCACTGGGCTGGGAGGGGGATTGTGTGTCCACCTGGAGCAAACTCCCCCCATGAGACCCTCCCCAGGGCTGGAAGCACCCAGCAGGGAGCAGCGCTGGAGGCTGATGCTCTACAGCCTCTGCTTCCTCAGTGAGAGCGAGGGGTACTCGTACCTGTCCCCCTCCTGGTACTTTCTAAACCCTGGGAAATGCCATTTGGATCCTCAGCATCTGTCCTGCACTTAAAATAAACCACCAGAGGAACAATACAAGTTCAAAAAAATTTCTTAATTTATTGTAAATTCTCCTTTCATCTGTGCTGCAATTCCAGTGTTCTGCACATTAATAAATATACATTTGTTAAAAAACAAACAAACAACCTCCAGTGTCTAATCTGCCATAAAGCTTTTAAAAAGTCATAAAAATAGGTTTTAATTTTTTTTGTCATTAATACAACAGACCCTCATTTACTGTAACAATTCTGATCAAAATAAAAACTACCTACATCTCACTGGGACAAAATATACATACACAGATGTAAAAGCAACTAGAGTGGGTTATACACAATGCCTGAGCACACAGCCAGGTGCCAGACCTTTAAAACATTCAAAACTTTTTTCAGTCAGAAAATGTCACACAGTAGGTTGCATAATTTTTAAAGGAACAGCACCCTTCTTCCCTCTCCCCTTCCAAAGGCCTCCTTGATACATTTGAAAATGCACAGGAATGTAACGAAACCAAGATTACAGTATATATTGTTTCTTTTTTTTCCTGAACTCCTGCATTTTATTTAGCCTGGTTTTATGTTTGTTCCCTTTCACACACACAGTTACACCAACAAAAGCCCGTATTTTCCCCAAAGGACTGCTACGGCGAGTGAGGAGCTCCCGAAAGCCTTGGTGACAGAGAGCAGGTGATGGCCACACCATCACAGCCCTTGGAATTGCGTATTCCCACCACGGAAAGCCACCCTCGGAGCTCTGCCCCACGCTGTTGGATGCAAACTTTTTCACATCTTATTTTCCCTTTTCCTTGTAAACACTGCAGGAAGGTGAAGATGGTGGACAGACCACGCTTAGCTTTCCTATATTTGTGAAACCAGCATATTTTTGTGGGAACTATGAAACCTGAAGCCTTCTACTATGTGCTTTCTGAAACACCAAGAAGGCTGGGGCTCTGCCAAAGAGCTGGGCAGTGAATCCTGAGCATCCTTAAAGACTCCTATTTTTGCTTTGATCAGCAACGTGTCGGGTCCATTGGGAAAGAAATTAACAGTAAAATAAAATACTGTGCCTGAGGCAGAACTTACCCCACGGGAGGACAGCTCTCTTCTTGGGGCACGCAGAGTGCTGGTTTGTCGCAGAGCCAAACACAAGACCTACCATACAATGACACCACTTGTTTTCTTGTTCTTGGTAAGGGAACCATTGATTTGACTTCTTCCAGACAAGAATGGTGTTGAAATTTTAGACGAAGATACGACTTACTTATTTTTAGACCTGAAGTTGCATTTCAATGCACTTGAGAGAAGAGGTCAAAAACACCATGAAATGAAAAAATAAAAGATTTTGTATAGCTTTTAGAAGAGGTTACGAAAAAAACATACTGTGTCCTTAAAGTGTTCCAAAATCTGTCAACAAAACTTATAAATTATAGTAATGGATTTCAATGCACTGTATTACTTTGAAAACTGCATTGCATTTTAAGGTGGCTTCCATGCAAGCTTCAGTTACTTTATCAAACGCCAAATTCAAGTAAAATTGTGCAATGTTCATATAAAAAATATCAAAACCTCTTTTAATTGATTTCCCATTATCAAATTAAGAAGATCAGTATAAATGTAAAATATACAAAGCAACTTTTTCTTTAGCAACACCATACAAAATATATAAAAGTATCTACACTTTTTATATATATATAAAGGAATTATTTTTTTTTAAGACGATGTGTCCATAGTGGGGTGGAGAGAGATGCTGGCATAGAAACAAAAGGACACTTGGTGGGATATTCCTCCCCAGAGCCCAGCAAGCCGAAGGGTTCACACTGTAGCTGGACAAAACTCCGCAAGAGCTGTCTCCTGGTGCTTGTCTTAAGGCTGATGGATTGACTTACTGTAGGTCCAGTGCCATAATAACATGTTTTTCCTTGGTTGTCCCCAGTAATAGGCAGCCCCTGCAGCAGTGTCCGTGCTGCGAGGAGGTATCCGTCCCTCACAGTGCATCCCTGTGGCCATTTCCATACCTTCTGGCATGGGTTTGTGTCCCACGGAGCGTCCCACACAGCACCTGGGCACCGTGTCTCCGCCGCAAGCGCTCCGGAGCCTGCCAAAACGTGCAACCGTGTGGGAATCAAGGCCCACCTCCTCCTCCTCGCTATGTGGCCACTCCAACAAAGTCCGAGGTGGGCAAGCGGTGACCCGGCGGCGAGGAGTCCAGAACCCTGCAGCAGCCATCACAGGTTCCTGACGGTTCAAATCGAGGTTTCGTTACTGCCTCTGTTAGTGAGAAGAAGTAATTGTGCAGGCTTAGGGTTAAACTGGCACAGGCAAAAAGCGCTCCACCCAAACCCACCTAATCCTTTTTAGCAAGGGCTGGTGCTCTGTGAAGTTCCCATGCCTTGCCAATCCAATGCTTGCATGGGGGATGCTGCCCTGCAGGGGAAGACCAGCTGGGAGAAACAATCCTGGGTAGCACACAAGAGATGTGCTCTTGGAGGAAGCTCTACAGAGGGCTCTTGTTTGGCTAAGGCTTAGGTGAAGATGTGAGATGTCACACATAGGCTGGTAGAAACCTGGTATTTCAGACAGATTCACAAGTTCTGCTGTCAAACAGCAGAGTTTTATGCTACTCAAAAGGTGCGGAGATAAAACAGTTGCTTAGTACAAGTTGGCTCGTTACTCTCTGCTGATGAATGTATTACCTGGTAGCAGCAAGTAGTTATTGCTTGTTAAAGATAACTCTTTACTGGCTTACAAGAACATATTTCAACAGCCAATTCCCAGAAACCCAAAGATGTAATTTTATAGTGAGTTAGGAATGGTCTGTGCACCCAGATGACATTCTCCCTGCTGCCAAAGGGGATGACAGGGGAAAACCAGAGTAAAAAACAACCATTCCCATGGTCTAAGAGGGGTGAAGGCGAGGGGTTGGGGGCAGAGAAGCAGGAGCAGGGGGCAGCCCTGACAGAGCATCTCAGAGGGCACACATGGCTCCTGGGGCCATGGGAGGGCATTGCTGAGCCATCCTGGATGCCTAGCAGCATGAGGGAGTGGAAAAGCCCATCCTTGTCCTGATGATGGGATGGGAAAGGCGATGACCGTGGCAGCTGACCAGGCAGGGAGGGGTCAGATAATTTGTGTGGAAGTGGGAGCCAGGTTTGCTGTGACCTGGGGTCACCGTGCCAAGCACAGCAAGTCCCCAACCCAAGGGCAGGTTGCTCTAGTCCCTATCAGCTTGCCAATTCAGAGTGTGCCAGGGTGACCAGTGAGAGGTGTCTGTCATGGCACCTTGCTCATGTTACTTGGGTTTGGCCTTTTCGTCATTAAAACACTGTGGCCTGCGGACATGGTATGGACAAGCACTCGGGACAGTCACCGCTGAAGGACTCCGGTCTCGTCACCAAGTGAAATCCTTGCTCAGTGGGAGTTTGGGGCTGGAAAGCAAAATGGCTGGCCAGAGCCCGGGGAGGTCTGCCAGGGCATCCCGATGGGACACTTACTCTGAGTCTGAGGTGTCAGCATGTCCTGTTCCCACATGGACGTTCATGGCCATGCCATTGAGCTGGTCTCGAGATTGCTCCCTCCGAGCATTTTTTACTGTCACCCCCGAGTCTGAGGGAGAGCGGACCCCATCACTTGTCCCCAGGGAAGTAGTCCTGGATGAGATTGTGGTCTGATTGTAATCTGACAGCTTTTCCCGCAGTCGATTCTTCATATTCTTATCCACCAGTGGGGGAGGGTAGGTGACTTTATTTTTTAAGATGCCTGTTACAGAAAAGAGGGAATGATAAGAATTTTGAAACATATCAGTAATTTCATTTTTTCATGCTGAACACATCCAAAAAGTGACATTTTGTATTTCTTAATCAGACTTCTGGCTTGTCACTTTATTTCAAAACCAAAATGTTAGACTTCAGTAACTACCTACTAGCTTCCCATGGCATATCTGGTTACACAGGTTGAAGCCATTTGAAAAGTGCTCTTCCATGATAGTGCTACCATATGAACTAATTAATAATCATTAACCCCCGGTCTCCCAGTCCAGCTGTGAGGCTGGGTTGGCCATGCTACCTTTCCTCTGCTCCGGCTGCTGGTTATTCTGGTAGGACAGAGGTCTGTTCTCCTTCTGCTGCCCTTCGTTCTCCTTGTCCTGGGGCACTTCATTGCTGTGGTTCACCTGGTTTTCCCTGTGTAGCTCTACGTTGACCTTGGTCTCGACTTTGAGTTTCTGTTTCCCGCTGGGGTCCTCACTGTCGCTGGCCATGAAGCACTCTGTGGGCCAATAGGGTTTCACATGATTGGGAAGGGTATCAACTGCAATGCAAAAAAACACTAGCTCGGAAACCACTTTTGATAGGTTTTCTTGACCACTGCCTAGCCAGTCCTGCTCCCCGTGGCTGGGGAGGAGTTGTGTGTCAAACCACAGCAATGCTTCAGATGCTCCTTGCTGGATTGCACTGCCCTGGGGTGCAGCAACACCTACAAAACATGCTTGGTAGGATGGCAGGGTGTCCAAACCCTTCCCAGAGCAAGATTGCTGGCCCCATCACAGAGAGGTGTGAGTCAAAGCTGCTCTCTCAGCTCTCCAGGGCCAGGGATCCCACCAGCTCCCTGGGGATGCTGGCTTCTGAGGGGTGAGGGCATCTGAGGCACCTCATGCTGTGTTTGTCTAGAGCACCAGCACACAGCCTGGACATTTGTCACTTTAAGCTGACTTATCTTTAGGACAAGATGAACTCCGCCTAAAAATGCCTGCACTCTGCCACACAGTATTGATATCAATGGCCAATGGTCTCCCATTCTTTAGGTTCATGACCTTCCCAACCCCACTAAATCCATATGCCTCTATTGCATGAGGAGAGATAGGTATTTGTTCCCCTTGCACTCAAAGTAACGAGCTCCTTCCTCCTCTTCCTCTTCCTTCATACGAGACTTTCCTGCCTGCAAACCCACTCTCTGAGTAGCGTAAGTGGCAGATTTGCTCAAGCATCCTTTTACTCACACTCAGTCACCCCCGGGAAGAAGCCCTTGGGAGGAAGAAAAAGCAAGGCATGGTGGTAGCAATGCTGTCTCAATTGTGTTGCTAGTCTGGCAAAATTGTCCCAGCTACTCTAAAGCTATTTTAAAGAAGGGAATAAGGCCATCGCTCTCCCCTCGCACCGGGAGTACCTTTGGGTGTGCTGTGGAGAGGGCCACGTTCATTATTTTTGGAAGTGGACGTGTTCCACTTTTTCTCCGGCTCGAGCCCATCTTCCTCGCTGTCCGATGAATGGGAGGAGGCGTAAGAGCTGCTGTGTTCATCCAGGGACAGTTCGCTGTCAGAGTCTGAATCGTGCTCTACAAATGCAGAAAGGGGAGACACAGCCATGAGAGTGCGGAGAGGAGTTATAGAAATCTATCTGACAAACACACGAGGAGAAAGGAAAAGCAGGCCTCTGGTACAGGCCATGGCAGGGAGGAGCTCTTACATCTGTAAGTGTACTTAGGATGAACTGACAAGGACTGTGGCATCCATCGAAGTAATTACGGGAAGCACAACTGCTTGTCTCAGGTAGGAGGTGGGACCTTTTATAGGCATGGGAGCTACAGAACAGGAGGGGGACACTTTTTACCCGATTCAATATGCAGAACAGTAACTCCACAGGACCTCACTCAACACAGCACAAGGGCAAACTAAGGTACCTAGAAATTACAAGGGTCTGCAAATGCACTCTTAGAAATTGCTACAAGGCAACAAAATTTAACATCAAGACCCCAAATGAAGTCAGGCAATAGACACTTTTCATTTTCTTGTACAAAACACATAGCAGTAAAAGAGGATATTGCCTCAAGGTCTCAAATGTTAAAAAATCTCCTATTAAAAATCAAGAGCAACAGCACATAATTTGTGAGAAAGAAAGGAGACGCCAGGAACTGTCAACAGCTGTGACAGCTGTCAGATTAAAACTGAACCATCACAAGAAGCAGATACATGATATTTCCATTCCAGGATTCCCTAGTAAAGCAACCACTGCCTAGCTCTTTATGCCAAGAGCATAACGAGAATCAGACACATTGACTCAGACTAAATATTCTTCCTATTATAGAAGCCTTTGAAAAAAGTGCTGAGAAGGAAAAAGTGCATGACAGGGTCGCAAGTTTAGAAGTAATTCTTACCATTGGATTTTGATGGATTCCTATGAAAAATGGAGGAATCTGCTTCAGTCTGACCAGCCCTTGCTTGACTTGAGGATCCACTGAGCTTATGAGCAGCCTCATCCCTTAGAGAATAAAAACAGGGGACAACTTTCTTGGTCACTTTACTGTTCTTAACAACAAAGCAGACATGCAGATGAGACTCTTCTGCTGGTCAAACGCAGACAGCTCCAGCGGACACTCGCCAGCTCGTGCCTGATCGTCAATGCGGTCACTTTTACAGCAGGACCGAAGTTATGCTAATGTAGCTGTCTGCCTTTGGCCACATGAATCCCACTCTGAAAAAGCCTGAAGTTAATAAGCCAAACCCCACTCCACTCAGACATGACTGAATTTTAACAGGCAAGCAGCACAGCCCAAATAGTTAACCCTAAGAGTTACGCTAATCACTGCGCCGTTGGAACACCCCACCAAAGATGCATGCAGAAGAAAACACACAGAAGAAAATGACACTCACATAAACCAGAACTGCTAGGACATCAAACAAGTAGCATTTGAACCAAAACATTTCTGTTTTCCACAAAAGCAATGAAAAGGGACAGGCAAGCACCTCAAAGCCATGCACCTGCCACCTGATTACCTGAGAATATAAGCAAGGTAGCTATTGTGGCTCTTGGCTGACCTGACGGTGCTTTCTAGGGAGACAGTGGATTCCCCAATAGTTGTGCGATACATATTTGGCTCTTCTATGTATGTGTTGTTACAGTTCAGAGATCGCTGAAGGGAAGAAAAAAAGAAAGACACAAAGCAATACTGAAAGATCCTACCAAAACCCCACGTTACCCACATAATGTGCATTAAAAGTTCTGAAGGAACCAAGGGGTTTTTGATGTCGAGGAAAAAAATTATTTCCTCTCAAAAGTTTTACTTAAAACAGTAATCAAAACTTTTGAGAAACCATCAGAAATCTTGTACAAGTCAATGAAATCAATCAGGCAATTCACTTAACTATGGACGTGTCACCTGTAAGTGTATTTAGCTAACTTCTACCAGCAAGAGGATGTTTTTTCCTAATGTTTTGTCCTTACAGTTAATAATGTAGCTCTTGTAGTAGTGGAGTCGTCTGGAAGAGGTTTCTTTCCAGTTAAAGTGTTCTTCAAGTGCTTCCTGACTTCTTTGTTAAATACACAGTGGAAGAAGAAAATGAACAGCCCCTGGATCATTTTAGAGAGAGAAAGAATAAGTCTACCCGATTCATTACTACCAACCTGCAAATACAAACAGATATTAGAGATACCATAGCCTGTAGTGAAAACCTCTGGAAATGGGGAACTTCTGTGGTAGGTGTCCTTAATATTGTTGCTTAGAGAACTTTAGAAAGCCTTGTGAAATGTGGAGACATACTGGGAGCAGAGATGTCCCAACTTTTGTCCCATGCGTTCCTGAGTTTAGCAATACCTCCTGGTGGGACAATCATTGAAGTTCTCAGGGCTGGGCAGTTGTTGGCTGCCAGGAACATATATGAAAAGCTTTCGCTGGGGGTAGGGAGCACACACGTGTGCTTTCAGACGTATTTGCTCTGAGGGAATTCATGCAGTTGCCAAATTGTTATCAATTTTGGTTGGAGGTACAGTATATAGAAGCCAATCACTCATGAAGTTGCAGCTGTACCAACATCACAAGATGCCTGCATTTCATGATTTCAGCCAAAGCAATTGACTTAGAGAAACTTTAAACTTCAAGCTCACTTTCTAAATGTTCAATCAAATGCAATCTTAGGTGGCATTAGCACTTTGGGATTATTCATTAATAAAATTCACATGAATGTCTTTCTGAAAATACAAGTTCAAAGAAGGCAATGACGTGAAACGCCACATATGTTGAACCTCTCAGGGCAAGCAGGGAGAATTCCAGCTGCTGAATTTCCTCCCTCTCAACAGGTTTATATTTAATTTAATTTTATTTTAGGCTTGTGGAAGCCTTGTTTTACAGCCCGAGTAGGTGTATTTATTTCAGAGCACACCAGTTGCAGTGGCAAAATAACCTTGCTCAAGGCTGGCCTGTCTGGGGTGCTTCCTGGGCATGGTCTCTGGAGGAGACCCATCAAACTTCTTTTTCTCTTTGGTTGCAGTTTGTGGCTGTTGTGCTGCAGCTGACAAAAGCAGCCTGTTCGCAGTAGCTCTTTTAATATTGCAGGCACTTGCCATGACAATCACTGCCATCTTTGGTCACATTCAAGTTGTGACCAACATGAAGCTTCACAGCTTCTCCAGTGCCATGTCTCCTACAAGTAACTATGTTCCATGTCTTTAATCAACAAGTGCGCACACCAAGACAGGCAACCCAGTAAATCCCTAATGCAACAAGTTATATTTGAAAAATCATTATTTGGCTCATTTCCTTAAACAGTAACTTAATTTGTGAAAGCCCTGAACATGGAGCCATCCACTCCGGGTGACATACAACAGCCTCTTACTTGCCAGAGCAACACAACAGCTGTTAACAATGAGCAGGCAGGAGACAGTAAGAACGATTTTTGCCTTTAGAAAGACAGATGTATAATTGCCTTCTGTTATTTATCTGTCACAGGCTACAATAGTAGAGCACTTATCTTCAGAATGACTAAAAGTGAGAGATGTAATTACTCAAAGTTATTGTTTTGGTGAAAAGAATCCTCTCTTTGAGAAAAGAGAGCAAAACCTGTACTTGACATCTCTGTTTTTCTGATGTCAGCTCACGTTCACAGCTTTTTGGGGCGCAGCAGCGTGCTCGATAACGTCTGCCACGGACAAGACCTACCTGCAGGCAGCTGAAAATGGCAAAGAGATAGTGAAACGTCATGACGTCGCTGTTGACCGCCATCAGCCCCAGCAGCCACGTGGCACTGATGAGCAGCAAGAGCAGGAACGCCGTCCGCAGCACAGAGCTGTAAAGCAAACACAGACGGGCATTTGCTGCGACACCAGGGAACAGCCCGACTCCTCCGCCCGGGGGGCGCCACGCGCCCAAGGATTCGCCAACTGGAAAGGGCTTTTGGGAAAGTTAGGGCAGTGTTCCCCAGCTCCCAACTCTCCCATTGCACCATGCAATGACTTAGCCCATTCAGGTAAAGAAAAAACCAAAACCGTATTTTCTTTCCAAGTTCATTTCCAAGGTTTTCTTCAAACAAACCCAAAAGTTTGCCAAGCCCACACTGTTCAGCCCTGTTGACTCTGAGGAAGAGATCTGGGTAGTAAATGGCCACGTCTGTCACATTTCTGTTTGTCAAGTTCACTCTCACATTCCTTCTCAACGCTACAGCCCAAGGGTTTGGATCAAGGGCACTCAGGGGAATAGTTGTTTGCTTAAAAAAATTATTTCCACAGACACTTTCAAAAGACGGCCACAAGTCTAGTGGCAAAAGTTTTGTATTATGAGTAAAATAGCTGCTGTTAAGTAGCAATTATACTCCATTTGTTCAGGGAGATTTAAAAAAGAAACTTAAAAAAATTACCCAACAGCCACGGCTGAATAAATAGCTAGAAGCAGCCTTTTGAAATATCATACAGCTACCTATTTGAAAAAAAAAAAAAGAAGAAGGGGGGGGCTGTCTTGCCACTAGCTAATCACATTTCAGTTCACAGGTAAATTCTGAGCTTTGGGCAAAACAGACGTTAATGGGAACAGGCTGCCACAGCAGCTCAGGAAGGTGGCAGGTTGCAGCTTGCGAGACTTTCTGCTCGTCCCACGGGGAGCAGGATAGGGGGAGCTTGGTTCTCAGCACGGAAACCTCAGTGGGTCTCCCCAGGCATCCGTGAGGGGAGACCTTTCTGAGCCACGGTCCAGCACTGAGAGATCCAGAACTGTGTCTACCAGGGCTGCCATGGGTGGAGGTGAAGTGACACTGTAGTAGTGAGTGTAATGGAAGATCTGGAAGGACTGTAATGATACCATCTGGGGGCCATACCTTTTCTTCTCCCCTCCCTTCACCTGCCTAAACTTGGTGGTGACGCAGAGCACCACGGTGGAGGTTTTATAGAGCCTCCAAGGGAACACCAGAAGTAGGTGCTGGTGAATCAGCTTCAATCGCTTCTACCAATGCTGTCTCCTCTAAATATCTTATTTATTTCCTACCCCAACACTTGCTTTAGGCAACTTCTTGCTGTAGAACTTTGTCTACAGGATTTTGAACCCAAACTTACATGACTCCAGTTTTTTCAAATGAACGTTGCCTTCGTCTGCACGATGCTTTCATTGCCAGTATAAAGATGACAGTGTTTATCTGAAAGGGATTGAAATAACAGCATGGATTCTTTCTATAAAGTTATTAGGGCTCAGTTTTCAATGACAATGCAATTTTTATCCTAAAATGCTTTGTGATGCCAAGAATATTTTTCCTTCAATTTACATGTCCCAAAGTTCCAAGATTCATCTTGCTTTAAGCCAACTTAGTTGAGAACATTCTGGGACTTGATCTGGATGAAACTCAGTGAGTTGGCCCTATGCAAAAAGGCTTGAATGAAACATCAAAACTCAAGCATGGTTGTCCTTGTCCAGACCAGAGTTCACTCATCCCAGCATCTTGTTTCAGTTGGGCCAAAGCAGAAAGTAGTAACAGAGCAAGCATATAGCAGTAATTCCTCTGAATGCTCCTCCAGCCTTCAATGATTTCCAGAGCTGGGATGTACTCAGGTAGGTGGTTATGAATATTGATACTGGGAATTTGCCCAGTTCCTTTCTGAAACCATGCAAAACTTTACCACCACCATTGTCTTGTTTGTGTGAACTTCTAACTTAATTCCTTGTGCAGCTACGATGAAGCTCATCCAAGTTGTTCTGAATCTGCCACTTCCTACTGTGAATTGTGTTGGAAAAGACACTGAATGGTTGGCTCCATGACCATATTCTCCAGGCCATCATGCTATTACAAACTCCTCCCTACCTCCTTCTCTGAAGCTTTCTCTTCTCTAGTCTGAAGGCTCCTAGTCTACTTAGTTGCTCCTCCAGCGGGGGGAGTCCTGTATCTTTGGTGACTAGTGACCCAAATCTACATCACTTCCAGGTCTACTTCATACTTTTTGAGATGAGGTGACCAGACTTGGTATTCAAGATACAGTCACACAATGGATATGTATCTTCTGTTGCTCTGTTACTAAGGGATGTTTTAAGGGAGAAGTTACACAATAGCCAATTCTTTTAAATTCCCGAAATTGGAATTATTTAATATTCCTTTAGGACTTCTGGATGAAGGGACTTGTTATGGCTGATTTTGCTGATTCGTTTTATAAACACACTGAGCAACCCCACTGACAAACCGAAAAAAATAACTAGGTGTCTGGCCATACAGCCATTGCTCCACAATCTTTGCACTGGCAAGCTGCCCTCTGATTTCCAGGAACTGAGCTCATGTCTTATCTGTTTAAGTAACAGAAGCAAGCTCAAGTACATCAGCTTCAAACGTAAAGAATACAGACACTTCACATTATGATTATAGGTTGACAAAACATAAAAGAGCAGGTAGGAATAAGGAAAAGACATCTCAGGATGCCAACTCCACCATACTTACAACTACAACAATTACGATGGGCCCAGCGAAACTCCAGATAAGGGTGTCATGAACAGACAACCAGCAGAAATCAGGGTTCCCGTAGCCTTGCGGATCCAGACCAACAGCAAGCCCTAGGTCACAAAATGGAGAGAAAGTATATCAGAAGGGTGCTGTTGAGATATTCTATGTAACCAGGAACATTTCCAAATCACTGTCTGACAAACAAAATAATCACAGCAAAATGTGTTCAGCAGGACAGCCTGGGAAGTCAAAATCAAGGCAAACATTGAAATGAAACTTTTGTGAATGAAAACCTTTACACTGGTCAATCTGTATTAAATGATACTATGAGTTTTGCCTACAAAGTTCAGCTGCACAGAAGCAACAATAACTGCAAGTCCCAAATTAATTCTGCTTCAGCACAGTTTTATAGTCATAGTCACACAGTGTGATGAAGCCTTGAGGGTGAGTGACATGTTGAGGAATTTCAATAAGCCTATGTGGCAGAATGACATGAATCATAACTGAGGAGATGTCTATACTACAAAAAAAAAAGTGCATTCTTAACTGCCGTGAGCCTGCTGTCACGGAAATAGCACCAGAGAGAGACAAAGGAACCTGGGAACCCACGGGAGTTAACCACTTCAGCTCAGGTGGGATTCATTTGAGCTGCCGTCCCAGGTACCTCACCTTGCTTTCAGCACTGTTTGAAATGGAGTTTGCCAATGCCCTCAAGGCAATTGCGTTAAAAACACACCTTTTATTGTTTTATTTTTCAAAGCCTGGACAATTCCAAGGGACTCTCCGAGTCCAACCTCCACCTGCTGATTTACGGTGCCGCCTGATTTGGTGACCCACACCTCGCCCATATGGCGACAGACTGGGATTGCTGCCTTCGACCTGCAAAATGCTGCATAGGTCTTCCTTCTTTAGGCACAGGAATTGATCCCTACGAGGCCTATGGCCAAGAACATATGGCAAGTGCCAGCAGCACGTTGTCTGGGCATCGGGGGCACCCATTGCGTTGAGCGTATGTCCTGACTCAAGCAGGTGGCCAAGGCTGACGGCAGTGCCACCCTCCGCAAGGAGAATTCATAGGCATTAATAAATGCCCCTTTTTTTTTTTTTAATTGAAGACCGTGTGCTCTGATAAAAAGACACTGGAAAAGGGAGAGGTATAGATGTGTTTCACTCTCACTCCTTAAAGCTGGCCCACAGCCAATATTCACATCTGGTGCAAGCCTACGGTTTGTGAAAATTAAACTGGCTATTTGGCAAAGCAGTGTATATTGGATCTGTTTTCTCTGAAGTGTGGAATGAGATAGGACTGGTCTCCCTCCCTGCTCCCATTGGCCCTTCCACCACCCCCCTCAGCAGTTGCCATCCAGAAAGAATTAGCCATAAATGATTAAGGGACCATAAAGTATTTTATACAGATGTAATTCTATAGACACAGCCTGTTTCCCAGGACTTGATTTCCCCATTAGTGGGACTTCAACTATGATTTGACCAAACATCTGGCTCTAAAAGTAATTGGCAGGCAGCAACATTTTTTCACTCTCAAAATCCTACCCTAAAGTCCTCCATTAAACAAATGGGGTGAGCTGCAGTCTTCAGGTACGCAGTTCAAATTTTACTGGAGTCAACAATATGTGAAATAACACTTTACCCAAAGGCAGAATTAATCCAGTGCAATGTAATCTAGAGAGTGATTTTGGCACATCAATTAAATGCTGCAGCCTGGTCGTCCCGAGCAGACTAAGCGTGTGGGCTGCCTGAGAGCAGAAACCGGGGCTGGTCCCATGGCTGAGCTGAGCATCCTGTGGGGACCAGCACCCATCCCGGGAACACGTCAAGAGCACGCCGTGGGGAGGTGCTGCCGGAGGGGCACCTTTCGAACCTTCTGAGCTCCTGTGGGCTCAGCAGCCACCTGTGACTCTTGCGACTGTGGGTCAGCTTCACCAGACTCATCACCTCACTTAGTTTGCACAGCAAATAGCAGATTTGGAAAGTGCCATTTACTGCGGATACCGGTTCTAGGGCTACGTAAGAACCTGTTTTAACATGAGCGCTGCAGTCTCCACCGCAAAGTCGTTACAGCACAACGTTAGCGTGTTGCCACCAGGACATGCAGAACTGGAGAAGTCTTGCTAGGTGCCAAATCCAGCCCTCTGCCTCTGAGGCAAGGAAGTTCTAAAATCCCTCTCCTAGATGGCTCAAACTACATTTTAAAATGAGCAAGCTTAAAGCAAATTTAAAATGTTTCACTATCACTCCCCATGGAGGAATATTCCAGATCTGCACTCTTTTGATGGCTGTAAGCCTTCTCCCAACTTCCATCCTACTTTTATTCATGGCAATTTGCTTTTCTATGCTGTGATTAAATGTGCTTGCTCCCTGCTGGAGCATTCCCTATGTAAATGTTTTGCTAAGTTTTTTCCCCCATAAAGGTCAAGGTTCCTTTCTGCAAATAATGTGGTCCCATCACAGATGCCTTAGGACCACTATGTCCCAGTTTGAAATGAATGTCATTTTGAGCATTGAAAATAGAAAAAATAAACAAACAAACCAGTAAAGCCACTAAGCCACTGCTACTATAGTTTCTTTTTTTTTTTTTTTAAGGATAGCTATGATAAAGATAAAATGGGCTAGATATTCATCTTTCAAGTAAAACAAAAAAGTCCTTTGGATGTCCAAGACTAAAAACCTTTCCCATATTTAGACTTTTCCACTATTAAGAAACATACATAATCCTTCTCTCATAAAGCAATTTAAAAGAAATTGCATTTAAGATCATGTTATGAAGTTGGAACCTTTTTACTATTTAGATATTAAAATTTATTAAATAACCTTATTTAAAATATGTACAATAACAAAGTTTTCCATGGGCAAGAAATACCACATTGTACTATTTATGATGAAATAGTTTTCTCTTCAGATGATTTCTAAACCTGGAAGGGCAAACTAAAGACTTGGTTTCCTTTATCCTTCATTTCACAAAATCCTCTGACCCGCTCAGTAATAGACTTTTCATTAAAATGAACTGCAAATTCAGCAGATTCAGAGTTCAAATTATAGGTGACAGCCTGGAATTGTAACTCATAGTTTTAAAAATGCAAAATAGTTCCATATCATAGAGAACAACATCTAAGTAGAAAAATGTAAAAATTGTGTACTTGTAATATGTAGATTGCATAATACTGCTGTTGAGAAGATCTGAATTAATTCAAAATTCAGGATAGAAACAAAGCATGAAACAGAAAATCCTTCTGACAAAATTCCTCTAAAGAGTTGTGTCTTCTGAAATGGAAATTGTTTACTGCTATTTAATGATAATGCTTTTTCTCTTCTGGAAACGATGTTGCCAACTATCTGATGGCACTTAAACATTCCTAAATATATTGCAGTATTTCTGTATGTAGCAATAAAAGTTACACAGGCTGAAATGTTTTAGAAGTTCAAGGACAGCATCTATTTAAACTGTCAGATATATGTCTAGAGCGGCAGAGCCTTCTGACCTGTACTTTCCACTGTGCTCTGGATAAATTGGTATTTATTGATAAATTGATATTTATTGATATTTTATTGATAAATTGATATTTATGCAGAAATTATGCACAAGGTGATATGTAAAAAACTTACCAGCTCTCCAGAATGAAAGCTAACCTTTACTAACCCATGGTATGTTTCTGTATCACAATTTCTTAAGTCCCATAGAAAAAAAAATCCCTGTATTTTTAAAATTCTAACTTGTTCCAAAGTATTTTTCCAAGTGTATATGAGTGATAGCTATTTGTTTGATCTGAGAGACTTCTAAACCTCTGCTGTTGCTGACAGTATGTTGCTATCTGTAAAAATAAAAGTAATTGGATAAAAGTTAACTGTCTGCCTCTGATCTGATTTCCCATATGTAACAGATACATGGTGGAATAGTTGAACCAAAAAATCTCGCTCCAACTGTTCTGCGAAGTGTGCATCCCAAGGAGCTTTCTGCCTGAGTTAATGCAGCACCATGTGCTTGGGGTAGCACTGGAAATGTCTGATTGCAAAAATAGGCATGGCGAGGGCGGAGATGGATGTGCTCCTGTGGATCACCCTGGAACAGTTTAAAAGATTACTGCCTCCAGCTTTTCATTACTTTTCCTCAACTGGAAGCTATTGCCTTTGTATCTGAAATGAAGTAAAAGGCTGCTTGAGTATTCCCAGCTCGTTTTTATGCCAAGTAAAACAGAACTGTTGAAATCCCCTTCAGGGAGCATTTACCACTGGTGGAGGGTAGGCAATGGGAATGCCTGGTGAAAGGCAGTGGGCAGCATTGCTGCTGAAGCCACTGCAGCTACCTCCCCAGGAGACCGTGTGTCCATATCCCGAGGTACTAGCACAGGACAGGAAAATTTCTGAAGGCTACAGGCAAAATAAAATAAAAATACTGTTATTCCCAAGCAATCCTGTTTTAATCTAGGTGCAATTATGTTTATGCTACTGTAAAACCCTCAGTATCACTTCAACTGGGGCAGCAGACATTTGGGACACAGATCTGCCAAATTCAGGCTGACTTCTGCTAGACATGATTTGGTGTTGCCCTTGTTCAGGAAAAGACCGAAGGGAAAGCAGCAGTTGAGTGCACCCACAGCTGTCTTGGATGGGGCAACTTTCCTGAATCTGGCCACTGGAGACGTCAGGGAAGGGAGATGAAGCTGTTGAGGGTACCTGTTATGATGGCAGGAATGCCCCAGCCAACAACGTAGTAGAACCGCATGTGCCCGAAGTTGATGTTCCTCACTTCAGTCAGCATCCGGTAGATGTGGAGCTGCTCCACGAACATCCATGCAAAGGTGCTCATGTAGAAATAATGCAGGAGGATGGCAATCACGGTACACACAAACTGTGGAAGGGGAAGGGCAGGGAAATTAGAGCTGCTCTTCTGAATCACAACCTGTTGAGTCACTGGCTCCTCTGTGCAGCTAAAGGCAAGTGTAATAAAAAGGTTTTGGCAGAACAAATATACTGCCATTAATTAAGTTTTTCAGAGTTTCAGAAAAGCTGCTCATATTGTGAAATTTATTATTATTTTTTTTTAAATTATGCAGCCTGTTCAGCTTTACCTTGTCAACCCAACATGCTTTTGGTCACTACCATTACCCTCCAAGCATGGATGCTTTTGCCCATCTCTTTTGTCCTTACAGCCCTGCCCTTCACTGATGAACCCTGCAGACCTTGCACATCTGTAATTCAACAAGTCACGGAGGATCCACAGCCATTATCACTGGCCTAAAAACATGCAGCCAGAAGCAGATCACCACCTACTCCACAGATCAACCTTTTACCTAATGTCAAAATCAAAGTATTTGACTACAAAGCAGGAGAGTGGCTTCTAGGCTCTACCTGGCTTGAGCAGGGGGGTTAGCTCCACAGTAGAAAACCACCCTAACCGCCAGGCTGTAAGATATTCTGGGTCCAGAAATGCTCGTCTCTACCTTCCTTTTGAGGCTGTCCTACTTGCAGTCAGGCACAGAAGTCATGAGGACAAGCAGAAAGCAGGCTAGTGCTGGTTGGGTAGTTCACGCCTTTGGCTAGGAATAAGAGGATCTGGAGCTTCCAGGTCTGGATTTGGTTTTTATTCTATCAGCAGTACAAGGTGGGCTACTCAGTTCTGCCAGGCTGAGAGCAGTAAAAATGGAGGACCTGCTGAAACCAAAGAGACTGAGTCCTTAGTGTGACTAGCAGAAACAGCTACAATGGGCAAACTAGCAGCTGAAGTCATCTTTGTGACCAAATGGCCAGCTTGAAACTTCTGACCTTCACAGACTTGCGTTTCTGTAGTATCTGCTAACCAGCTTTCCCTCCCAACGGTATGGTTTGATGCGTGAAAACAGGAATGACCACAAGCATCTGACACCTGAATTGAAATATGGCAATTAACCTTCTCCTTTCAGAAGCAAAGCAAAGGATTTCACTAACGATCTGTTGATAAGCTTGAATTCAGAGAACTTTGTGTAACCATTACATTTTTATTTCAAAATGTTTTACATTGTGTTTTGGATGCTTTTGTTCCCGTGCAGCACTAACCCTGCTTTCAAATTTTGGCATGACTTTTTAGTGGTTTTTTCATGGTGTAATTCCCAGAAATGTAAGTTTCCTTGTTTAACTTTGCCGAGCGAAGGAATCGCACAAAGATCGCCAACTTTCTGGATTCATTTACTGCATCAGCTTTATTATAACATCAAGTGTTATTGAAAATGTAGCTCACCAAATAAAAGACCTTTCTTCCCTCAATGCAAGTGGGGCCTTTTTTGTTCCTACTGGCACATGCATGTGAGTAGACTGCTGCCCTGAACATTACCTTTTTCAGGTAAGAAAAAAAGAAAGAAAATAAATCACTTTCTATCAATAGTCCAGGGAAAGATTAAAACCTCACCCAGAAATGTGACTGTTAATTTACAGAAACCCATAAAAGCCAGGCTGGGTGCCAAGCAGCGTAGCATTATTTGTGCTCCAGCATTCTTTCCCTCTTTATGTTCATCAGTGCATGACTCGTTAGACAACTCTCATTCCATACAGACAGATGAATAATTGTCTCAAGCAGACATGGCTTACAGCCCTCCTAACTTCTCAAATTGACTAGGTAGGCTGCAAGGAGAGGCTTTCTGATGTATGAAATATATTCTGTAACCTAAAGATCTTTGTAAGTGGGTTAAAGGTTTGGGGTGTTTCATTGAGTCCTGGTGACAGGACAGGACACGATCACACCATGAGCCCCAAAGCACGAAAACGAGAAGGAGCAAAAGAGAACAATCTCACCACGTACAACCATTAGTGTTTGTGGTATTGATGTAATGAACTGTTTTACTGGTTTTGGTGCTTCATGATACTATGAAAGGAATCTGGAAATGAGGAGCTGTCATTTACAGCATCATTTTTGGTAGGATCCTGCAGGGACGTGGGCTTGGCCTCCCGCTCCTCAGTATTCATGTTGGAGAGCTGAAAGACTGTAATCTCCCCCCCAGTGAAAAATGAGTGGTGTGCTCAAGAAGGCGTGGGAAAGGTCAAGTTACCCGGAGTGCTGGGGATCAACTGGCAAGGTGAGCTCATTTGAGCAAAGTTATTTTAATACGGAAACTCGTACATTATGAAACAAAGACAACATGGGTCACACATGATGTGACCCCATATCCCAGGGGGCAGGTCCCTGCAGAAGACCCCACTGAGGCAGCAGGTAACTGCAGTTCCTGGAGCAGGGAAGTATCAGAATACAGGACTGGGAGCAACACTACCAGCTGGAGAGCTTTGTCCAGTTCAGCATTCACAATTTTCCGAAAGGTAAGGTGGAGGAAGAAAGGCCAGAAAAATGGCTGAACAGAACAATCTGTATCTTAGAAACTGAGGAATTAAAACCTCTTAATTTTATTTAGTTTTTCAAAAGAAATAGGACTGAACAGAGGCTTTCTGAGAAGACAATTTTTGTAAGAGAGGCCTCTCACGTTTACTAGGAAAAGGTCTCGACAGCACCCAGTTACTGGAAATTGAAATTTGACAAAATCTGACAGAATGTTTAACTGGTACGAGGCACTGTGACACCTTACAGTAACAGGGGTAAGGGACTCTGCCATCACACCAAATCTCTAAGTCAAGGTCAGGTACTTTCTAAAATGCATGTTATAGCTCAAGTGGATATCAGAATCCAGGGTGACACTTTAGGCTTAAATTACTTAGTAAGTGAGGTTACACAGTCAGACACAATGGTGTCCTTACCATAACAGTGATGGTACCATTGAATGTAGGCATTTTCTCCCATTTCTGCTGCTCAGACAATGTGGCATCAGTGTGGTTAAATTTTTCATCTCAAGATTATACTTCCCTCTCAAAATTTAGATTGAAACATGTACAGTAGAAGATTTCTAGAATATAAATTTTCCTCAGAGCGTTCAGATAATCCCTACACTAACATTCTGAATATTCTTCCTATCTCTTAAGGGCATACTTTTTATCGCATGTCATTCCCATTTGTCTACTGACTGGTAAAGGCGACTGTGAAGCTTGGCAGTGCTGGAACCCTTGCCTGCTTGTCTCCTACCTGACCGCATGGTACCCATGACTTTTGAGATGGCTGCTACTAAGAATTAGCAGCAATACTACATATAATGCTACACAGTTCAGATAGCAATGAGTTCCTAGGTACACAACATACACACTTGATGTATGGTGTATATTTCATATTCCGTCCATTCATAGCGTGCATTTCTTGACAAGCACAATGCTGGAGGTGCCTGCACTAAGCTTTGGCAACAGATATGATGGGCTGAAGCCAGCAATCACTGTGGCTGGAAGGCACCAAGCAAAGCGACAGTATTCCTACTGATTCCTGGAGGTAGCAAGCTGTCCCGTGCCTGGCAAGTGGCTTCTCCAGAATGGCCACGGTGGGTATGCAACATGCATATTAGCAACACATAGCTGACAACCTACCAGTCAACACCAGAAGCCGCTTGGGCTTGTGAGGTACCTGCTGCAGAAGAAACTGGAGAGCCTCCTACTGAACAGACAAAGCAAGACAGAAAACATACTGATGGAAAGGAAGGAAGAAATCAGTATTCAGGGCTCAGTTCCTCTGATAAGCCTTCAACAGGGCTGCTGTCATTTATTCTCTGAAAATAAGACATAGTCCTATCTCCTGGCATTGCTATTAATCACTCAAAACACACAAGAATATATTAAAACTCTGATGTTTTCCAAATGACTGATGAGGCCAAGGATAAGTAAAAAAGAAGAGAAAGTGAAACAGATGGAAGCAGGTAAAAGTCACAATATGAACCCCCTGATTTAAAGCTTGACAACAACTCCAGCAATGAGCACAGAGAAACTCTTACCGGGTTTTCAGTCTGGTTGATTCCAATAAGAAAGACGAGCTCAGAGAAGAAAAGGGCAGCCACCAGGTTTTTGTGGATACTATGCAAGTTGGAACGTAGTGTGCGGATCAGGACCAGCAGTATGAAGGTGATCAGCAAAGCCACCAGCGAGACGGATACGGTTGTGTAAGTGACGATCTTCAGAGGGAGCACCTCCCCATTCTGTAGAAAGACAGACTGACAGGACCTCTTGGAGTTTTTCCTTCCTTTTCCTCTAATCAGACCTACTACTCAGAATGTCAATACTTTCATTACTACTGAGACAATGTACAGATTTTCTTAGAACCAACAGGAGTGGATGATGCCACTTCTTAAGTCACTCAACACATTGAGTGTGTACGGGCAGCACTCAGAGGGGTGCACCAACCAGGTGAGAAGCTCCTTCCAGCAGACCCAACGGCGGGTGCTGTCAAGCACGGGGCAACGTACTCCTGACACACTGCAACACGGGATCAATCTGCTGATGATGCTCTGAGTCATGCTCAAAGCTCAAGCTCAAACTCTGAATCCAAGTCCTTGAGAAACCAAAGCCCTCGAAAATCATGAGCCTGTCAGCACCCACCTCTCGTTTCGAAATGTCCATCAGGACGGCAAAGCTGGTGATATGGTTGCACTGGCAAGCGATATGGCTCTGGTTTCTGGAAAACAGCTCACATCCTCTGGAGGACCAGGCACCTGTCCCGCCAATCCTGAGGGGAAAAAAAGACATTTCTGAAAGCAGTCCTCTGATCTCCCCTCACCTCCCACTGCTATTGCTCTCTAGGGCAGCTTTTGTTCCACAACCTGGGAGGACTGTTAAGTAGCAAGACAGAAATATTTATAGCTGTCACCTGCCTGAAAGAATATCAGCAACTTAAAAAGCCTTCAGCTGAAGTAGTTTCTGATATGACAGCTGGCTTCGCTGGCCAAATTTTGTAGTTTTATAGCAATCTGTTTTCAGTTAAAAAAAGCCTGAAACAATTTGCTTTTGGGTCAGTGACCACACAAGCAATACGGGGAAGTGATTTCACAGAGCAAACTGGCTGTAACAAAGGTACAAAATACCAAAACCACAGAGATACATGTTTTTGAGTCATGCCCATTTCCCTAGATCTAGACTCTGCTTGCAAAGCTCTTATGTGAAATATTTTTCAGCAGTAATAGGATTTCGTCATAGCATTCCTCTAAAACTTATACAAGAAAGGGTTAAAATCAGTATACGATATTTCATATTGGAAGATCTCTTGCATTAACACTGAGAAGGAACTGGTCTCTTAAAAATTATTTCCTGTGCAGCCTTGGTTACTTCCAATGATTTCAGAAATGATTTTGTATCAATATTAATGAGCAATAAAAATACTCTTGTAGATACCGAAAGAGTTTTTAATTAGATATTACAGGAGATCTTTTCCATTCAGCAGTAACTTGTTAAACAGTTTTAATATCACTTTCTCTTGAAAAGTACTAATTTAAAAAAATCTTTCATTACATGCAGTTTAAAAGCTGCTTTTTAACTGTGGCTGTAGGAAGATGTAACACAGACAACAATACCATTGAAGTTGCCAGCAAATAGCTAATAGATGAATCACTTTAGAGCTAATGAGTTATTCAAGCCCATACAATGTTTAAAAATTTATGAAAAATAACTTGCCATTCCCTCATAAACTGGCAGAATTATCTGTACGTAGCAGTAATTACACTACTTTGCATGCAGGCAAATGGAATAGATTACTATTGCTAATGTAACAGATTTCTGTTGCCCCTTCGATCCTTTCAACAATTTAATCTCCTGAAGCATTTGCCTAGGAGGCAAACATTTCCTAGGTTTGTTTGCTCTTTTATTTCCAGCACAGGATATTGTCTTTTAATGGATTTTTCCATAGGTTCACTAGAGCTTTTGGATCATTAGGAAATGAGGAACAGTTACTCCTCTTCCCCTGGGCAGACAGTATCATTCTCTCACTATATTCCTGGGTTTATGGTCAAAAATTGCATTATATATGTAATAGTTACAATATTGTGAAACCATAACACGCAGAGCGTGTAGTCACCTCTTAACACAATTTCTTTTATTTTATCCACACTCCTGAAATATCTCCAACAGGATTGTGCTCTTTCCACAATGCCATAAACCTGACAAAACACTTATGAGCATATACAATTCTTAACATTTTTCAAATTGTCAAAAAAAATATGTCTGTATCTTTAACTTTACTGAATACAAGAGACCTAAATGAGCCATTTTCAGAGTATTTAATCTTTCCCTCACACCTCCCTCCTTGAGAGTCAAATGCTCTCTGCTTATCTTCTGCTTATGTATTAGGATTGCTTCTTAACAACTGGAAGAGGTCTAAGGTCCCAAAGAAGGTATTTTGTCTCCTTCCAGTTTTTCACTAAAACAAATGAAAGTAAATCCATGACAGTTGATGGAAGGAAAGGTAAGTTACTTCTTATCAGCGTAATTGTCTTGGAGTTGACTTTTGATTAAAAAATTTATATAATTTCATCTGCAAAACCTCAGTCCTCCTTTTTACCAATATGAAGACTTGGTTTTGTAATTTTTTGCACTGGCCCTGGCTGAGGCATCAAGGGTTGGTGACCACTTGCCATGTACTCTGTCCATAGTCACCGGAGTGTAACAGGAGAAGATGCAGCCCATGTAAGAACTGAATCATCTACTGGAAATGCCCTCCTAAAAAGAGTGCATGGGACAATGAGAGTCCTGATTTAGGGACCGCTGACGAGCCATGAATTCAGGCACTGGAGTTGGAATATGCATGTCCAGATACAGGTCTGTGGGCCAAAAGCATGAGCAAATACAAGGAAATTGTGAGATTTATTATGGCTGCATGAAAATGAACCCTGCAGAAAGACATGATGGTACTGTGTTCGTTAGAAACCACATAGCTAATCCTTTGTTTGAGGAGTTATGATGATGATTATTTTCATTTTTCTCATGTTGATGGGAAGTGATTACATGGCTCTATTCCACCAGTAATCAGTTTCCAGTTGAATAAACTGAGCAAAAAGGGTTTTCCTCCAGAATTATCTTCCTGGGAGGAACTTCTCTGCTACTGAGACAGTTGCTAGGCACAGCCCTAAAGCAAGCAGGAGACATACGTGATGGAGTGATTCCAGAAGACACAGACGGGCTTCGTTCTCTCTTCTGTTTCCAGCATGGCATACTCCACTATGATGGGCTTTTCCACCAGGTTGGGAGGAAGGTCCCCGTCACTGTGAATGGCTGTGCTCACTACAGGTGTGTTAATTATAGGGCGATTTGGCAATCTGCAGGAGAAAAAATGCACAGTGATCTACATGTTGAAATACAAAGCACTGATTTGGTAAGGTTCTGCAAATAAAAGATTTCCAGTTGCTTCCACTCGGAAAGCAAAGCAGATGCACCATCAGCCTTCCACGCAGCTGTGTTTCCGAAAGCTGCTGGCACTACTGACATGGTTACTCTCCCACAGTGTGCCAGAGGAGGACAAGAGACAGTACTGTGGTGACAACTGCAGGACAGGTGACATTTGGTCACGATAAAAGCAACTCTGCCTGCCCTGCACACTCAGAGCAAGTGGAAGAAGGGTTCTGCACAATTCACAAACAGGTTTGAGGTTTACCTCAAGCTCCTTCTGTCAGGATCATAGTTTTCAGGCAGGAGGTGTCCCAGGGATCGGTATATGATGACCATGGCAACAGTATGATGTGTTGAGCCATCTGGGTGTCGCTTCTTTCTCTTTGCAAAAGCGCTCTCAGGGCTTAGTGCATCACTGTTCACCTTAGAGGATAATTTTTGATTTGAAGGCTTCATTGTAGGCACTGCTATGGAATTAACGCAAATATTAAATTCTTTCCACACAACTTCAGAGTTACCATTTAAACTGGTAATTTTGTTTTGCAAAGATAGAGATGTTACTGTTGCTGTAAACTCTAGGCTCCTCATGTTATATTTGATATTTTTAATAAAATTTTAGCACATTTCATAGTTATAGAGCTGATAATAAAGTAACCATTGAACCATGAATAACCATTTAGTATAGCTACAAAATAAGCTAGAAGACCCTTAAGTATATAAATACTCTGTGCATGATTTAAAGAGAACATTAAAACAATATACACGCTATTAAATTGTATATACAGCAAAACTAGTGTTATAAATACAACAATTGATCTTATGGGCTTTCTCCCTGCTAATTCTGTTGTTCTAACGAGCTTTTAGTTTTGGCATGTCTCTTAAAATTCACATCTTACAGAAAAGATACAAGTCATACTAGCAGGTGCCCTATTTCTGAGGAAAAAGTCTTAAAGATGTATGAGGTTATTCGTTATTATGTGTTATTTTCACAAGTGTCACTATTTCCCCATTTGGAGGATATTCAGCCACGGTATGTGCATAATTATTGCACTGTGAGTTATGCTCTCTCTCCTCCATTGCCCAAGGTAACTTGAGGTTCCTCTCAGCAACCTCCAGGTACTTCAGAGACGCTGGGAAGCAGGCACTGCCCCACGTGCAGTGATGATTCTCCCTCATCACCCATCTCCCTGCGCAGCCCAAGACTTTTTTATTTGCTGCCTAGTTCTGATAACATGGCTCTGATCCCAGATTGGGATTCTCCATCTCTGATGCCTCCATCTCTGCGGGGACGGAGGGAAGGTGGCGGTGGGGCTGCAGGCTGTGGGTGTCCATCCCGGTGGGAACGGAGGCAGAGCATTTCTCCCGCACTGACAGGGCGTTTGGAGGGGCTTCGAGTGAGACCTGACAGACAGGTACAGCCAGTTATACAGCCCCCCCCCCCCGCCATGCTCCCACCGCTGCCGGCAGGCAAAATGCCTCACAAGTATGCACAGCTGCTCCGGCCCGAAATAATGTTGGCTTGTGTAGACGGCCGCCCCGCTCTCACCCTAGGACCACGCTGCTTCACAAGGATTAATCACTCTCCTTGGGAATGAGTCAAAATTGCCATCCGAAAAGCAGCAGAAGGGTTTTACCTTTCCTGTCTGAAGGTCTGAACAAAGTATCAGGGAAGACAACAGATGACTCCAGATCCTTTGGATAATCTTCTTTAATCTCATGAAATCGTGGTATTCTAGCTCCCGTGAAATTAGACTTGTCAAAGATGTCAACAGCAATAACTGAGAGGAAAAAAGTTTCCCACAAAATTAACTTCAATGCTTTCAAATATGATATTGTGGCAAAATGAAACACGACTGAAAGATTAAAATATCTGCGTGAGGCAGAGAAGACATTTAAACCCCAAAATACAAAGTCAAATTTAAATTTTCTCAATTAATACCTTAAATGACAACCAAAGGCTTATGTGTCAGCATTAGGTTACATTTATCAAATTATAACTTTATTTTGCAGTGGAAAGGAATTCACAAGACAGTATCTCATACTAGGAAAACACTGCTGCCAACACTGGAAATACAGTGGCATGTTCCAATTTCAAACTTGCTTCTTGTAGGGAAGGCTATATCTGCTGCTTCAGAAATATACTATTTCTACATCTGTTAAATTGCAAAGTCAGCTAAGCAAAGAACAACCTGGATTTTACCTGGATTTTACTCCTTAGTCCTCCAGTTCTCCTTCCTCTACGTTAGCAGTGACTCACCTCAGCAGCTCTGCCTGTTGTCTAACTGCCAAAATATTTAAAAGCAGCTGAATTGGCTTGAACTTTCCCATTTAAGAGAAGTCATTGTGTGCCAATTTAGATGTTCTAATAAAAGCGAGAAGCTGGAAGTCCTGGGGGTAACCCTACAGAGAAAGCTGTGGTCCACTGCAAGTTTCTATATGAAGAAATATCCAAGTTAAGATCTGCAAATTCCCATTCCTTTCCCAGTCGCCAAATAACTCCCAGATGAGCCATTAGGAAACTCCATTAACACCACGTTCACCTGGAAAAACTGTTCAAAAGAAAACAGACCCCTTTCAGGCCAGAGTTGCCTCGTCCCTCCCAGGCTCACGCTTTTTTACTCAGGAAGAGACAGTTGAAAAAAATCAGGATTTACAACCTGCAAGAAATTCTGGGTTTTGTTTTCAATCTCATTTCAGTTTGGTTAAAATATTGAGTGTACCTTTTTTTTCTGAGTATGAAGATAAAATTATTTTGATTCCAATAATCCTGAATCAAAAGAAAATATTTCATTTTTAGTTTATTAAACAGAAATCAAAGTATTTCAGTTTGGCTTAGTTCAACAATAATCCTTCCCCCTGGAGCTGATGCAGGACTTTATAAACTTTGTAGCTTGAATGTCTCATGCCTTTGCTTTTTATGCCCCTGTGATTATGGACGTGAAGAACTCTTAGGACAAGGTTTGTAGGAAAGAAGAATTCACTTCTTATACCAACGGGTGTAATTGGGAAATAAGACAAGCTTTTGGGCACATAAGCCCTTCTTCAGGTCTGAAATAAAAGGAGCAGCTTGAAAAGCTAAGTACAAGTTTGTGCTGATAATAATTTAGACCACTTCTGAAAGAAAAAACAGATAGCAATGCTGCTTGGGAGGGACCTTCGAGGGTCACCCAACTCAGTCTCACCTCCCAGCCAGAGCAGGGCTATCAGCAACACCCCATCACCTCAGACTGTTGGTACTAGGGGAGAAAATGAAATACAGAGGGCAGTGGATGAAAGGGGAAAGAGGCCGACCAGACTGTGGCTGCTCTGCTTCACTTGCTCGTGTGTCTCGGGGACATCTGTGATGTACATCACAGTCCTGCAAGTGCAGGAGCTGCTGTTTGCTTGTCAGAGGAGGTATTTACTGTGATGGGTGTCTTGGTATGTCTGATGCTTCCTTCTCAGTTTAGACCCATTCTAAGGATTTTGCTCTGCTGATGGGTTTTGCAAGGCTGGGAGGGTGTTTGAAGGTTTGGATGGGTGATTCTGAGAAAACACCTTTCAGCACAGGAATTTCTACAGATGATGATTTTCTGGATAGGCCCCAGGCTAGGAAGGCACGTGAAAATCAGAGGGATATGATCAATAGTAGGTGTTGGGTTTTTTTTGTCCTGTAGTAATTATTCAGGTGGTGGTGCTATTCTTTCAAAAACATGATCTACTGCATTCAACTATACTAGGTGGTCTCAAAAGGCATTACCTTTACTTCCAAGCTCTGTTCTTCCTGCTGTCTGTACACTACTGTGGCTGCTACAAAATGCCACACAGAGCAGTGGCACAGCCCAGAGGGAAAACAGATCTCCCAGGAGCCCCCCATGGCAACTGAAAGATATGGATCAAGGCTCAATTGACTTGAAATGAATGAGCTGATTAGAGTAGAAAATCCATGCGTGGGTACTACTAAAACAAATAGCCAGCACCTCTATCCAGTGCATTTTTAAAGCTCTAAAACAAAATGGGAGTTTTCAACACAGATACTCACTCATATTAGTGGCCACAATGACAAAAGGTCTCATGTAGGTTTTCTTCATGTTCTGGGCCACGTTGTTGAAGTACTCCTCGTAGTGCCTGAGCAGGTGAGCAGTGCCACCCTCCGTTCGCTGAATTTGCTCCCAGTGGTCCTTATTGCTGGGGTCCAGTAGAGCACTACCCACTTTGATAATATTCTGAGGAACAGAATTATGAAGCAAAAACAATTATGAAGCAAACAAAATGCTGGGTTTCAAGTAAGGAATATTGAAAATGATTGGCATTACTGCCTCAGGTGAGTGCATAATGAAATATTTTAATGCAGGCATGTTCTACTGCAGCCACATGAAAATATGCACACCAGTTAGTTACTCACCCTGAGGTTTGGGGTTTTTTTTGTTACATAAAGCAAATCCCTCCAAAGTTTTTATGAGCAAAGTAAGCCAAAACTGGAAGTTGTAGGAGAACTGCCTACTTTCTTTCTCCTTTATGACAGGAAGCCTAGCAAGAAAACACCGAAGGAAAACCTACCCATGTTTTCTTTGTCTTGGAGAGATAAGAGACAAGAAAAGCAGAACGCTTGGTATGTATACTGAAGAACTCCCTCAGAGAAATCAAAGTAGTGTGATACATTAAAAATCAAAAGAAAGCTATAGATAGCAATATCACTTTCTCTTTTATTTTGATTTTTTTTCTGTTTTGTTGATTCCTGGACACCTAGGAAAACTTACTTGGTGAAGATTGACAAGAGCAAATACTACCTTGCATACACATACTTGAAAATATGTAAGAAAACTTAAATCATGTTTGTCTCCCCCATCTTCATGTTGCTTACAAATGCTGTTAAAGACCCCCAAAATGAGTGTTAAATGGCTTAAATGGAAAAGGTGCTAAGAAGTTTTTAATCTTGGTGTACATATGAACTACATTGTTGCGTCCAAACCTAATTCCTAACTAAGGCAAAATTTGCATAAATGATGGTAGGAATTAATCACCTTAGGCTCTAAAATAGCCAAGGCAAATATTTAGGTTTCATTTAGAAGCAGACGGGGAAGATGCTATATTCTCTATGTATTGTTTGAGGTTGCAAGTGTGTACCTGAGATAAAAGAGGCTGCCTGTATGACTACCTTTATCTAGGGTGAGAAGCACTACACGGTTCTCCAGGAACGCAGGAGACACATGCTGTACTTGGTACGAGGCCTCCTTGATGTTTGTGAATGTTATTTATGGTTTTTTTTTATTATCTCTTTTTCAGGCTCCTACCTGAGACTATAAAGAAAAATAAATTCCTTCTCCCCTTGTGCTCCCTCAGCCTAAGATGTTACCTCCTTTTTCTCATGAGGTTCACTCATTAGTTTTCAAATTCCTGACCTATCCTGAAAATATCTAGGGAGTTCTTGAAAACATCAAACATCATCTGTATGAGTTTCAGTGCCAAGTGCAGAGAATAATAAATTAAAGCAGAGGTTTCCAAACTTCTTTTTTTTTTTTTTTTGCTTATTGTTCTTATTTTTACTTAACAAAACATGATAAAAACAAAGTTCCATCTCAAGGATGGGGGAATTCTTTCTTTCACTCCATTGCCTGCATGTACAAGTTTGTCAGCACAGTGTCTCCTTAGGAAAAACTGAATCTCTTAACATCTGGTGCATCTAAAATGCTAAATGTTTCAGAAGTTTCCCACTTTCTGTTGACTATACAACCCAAGACACCAAGGAATTTTCTCAGCCACATTTCCTGCTGGTCCCACCTCACCAGGGATGTCCTCTCCTGGTGCAGCTTAGCCTTGCACAGGGCCTCCACTCCAAAGTCTGCCTGACTGGGCTGGTCCACCTGAAGTACTGCGAGCAGTGAACTGGGTGCAGCACACCTTCAAAGGGAGCCAGACCACCTTTGGCCAGCACGGAGGCCATTCTTGGCCCATGGAGGCTTGTTCCAGCATCCCTACACTGGTGCTCAAGCTCTGGGCTCTGCTAGTACAGGTCCAGCAGGATGTTTTAGCTTTGACTCTGCGCTGTGATATGGTCTGGGTCTTGGAAATTACTTTGGCAAGTGTGGACAGCAGTTCCCCCCAGCATTGGGGAGAGCTCTACCAGCCTGACACAGGTCATGCAACCTTCATATTTTCAGACCACAGAAAACTCCCGACTTCCTCCACATCTCACATCCCACAACTATGTGTTTCCCCCCACAAGGGAGAGTGTTACAGTTTGTTCTCTACACCTGGTCAGGTCTTTGGTGATAACCGGGTCTTTCATGAATTCTCTGACTATCAGAAGGCCCCTGGCACGCATTTTTGTATGTGCCTGCATCACTTAAAATATCAGTACAGTATGGAGTGTCTTTCAATGTACCAATTCTTTAATAAACATAATTCAAATGTTTCCAAACTGAATTACAGGAAACCTTCAGAGTCAGTAACTGGCTCAAAGTCTGTTCACTGAACATTTAAATGAAAATGATCACATTAGGCACGTTTTCCAATAAAACTGAATATAGTGCACAAACCTATTTATCCAGGAATAACATATCAACTTGATTTTTTTTTTCATTTGGGGAATTTTGCTTTTGGTTGTTAATATGATATTTATTATGTGTGCATACACACATGCATAACCAACTTCCGATTCTAAACTGAGAAGACTGACTCACATGTGAAAAGTATTAAGTAATTACATGATATTTGCTCCACTTTGGTCAAAGACAAATGTAACTATCCATTGCCATAAAACTTTTGCAGGGAAATGTAAGGGCTCAGCACAGTATATAGTATCTCTCTTACTTCATTGAATTCCACATCCCTCGTGGCTGCCAAGTCAAACCCTTGCTGCTGGCTCTCATACTGGAGGACCCGGATCATCATCTGGTAAGCTGTCCTCACATCGTTGCCATACAAGCTGTGTGTGTATTTGGTGGCATTCTGCAGCGCTCTTGCGATCCGTATGGTTTTGTCTCCATCCAACTTGGTCTCATTGTGGTGTAACTTCTCATTCTGAATCAGAGACAAGGAAGAAAAAACACAATGATGTCTTTTTTTTTTTTTTCCCCACTCTAGTTACAAAGGCAATCATCATTTAGCAATTTTTGGCACAAAGGAGTTGTTTGGTCAAAATGGTGTTTGTCTTGAGAATGGATAGACAGTAGAGTTTAATGGAAAATGTAACTGAGAGCCAGAAAAGCACAAGGGTCCTGATGGGAAACGAGAGGGTTCAGGGGCTCAGTCAAAAAATGGAGTGCAGGGATATCAAATTGGAGTCTAAAGGGATGATCCTTTATTTTATAAAGGCAAACCTGAGAAAAGACAGCTTACCATGATTTTTAGATCCACAAAAGTGTTGGTGGTGCAGTTGAAAAGCTCAGGAGGCAGCCAGCCCTTTTCAATGTTACAGTGGCGAACTGCATTTCCTGAAGGAAGCAAAGCATTGATCATTGATAGTAATGCTTTGAATTGTGCTGGATAAATCTTCACGCATTTCAAATGCCCTAGACTTTCAGATTTCCTACATTTTCAAGTTTCTTAGAGCTACACATGTATTTCACTTTCCAAACAAGGATTCCTGTCACAGAAAAGTCAGACCTTCAAGATCCTCATGAACAGTTTTCCCCAGGCTTTAAAGAAAAGTAAGGCAAGCTTCACGATTCTGCTTAACCACTCTCAGCCTCACTGTCCTGACGTTCTCAAATGAATTCAGTCAGTTATTTATAGCAAATATGAGAAAGACTGTGCATTTCCTGAATATTTCTGAAAACATATTCCTGCTCATATTTCCCTGCAATTAGCCTACATAGGAAGACCTCCCGGATAAATGCTGTCTTCATGTCAAAACATGCTGGCATCTTTGCACGCTGCATGCGGAAAACAATTCAGCCAACGTGTGTAATTGCCTTTTGCTACTTGTGAATGGTCTATGAGCAGCTTACTACTTCATTTAGTATTTTGTGCTATTTGTCAAACCATTTTATAATGTGATTCTCGGCTGTGGATCCTTCACAGTGAATTAGAAGTTATCAAATTCAAAATTTAAATTGTGCTAGTTAAATTGCACGTAACACATTGCATGTGTCTAAGCCATTTAACTACTAATATCTAAATCTGAATTATAACTATAGAACAATATCTAATTATATTATTCTCTTCCATAGTTAGGTGAATACAACTAAGCCTCAGCTTCTCAGTCTGAATATTCATTATTATAAAGCTTACTTTTTTTGAATGTTCTGTAAAATTAACTTAAAACGTGCAATTCCTGTAAGTGCCCTTGACTGCTAGCCTGTTTGCTAGAAGAGACATCGGGGTCAATGACAAGAACAGGGCAGAAAACTTATTTTAATCAACTTTATACTGTTTAATAATGTAAATATTCTTCACTTAAAAAAATAATAATCAATTCTATCTCCTAAAATCCTCAGAACAGAAGCTTGACTACAGATCTTCTGCACACCTTCTGGCAGTGACCTCCCCCCAGCAATATCTGGGGAACTCACATAACCATTTTTAACTCATTCCGCCCGCAGCAGAGTTATCAGGCCCAGAAATGAGTCAGGGGTTTCATTTCCCACAGAACAGCCTCCAAAAAATAGTATTAACTCCATTTGCAAAAGCATGGTAAATGTTTTAATGGACACACATGAAAAAGCAGGTTGTCGTTTGCTTGCTGTACAACACAACACAGGTCACGTGCTTTATCAAATGCATTTCTCAGCTGTCTGACTTCATGGTTAGAGAAAAGATGTCGGGTGGAAAAATGTGAGTTCTGTTGTAACTCTTCACTTTATTAGCCTGCAAAACTAGTAAACCAATCACCACGTAAATGATTTTCCTCATTTCATCTTTGCCCAGATGAGCCGTATTGCTGAAGAACACGAACAAGTCACTAGAAGCTAAAAGTTACATTTGTAAGAATTGCTTATTAGAGCAAACAGAAAACAGAAAATGGAATTGTGCCTTTTTGAAAATGCAGATACAGAATTTCTGTTCTTTATATGTGTTTATCTGCTGCACTTTTGTATTTATTTATTGTTACTATCTCAAATGTGTTTTAAAGGCTCTTGAGTTTCAGCTAGCTAAACTTTTCTGCTTGTGAGATATATGAGCTACGCTGTAATTTCTAGACCCAATGAATTAATGCCATTACTTATGTACACTATTCTTTTTTCTCTTTTTTCCCCCTTCAAGCAGGCATGTAGATAAAGTAGTTAATGTTTTACCCAGGGAACTTACCCACTGATCCTTTAGGACATGGCACAGCAGCTGGCTGGCCAAACTTGGTCTGTGGCCACCAAATACCAGCCTCGAAAGCTTTGGGACAGCCATTATAAATTACTGAAAGCAGAAGAAGAAATGATGCAATTTTTCCAACCAGATTAAAATCTCAAGACGGAGATATTTCAGCCTGCCTAAAGGACTTCCCAAAATTCCCATGCCTTGCCAGGATACCAGCCCTCTGCAGTGCCTTCCAAGCTGTAACCCATCAGCTGCTCCTCATGCAGCAGCGTGGGCAGACAGGTACGGGCAGAGGAGAGCTCAGGATGATTATGGGGCTCTGGATTTTGGCTCTGCCTATCTCTGCCTGCCTCTTTCTTGTGGGAAAACGTGTCTCCTTCATTGCACCCACGGGCTGTGGGGAGATGGCTGGCTGCAGCAGCTCTGTGCTGATGACAGGAGGAGGGTGGGTGGGTGGGTGAGAGGAAAGGCAGGATGGGCAAGATGGGGAAGAAATGGAGAGGGCACCAGGCACCCAGCACAGCCTCTGTGGGCAGCAGGCTCTTCAGCTGCAGCACAGCAATATGACGCCGCACTGCCAGACGAACTCGGGTTTCAACTAAAATTAGGATTAGTATTTTGCTCCCCGCCCCGGTAAGCTAACTATATTTCCATTTGATGAAAATTAAAGAAATATGAGCTTTTTTCTTTTTCCCCGGCCCCTGTCAGGCTTCTTGGCACAGACTCAGGAAGAGGGGTGGCAGGTTTAGGCTGGCACAGCTCCCATTGCCCCCGCTGGGGCCACCTGGCCGGGCTCCAGCTGAATGCCCACCGCTCTGCACCCCCCACCCCGTCTCCCCACCGCCGGCAGCTCTGACCCTGCAGCTACCACCCGGCTGACCAGCAGGGCTCGCTGGACACAGAGGGTACCTTCACAGCCCTTCCCGGTCACTTCAGCAAAGGGGTTGTCGCAGCGGTTGCACTGCCGCCCTATGACGCCCGGCTTGCAAGGGCACTGCCCCGTCTCCATGTCGCAGGCGCGCGTGTGGGAGCCGGAGGGGAAGCAATCGCAGGGGTAGCAGGTGTCACTGCTCTGGGGCCTGTAGTAATTCGCCTAAAAAAAAAAACCACCCCACAACCCAAAACGACAGACATGAGGTATTTGACTTGTATTCCACACGTCTTGCTTTTCTGAAGTCCCACTCTA
This sequence comes from Gallinago undulata, assembly GCA_026546715.1. Lineage (NCBI taxonomy): Eukaryota > Metazoa > Chordata > Aves > Charadriiformes > Scolopacidae > Gallinago > Gallinago undulata. The sequence goes on from JAOTQQ010000001.1 coordinate 16,721,758, forward strand.
GCAGCATGTGCATCGTAGAAGGGCTGATTTTGCAAAGCGCAGGATAATAATCATGTTACTATTAATGGAAAACGTAATAGCTACGGGATGTGTGCTGTGTTAGCCCTGGCGATGCAGGGAGCTGAGCGCTGGGGGGGGGGCTGGACTGCCCTGTGCCACCAAGACCCACGTTTTGGACCACCACTTGCAGTGGGGACAGAGAGACCACGTTACTCCTCGTGTACGCACTGCCAGTGCCCACCAAACACATTCTCAGAGGATTTGCAAGGTTTTTTTCTGCTTTGCAATGCCACTCTTGTATGGCATGGACAAGCCAGAGAGAAGGTCTCCTGCACAGTCCATTTGTCTCACCTACAGGGAGGAGAGCAACCCCTGCTGACGTATTCAGATGGCATCTGCAAACGCTTTTGATCTGAGGCGTTACGCGGTTACACAGGAGCGTGGTGCTGGCACCCCACTGACTCTATTTAACGCAACAGTTGCTGTGTGTCCTGCTGGCTTTTAGGAAAAGAGTTTGGGGCCAGATTCGCCACCGCCAGTCTGCACAGGCACAGCTCCTCTCATGTAATTCAAGCCAATTGTAAAACCTATTGTGAAAAAGCCCTTTGAAAAACCTTCAGGAGGGAGGCCGCCTCCCCTCCAGCGTCCCCCCCCCCCATCTGTCCCTGCCTGGCCATGGCAAATTCCTCTTCAGTTGGACAGAGCTGGCATGGAGGACTGCCTTTCGCCTCTCCTTTATTTACCTCCCTCCAGCTGCTACGCCTTTTGCTGGCCCGTTGCAGAGGGGAGAGCTTCGCCCAGCTGGCCCGAGCTGTTCCACGGCTATTACTCACTGGTGATACACAAAACACCACCAGCACTCCTCTGCACCCAGGCCTGATCTCCCCCGATAAACTGGGCTGCACTTCAGAGAGACCAGAGCCGGGCTTTCATCCCTCAGTTTTGCTTCCCAAACGCAAATAAGATAAGAGCTGCACAGTGTGATTTTGTGGAGGGCGGCGCCAGCAAAACGTTTTAGGTAAAGATTAACAACACGGCACTGCACACATGTCATACACAGCACAACCGTGCCCACTTTGTCTCAGATACTCACTGGTTGTGGTTATTAGTGGCATAGTTACTTTTTAAACTAAAGAAATTTTGACTTAAAGACACGTTTCTCTTGCTTACCTTACAGTGGCATTCTCCATTGGTCTTATTGCAATCAGAATCAAACCCTTTGCTAGTCTCACAATTACATGGACCACAGATGGGATTTCCCCACCAGCCTCTGGGACAAGGAAGGTCAATCCTATAAAAGAATATCACAACGAAAGAAAGTTCTTTTAAGCTTCCTCTTAAAAGCTGGGGAAAAAGAGCTTTGGCCCAAATCTGTGCTCAAGTCCACCAGCTAATAGAGTGTCATGTTGAGATACTTGCAGCAGCCAACACTCAGTACATATATAAATATATATATAAACTGTAATAAAAAAAAAAGAAACAAACAGCCCTGCGGTACAGGTCCCCAACACCTTCCATCCCACCCCCCCTTGTTGTGGGCAGCAGTGCTTGTCCAACCTGCAGGGGTGTTGGCTCAAGTGCAGAGCTGGCTGCAAGCTCACCCTAGGAAGAAAAGTCACTACTTTCTGGCTTTCTCAGCCAGCTCACCACAGGGTCTGAAAAGACCTGATCTGCAACGGGGGAGGACGACGAGGACATGTGGTTGGGGACATGGAAGAGGGAAGGGTGACAGCTTTGGTTCAGACTACAAGTGGAGCAGCACAGCTAGTAAGAAGCTGTGCATCAACCCAAAAGCCATCCCTGCTGGAGAACAACCCTTGTTTTCACTGGTTCTTTTTCTGCTGGGTGAACTTTTGAGCAGGTTTGTCCCACAAATACCCCAACACTAGTGCTGGCAAGGAGAGCTCTGGGAAGGAGCCATGGCAGCGAGCAGGGTCTCTGCTAGCTGGAAGTCTTCATCAAGCAATAATCTGAAGAACGACACTGCTGAGTCGGTGATCAGCATAATGCACAAGGAATCCCCTCCCTGCTGCTCTTTTTAGGAAAGAAAAGCTGTTTGCCGTCTGTTTCAAAGACCACATTGAATTTTGTTTACAGTAATTGCAAGGTTTGTACTGCCATGCTTTATAAAATGAAAAACCACAATGCTGCACTTGACTTGATGTCAGCAGATAATGACAAGGGACATCGTCTCTCCATCGTTAATCCAGAGGAATGAAAGATGAATCTGGCAACAGCACGGCCAACATTTGCAAGCCCACACAATAAAAGGCGGAGGAAGACGCTTGTGGTTTTCAAAGGGAAGGAAACATCACATGAGCTATTCCTAAATGGGCAGACAAATGCGCTTCATTTGCACATCATGAATGGCCCATATTACAGTAAATCAAAGCGCTGTCTCTGGGATGAGGCCGGTTGCTGAATGCTTATCTGAGACCAGGAAGCCAGTGATGAGGGAATCGGCACGTTTCTCCCACAGAGCTCTATAGGACACAGGCCTCCCAGACTGCCCAGAAGAGAAGGCTTTTTGTCAACCCAGGGACTGGACCCAAACTGCAAAGCCATTTTATCTGGCTGCAGGCAACCTAACTGGCTGCATCACTCTGTGTGTGTGCTGGGAGAGCTGGAGGAGAGACATGGAGCAAACTCAGGCCAAGCCCACCACAAGGTAGAGGTCAGATGCAGTGCTGTGTAACCCAGCACATCTGGTCAAGCCCCTCAACCGTTGTTAAAGCAAAGTGGCCCCTGAGTATATGGCAGTTTACCTGGTCTCTGGGAAGAGAGCTCAGGAGTGCCAAAGGGCACAGAGCCTTTAAATGCCAACAACTATGAACACTTAAATTGTAACAGGAAAGCTAACCAAAGCAGAAAAGGAAGCGGGAAGACTGCTGCCTTAGGAGAAGAGGTATCTGGAGGGATCACGAAACCAAGAACCAAAATAATTCTCTTACTTGCTCTCGCAGTACTGTCCATAGTAGCTTTGTCCACATTCGCAGGTGTAGCCATGGGATGAGCTAGGTTTGTGCACGCACGTGGAGACATGCTCACATGGGTTCAGGTTACATACATCAACACAGTCTCTCCCAAAGTACCCTGGGGAGACAAGGTCATAAAATTACAGCAACCGTTGTAATTTATGATTTGCATGTCTCCAAAAGACCATCTATTTTAAGCCTATACACTAATAACACATCTTCAATAATCAGTAGATTCCCCCTGAGATACTGTCAGAAAGAAGGTACTCTTTTCCCTCTCAGCAAAAAAGATAGTGGGTTGCTCTTTTCAACAGTCTGTTAACATGTTTGAGGCACCCTTGTGCCTTTGGTTCCCAGTTTTATATTCAGGGCATGTGTTTCAAATAGTTTTGTATTCTCTCCCTGTGCGTATGGGAGGTGATTGTGCTGGGTGCTGACAGCATGTGCTGGCTACATGCACCAAAACAGAGAAAACATTCAAAGTATCCCGATTAGGATGCAGAGTGTGAGACTGAAATCCAACAGCAGAAAAGGCTGTGAAAGAAAAAGGGAAAAAAAGGGAATAGAAAACAGTTAAAAAGAAAAGGGGAGGTGCAAGGAAAGAATCCTTTGGACCACAGACTGTCTTTCATGGAACAAACGATGCTTAGTCCATGACTGCAGTTTCAAGGGTGCTACAGTAAGGCTGAGAAAGATAATACCGATTGGAAGAGGAAGAATCAGAAGATGAGCACTTTGCAAGCATGCTGCTGCTGCTCTTCTTCTGATGAGCACGTGAAGATGGGATCCAGCTCCCGGATGAGCTGGAATGGTCACTAGGTTACCTGGGTCACAGACACAGGAGTAGCTGTCCCAGTCGTCACTGCAGTAGCTGTGCTGGGGACATGGGTTGGAATCACAGGGGTTATCCACTTCACAACCCTCCTTCACATTGATCTTGATAGCCTGTTTCATGTTGAGTGTAGCTGTATTTGTAGATGTCTCTCCCATTCTTACTCCCTGGTGACAGAAGACAGAAGAATTATTTTTAAATTAGAGTCTTCATTCAGAATACAGTACTATGTGTTTCACTAGTTCCATTAATCCACGTGGCTACATTTTAAAGAAACATCACCTGATGAGCCAAACCCAGATTTTTTTTTCAAATGCTTCTCCCCTGTACAGATTTGTACCTGGAAAAGTGGGTGGACTTCAGTATTTTGATTCTTAGATATTTTGATGGAGGAAACAGAAATGTTCAGCGATGGATGAAAAAAAAACAAACCCTCATTTTCACATGGGTATTTTCTTAAAAGTTCAAGGTTTGTTCTACATTTTCCATTTCATACCTGCATACAGCCATAAAATCCCTGCTGAACAGAGACTTGGTCTCCAGAGACACCTCCCACAATAATGCTTTTCATTTTCAGTCCAGGTAGTTGATTTCCAATTTGCACAGTGCTCTGTTGAGGAAAAGGACAGTTGATAAGAAGCGCTATCGTCCTCTGTGACACAGACGGGCTACTTTCTGTAGTGATGGAATCAAGCAGTAGCTGACAGTAGATGACAGAAAAAATATTGAAGCAGCAAGGAACTAGACGTCTGAATGTGGCTTTTTACATACAGCCTTTTTCATAAGATATTTTATCATTAGGCTTAATAAATTAATATAACTTCATTAGGCATAAATCACTACAGAACATGGCTCACAGCATAAGTATTTGTCCACAGTCCTTTATCCTCCTGCCTCCTAAAAACATTTCTGTAGTGCTTAGTAGCAAAGTTATGATGCTGCCATACCTGGTACATCCCGTAGTCCAAGGACATGACAGCAAGGTACTTGATGTCTTTACCATCTTTAGCACTCTTCAGCTCTATTAATAAATGATGCCATTCCCCATCACTAACTCGTAACTGGCTCATCTTCAAACTCGCAACCTGGCTCAGGCCACTGTACACTTCAAACTGCACATAGTTGTTCAGTATCTGTTGGGGAAAAAAAAATCATGTCTATCTTTTGCTACATATGTGTATTTGATGCAGAAGGGGGCAGAGGGCAAGGTAATGTTTCCTAAGACAACCCAAAAGGAAAAAAAGCCCAAACAGTAAAGAAAGGAACACGTGCAATAGCTCCTTGCATAACTTTGGTCATTCAGGCTAACACCCTACTGACAAAAAAAAAACCCAAAACAATCAAGAGATATTTTTTTTTTGTATCTGTATTAATACACAGTACTCCTCCTGCTTAAAAAAAATAATCTTAAACTAATGAATCTGAATTTTACAATGATCATTGATCTCTTGATCTTTGTAAAAGGCTGAAATAAAATAAGTTGTATTTATTAATGTGCCTTTAGCTGGGCGGATGAAGCTATGTAGTGCATGTAGCCATATCCACTGATGGGGGAGAATTTCTTAATTCTTTTCTAACCAAAGGCAGCCAGAATTTTACCTGAATGTTGATCTTGGATGCAGTCCCAGCATTGGCTTGCATTAACATGCCATTGACTTTCCGGGTTCTGAACATCAGCCCGATGTACCATGGCACAGAGATGGTAATGTCAAGGTCACTCCAGATGAGAATGCTTTCACCACTGAAACGCTGGGGAGAAGGCATTGCTGTAAATCAAAAGACAGGAGAGAAACAGTTGATATCCCTCAGGACAAAGGTTAAGAGAAGAAACGACGCTGTGTCGCAGCGATGATGCACAGTAGCTAGACCCTCTTCCACTGAGCTATTTTTAATCTACTACAGAGTAAGAGCTAGCCTAGGGGAGTTGCTATGAAGCGGCTGATAATACTTCAAATTCACAACTTTCCCTCGTTGTGGGGGAGGCACCTTGTTTTGGTGCCTGCACTCAAAGGCAGCACCTCCACACTGCTGTGGCATCATGCAGGTGAGAGATCTTCCTAGAAAGTAAGCTCAGGATCTCCACTGATACTGTTCTGCTGATGGGTGGGTAGAGAGAGCAGGAAGTACCAGGGCAACACTTGCTGCAGATGTTTTCAACGTATCCTTGATCAGCTACTTCTAATTAACAGATTAAACTCCAAGGAAAAGGCTGGGAGGCAACAAGAAATATAATTAATTATAAATACTCCAGGGTCAGATTATTCAGCTGTCCCAGCTACGCAGCCTTTTCACAGGGAGAAACCTTGTGTGGAATTGCCCGAGTCATCTGCCTTAAATATCTCGAGGTGACAGCTGAAGAGTTGCTCTCCTCTCTCACCCTGCACCAACACAGCTCCTACAGGGAGACACTGATGACAGCCCTCAATGGAAAGCACTTCGCTGATGGAAAATAGGGTAACACCCACTCTTTGGACTTTTAAAATAGTTACGTCAGGTAACAGGAGCTACAGGACCACGGATTAGCAGGTCCCACTGATCAGAAGCACCAATTAAGTTGTGGGAGCTCTGTGCTATTTGCAGCACACCACATGGCACCTCCACTGTGCCTGGCACCTTGTAGTAGGGATCTGCAGTCAGCGCCTGCCTGATGTCCTCACTCATGTGCATGCTGGTGAAGTTCATCTTCCAGGTTGCCCAGGGAGGTGGTTGAGGCCCCTTCCCTGGAGACATTCAAGGTGAGGCTCAACGAGGCCCTGGACAACCTGGTCTAGTTGGAGGTGTCCCTGTGACTGCAGGGGGGCCGGACTAGATGGTCTTTGAAGGTCCCTTCCGGCCCAGATAATTCTATGATTCTATTCTATGATTCTATGATTCATGGCAGCTTTTTCTCAGGCGGAAGTAGGGCCCAGAGACTGGGTACAACCATCACAGATTGGCACCCAATGTTATATCTCGTCACGTGCTGAGCCCATGTGGATAGTCAGCCAGACATGTATGTTCCCAGCTTGCTCAAACTTCAATCCAGTGCTCAAATCTCTGGCCAGGGCAGGACCCGTCAGCCTGCACTGCACCACATCGGGGTAAAAGTAACCAGGAAATCAGTGTTGAGTGTGGTCATTTCCCCCTTCTGCTCCACACGTGCCAAAGTCAGCCCTCTCCTTCCTCCTCTACCCTGCCAGCCTTCACAATGACCTCAATTCCCAATTTCCTTGCTAGTGGTTTTCTAGACTGTTGCTGAGATTTTTAAGCCCGCCTTTCTCCAGAGAGCAGGGCTGCCCACCTGCTGGTTGCCAGGAAAGCTGCTTGCAAGCGTTTCAGCTCAGCTTCTGGGAGAACTGGACCGGCACGGCAATTAGCCACCTTCTTCCTTTTCTCACCGGTGGTGACTTTTGGGGCTTGCAAATACCACTCCCTTCCCACACCTCCTCCCAACTCCACTCCCTCCCCCGGCGCCAGGGTGCACCTTCCTCTGCTGGTAGAACAGAAATCCCCATCAGTCAGTCCCCCCCGACCGCCCTCCTCTCCCCAGCCCTTCCCCACGCCTGGCACCAGGGGTGTCTGTAGAGGGCACAGGTGGGACCTGACCACCCCTGTCACCACAGAGGCCAGTACACATGCTTCCAATCACAGCATCTCCCTGCCACCGGCGATGCAGTGATACAAAATAATTGTTGAAGTGCTGCCTGTGTACCTATACACAATTTTAAGAATCTCCTACATTTAAAAGGCCATCAGAAAGACGTGACAGGTATTCACTGTAGAGACAGAGGGCCTGGGGAAACACACTGCCAACACCGGGATGTCACCTGCCGTTTGGGTTAAGGACATATGACAGCTTATGTTTTGGTGCAAACCTGTGATATTCGGTCCAAGGCCAATGCAATGACAGTAGCCAGCCAAGAGTGAGACGAGCACAGCTGCTACATCTTCTTCACTGCATTGCAGTTTCTCAGTTTTTAAAAGAATTAAACTACAACAAAGCTGAAACTAATTTTTCCCTAATTTTATATCTTTTTTATATGTCAGCAGAGGGAGATGGGAGCTGCCAGAAGGTGAGACAGCAGGTCCAAGCAGTGTGGTGAAGATAAAACACCCTGTCTCCACCAGTGCAGACCAGACCCCAGAGTTTCTGAAGACTGGGCAATTGAAAAAGTTGAATTCTTAACCTGCCCAAGCCATTGCTGTCTGTGAACCTGAAGCAGATCCAGCACTGCCAAAGGGACTGAAGAAACACATCAGCCAACTACTCCTACACAAGAATGCAAATGTTCTAGCTAAGACTTTTGAAAAAATAGCTTCCTAATAACACCTAATGCTGGTAACATCATATCTGAGCATGTAAATGAGCAACCTGAAAGCCAGGCGTATGTCAGTGTTGCCATTGTATGTCAGTGACTCCTCCAGACTCACTTCAGGGCCTTGAAATTTTTGGTCACATTTCAGAAAAATTAATTTCTTTCTTGGCTCATAGTTTTTCCTAGGGACACTTTGCCCCCCATGTATCATGAAAGAATCAAGCAGCCTGCTGACCCACACAAATTGAGGCATTAGCAAGAACACGGGATTAGAGAATGACAGTGGGGACATAGGCATGCACAGCACTGGTGGCAGAGGAGACCACTGGGTGGGTCAGGGGACAGTGATGCTGTGACTGTCATCATCTCTACTACTTGAACTTAAAATGAGTTTCCAATGACGCTTACAGGGCAGTTCTGGGGTGATTTTCTAAATCCCAAACTTCATGTTTTGGTCTTGAGTTCGGGACAAGAAAATGATGGCTAAAACATACATTTGCTTGAATTTTGAAGTTCCATTTAAAAAACGAATATAAAGACAGATAGTTTTTGCATGTGATAGCACCACTGCCCATATACTCCAGAAAGGGTCACACCAGAGTAGGACCCTGGCATTCTCTCAGGAGACATCAGCATCAGTTTGTACCACAGAGACCAACCTATCATGAAGAAACGACCAGAACTTCACTGACAAAGATACTTGACATGAGACACATGGAAAAATTTGATCTTGATGCAAACCTAGAGAGCTCAAAATATTTGAGGAACTGCTATAGAAAGCAGGTACCTCACTAGGGGCAGTAATAGCAGCTCTGGGTTCTGCGTGAGGTGGAACATAGGAAGAGGCCTCCATCATCCCTCTCCCCGTCTCTCACCCTGCAGACCCTTATTTCCAAGCCAGAAACTTAACTATGTGTCCTCTCCTCCCAGGCTGCTGTTTTTCAGGCAACAAAAGAGCATTTGCTACTACCTAGATCTGGCCCAGGCTGAGGCCCACTGTGATAAAGTGGTTTGCAAATCACTGTGGTGTGTGAATCTCTGCTTGGAGACCTGCTATTTCAGGGCTCATATCCTGCTGAGAGTAACCAACAGTGTCTGATTTGACATCAAAAAACCAAAATCCTTGATCACATTGCAAGCTATTCTGGGCTAAGTGACTACATCAGCGGACAAGGGAAGCACTATGGACATCATCTATCTGGACTTCTCTAAGGCCTTTAACAGTCCCCCACAACATCCTTCTCTCTAAATTGCAGAGATATTGATTTGATGGATGGACTCTTTGGTGGATGAGGAATTAGTTAGATGGTTGCATCCAGAAGGTAGTGGTCAATGTCCAGATAAAGATCAGTGACAAGTGGTGTCCCTCAGGGGTCCGTATTAGGACCAGTACTGTTCAATATCTTCATCAATGACACAGAAGGTGGGATTAAGTGCATCTTCAGCAAGTTTCAGGATGACACCAAGCTGAGTGATGCAGTTGACATGCCTGAGGGTCGGGATGCCATCCAGAGAGACCTCGACAGGCTTGAGAAGTGGGCCTCATGAAGTTCAAAAAGGTCAAGTGCAGAGTCCTGCACCTAAGTCAAGCTCGGTATCAATATAGGTTGGGGGATGAAGGGATTGAAAGTAACACTGTTGAGAAGGACTTGGAGGTACTGGTGGATGAACATGTTGGACATGAGCAGACAATGTGAGCTTGCAGACAAGAAGGACAACCATGTCCTGGACTGCATCAAAAGAAGCATGGCCAGCAGGTTGGTAGAGGTCATTCTGCTCCTCTACTCTGCTTTGGTGAGAGTACTTGTGTACTGTGTCCAGCTCTGGGGCCCTCAGCACAGGAAAGACATGGATCTGTTGAAGCAGGTCCAGAGGAGGGCCACAAAAATGATCAGAGGGCTGGAGCACCTCTCCTGTGAGGACAGGCTGAGAGGGTTGGGGTTGTTCAGCCTGAAGAAGAGAAGGCTCCGTGGAGACCTTATTGTGGTTTTTCAGTTCTTAAAGGGGGCTTATAAGAAAGATGGGGACAGACTTTATAGCAGGGCCTGTTGTGAAAGGACAAGGGGTAATGGCTTTAAACTAAAAAAGGGTAGATTTAGACTAGACAGAAGGAATAAATTCTTTACTGTCAGGCTGGTGAGACATTGGAACAGGTTACCCACCCAGAGAGGTAGCAGAAACATTCAAGGTCAGGCTGGTTGGGGCTCTGAGCAACCTGATCTAGTTGAAAATGTCCCTGCCCATGGCAGGGGGGGTGGACTAGATGCCCTTTAAAGGTCACTTCCAACCCAAACTATTCTATGATTCTATGATAAGTGTCACAGGGAGATAATGGAAACAAAGACCTAACATACCTGCATCAGAGGCCAGAATCTGGCCTTCTGTTTTTAGGAAAGCCATGTCCAGTTTAAGCAGGTTTTCTTTCCTGGAAGCCTGCAGGAAGACTCCAAATGAGCAACCCTCCATTAGACATGAAGGTGCCACCTTACAGTACGCAGCCTGCTGCTACTGTAACCCCATGGGAGCCCTCATGCAGATGACTCCTTGCTTCCTTGGGAAGAAACTAACTGCAAGTTCTCCATGCCCTATAAAACACACCTGCTGCTCCTTCCTTATCCTTTATTAATGAGGTTTTACACATATACTCACATTGTGTTCAACCAAAGAAAAACCCAGTAAAACTGAAAGTGCTCGTACTCAGCAGAGACTGCCTTCTTGCCAAAAAAGTGGTGATTAAAACTGCACATTCATCCCTGCTTTGAGTCAAAGCCCAATAAAGTCAGCGGGATTCTTTCCACTGATTTAAAGGGGCTTAGGATCAGGCATTTTTATTATAAACAAATTACTAACTGCTGCCAAGTTCTGTGGAACTACTTTGCTTAGGTAAGTAAATCAATGGAAACTGCTGTTATTCATGACAGTATGTCAGCTATCATATATACTACAAAGGTGATCTCTAAAATTGTTTCAAATAGAAAATGGGAGATTTTTAGTCTTAATTGCAATCTTCTGTCACCTACCCTTTAAGCATCGCAGTTTGACATACATGCTATAAGATCACAGAATCACGGAATTGTCGGAGTTGGAAGGGACCTCTAGAGATCCTCTAGTCCAACTCCCCTGCCAGAGCAGGATTGCCCAGAGCACGTCACTCAGGACTGCATCCAGGCAGGTCTTGGAAATCTCCAGAGAAGGGGACTCTACCACCTCCCTGGGCAGCCTGTTCCAGGGCTCTGTCACCCTCACTGTAAAGAAGTTCTTCCTCATATTTGAGTGCAACTTCCTAGGTTCCATCTTGTGCCCGTTGCCCCTCATCCTGTCACTGGGAAGCACTGAAAAGATAGGTAATGGAACCTGCCCACATGGCTACGCACGAAGGGGTCTCTGTGTCCTACCTTGCTCACAGTTTTTCCCTCCGTAGCGTACGGGGCACTCGCAGATGTACGTGTTCCACTTATTGACACACGTGCCTCCGTTCTGGCACCAGCTGGTTTCGCAGTAGTTCTTCTGTGCTGCACAGCCTGAGTTTTTATGTAAAAAGAAGACATGGCCATTATAGATTTGGTTTTTTTTTCAATAGCCTTGAAGTCAGTGAAGGAAAATGCAGAGGGCAAAAGTTTACATGAGTTGGATAAGTATCAAATTCATAAAGACAAATCTATTAAAGGTTATTAAATACAGTCACTGAGCTGTAAATCTCTGGGGACTAAAAGAAATTTTTAGGGAAATATCACTACATGCTTGTCCTGTTTTCACAGTCTCCCCCTGGCATCCATTGCTGGAAACAGGCAGATTGACTGGGGCTGTGACTCAGCACCACTGTTTGCAATTTACTGGTATCTGACCGACACACTAACCAGGGAAAGTCAATGGGGAGTAACACTACTATATATCATTGCTTTAAACTATATGGAAACACATTTCCAAATGAGGAAAAAAAACCCCATCCTGAAGAAAACACTTCATGCCCCTCCTGATGTATATTTCCATAAGATAAAACCTTTTGTTTAACTAGTATTACAGACATAACTGTTAAAAAAAGGCTACAAGACAAAATAGCAATTTGAAGCTTATGCTACGACTCCCTTCTTGGGAGTCCATACAACATACCTAAAAACTGCAATTTAGCTCTTACACAGACCTTCAGCAAGGTGGAAGGAAGAGGGACTTGCCACTCTTGTATCTAACAGCTCGTTTTATGATGATAAAAACATTTCACAGACCAGAACTAATCCTGATCTGGGATTCAGGGACTGGAAACCAAATCAGAAACTCCGACAGGCTGCTTTGTGAAGCAGGTTCCAGATTTGGAGGACTGCAGAATTTGATTTACGGAACAAACATCATTTATGAAAAAGTAATTAAAAATGTTATCCTTTTCATGAACTAGTCCCACCGGATTTCAGAGCAAAGTGACATTTAAAAGGTAATTAGGGGGTAAAAAAAAAGAGGGGGGGAAAAGTTCATTTAGGAGTAAATTCCTGGGTAAAACTCATAGCAATGCAGAAGGTCTAGACAAACCCAGTCCTTTTCCGCATGCTGCTTAATCCTGTACGTGTGTGCTGTGCCACAGGCTAGTGTGTGTGTCCCTGGCACCGGCAGGGACTGCTCCTTGCTCAAACAAATGAGGTGTGACAAGCAGCGAGCAGGTCTGGTGGCAGCTGTGCTGGTGACGCGGTGGTAGTGCAATGCCCAGCAGCTCCTCGAGACCCTGCCACAGGGCTCAGGGCAAATGCTCTGCGCTCTGCAATGCTAACAGAGGGACAGGGGCTGTTTCAGACCCTGCTGTCCCCTGCCCTGTCTCAGGGTTCCTCCCATTGACGGCCCCTTTGACATCCTAAGCCCTGTTACACACACAGCTACAGCAGAGAGCGTTCTTGTGTTGACTTTTGAGGTGGTAGCCACTCATACCCGGCAGGGTGCCGTTATTGGCGATGAAACTAGCCATGTCGATGGGCTTGCTGTCGATGGAGAGGTTCCTCATGCAGCCAACAAACTGTCTGTTGTGCACCGGAAAATCTTCAGGCAAGTTTGGGACTCCGCCAAGGAGGAGAGGGCCAGTTAGGTCCAAAGATCTGAAAAAAAAAAAAAGAAAAAAGAAATGCTCATCATTTCTTGCATATAGTTTTGTTTTGGTCTTTATCTTACTGTTCCCATACGCACATTGGGCTGTTTAATTTACCTGTGTTGCCATGATCTTCCCTCTGCTACATCAACACTTCCAGAGTTTGATATCAAAGGACCTTATAGGAACACAGTAACTTTTAACTGCAGAGCTGTCATACTCATACAGAATCCAATGACCTGTCCCTACCACTAACAGTGGCCAATATGAAGATAAAAAGGAAAATTGAGAAAAATGTCCAGCTGTAGGAAACTTTGTCCTGACTCCAGTCACCTAGGGGCTGGCACAAGGGTTGAGACGCTGTAGATTTTTTTTGCAGGTATAATGACTTAATAAATATACTTTGACAACCCTTTTTAAATCTTCTGAAGATGTTAGACTTAATAATGTTTGGTGGAGGCAGGTACCGCTGAGCGACTCCACATCATCTGCTCAGTTTAAATTAACCCTAATTTTTATGGTCTCTCCTGTTGGGATTTTAGAGCAGTGTGGGCATCTCAACCGTCTTTCTGCTATCACTCATTTTCTTATAACCCCACTACATTTCTTGCTGTCCATCTTGTCTTTAAACTCAACAGTACTAACCTTTCTGGTGTTTCCTCATAGGAAAGTTGGTGTTTTTTTAATATTGGCCTTTTCTGTACCTCCTTTATTTATGTCTCCTTTTAAGATAGGACTGTAAAGTTCAATGATGGAAGTAATACGCTCTTCAGCCATCCTCTTAATTAATGAAGTCCAACCTTTTATTTGTTCTCTCTACATTTTCATACTGAGTAGATGTTTTTTGAGAGCCATCCACACTGACCTTCAGGTCTTTTTTTTTTTTTTTTTTGCATTTTACAAGTAATTTGGACACATATCTACACAAAACACTGTGCATTCCACCTACTGTGCTGCCACTTGCAGTAGCCTCCAACAAATTTCATCTGTCAAACTAAACCTTGACGCTTTTTCTTGTTAAATCATATCTGCTTTTCCAACTTAATTTGCTCAGTGGTTAATCACATCCTGTTGACTCATCCCCTGGAAGAAGAGAATGAGTGGAAAAATGAAGATATAGGTAATCCTTACTTCTTTGAGCCGGTCTGAGTCCCCTGGGCAGCACAGGTGTAGTTTCCAATGAGGCTCCCAAAGCGCACAGCCACCGCTGTGTCACAGTCATCCACGGTCACCACGGCCACCTTCTCTCCCGAAGGCCCATGAGGAATTCCTAATCGCCCAATGTTGGGCTTCAAGAAACACATGGCACACATCATACAATGCTATATACGCACAGGATTTAAAAGCTGGTTTGGCCAGCACAACAACATACTTCTTCCTACCCACAAAAGGGGGCTAAAATAGGATATATAAACAAAATAGCGGAAATTAAGTTGACCTGTGACATCTAGGCAAGGAAAAAACCCAATGGATGACTTCAGAGAGAGAGTTCACACATGCCAAGTGTGATACAGAGCATGGTTAGAAGTGGCTTTGGTCTTCTCCACTGCTGAATCATTTTGGCCCAAATACCTTCAAAGAGGCATTTTCCTGTTTCTGCACAGCAAACTAATAAATTCTGCTCACTTTGCAACCCCTCACCTCAAGTGAATGAAGTAACTTGAATTTTAACATTGTTTCTGTCCAAAGACAGAAAACTGTAAAATGATGTACTATCACAAATGAGGCTAAAGGCTTAAATCAAATTTTCTCTGATGGGAGTACTTTGTCAGGACCACCAGAAACTGGGTGCAGGTTCTTATGAAGGTTGTAGTGATAGGTTGTCTAATAATTTGAAGGGAGGTTAGATGAAGACTACTTGTTCCAGCTACAAGATGGAGGGCATGGAAAACCAATGCCCATTGCTGTGCTGGCTGAGAAGCTCCTGGTTTCTAGTCATGGGAGAAGAGAGGTCAGTGACTCGGGGGTTGGACAATCAAAAATAATGGGTGGATCTGAGCTTGCTTATGCAGCCACTTTGGTCCAGGCATGCAGATTGATACTTGTGGGTGGTGCATAGAAGATGGGAAGAAAGTATGTTTTAGAATGGCAATAGATGTCCCAGCTTGCCCTGATCTCCAGCTTCACCCAGGCAGTAGGGAACTCCTGCCCACCCAATCACAACGTGCCCTGGTGAATGTGGGCCACAAAACTAGAATTATCACACTCAGCTTCACACCTCCACTGTTACCGGCTCCTTCTGCCAACCACCCTGCTGGCAGTTGTTCTCCTCACTTCAGCAACTACCAACAATTGGGGAAATTCAGTGATCCCAACATACAGAAAAGCCTATGGGACTACTGGGAATCCAACCACCAAACTTCTGTGCCTCCACCACAGATGTAACCTTCACCTCCACTAATTTCCTAACTGATGAGATGGACCCCAGTGTGGCTGACAGGAGGTGATAACTGCTACGCAGAAATTCAAGAGACTCATTCCTCCAGTGGAGAAGTGCATCATGACCGCTAAAAAAGGGCGCATGTACAAACAGCGGTGTATCAGCCTCAGTGAAGAACTACCAAACTACTTAAGAAAACCATTTCCCATGTTTAGTGTTGGTAGAGAGCTACAGAGTCCTAATCTACCACTGATGCAGGATCTCTGAGGACCTTATGGGCACAAGAGAAGCAATGAGCTGAACTCCCCTGGCTTTGTTGCCATTCCTCTGCTGGCAAAGGGACACCCCAGAAGAGTGAAGTCACCAGGATCTGACCAGATACACGGCAAAACTGAAAGCTGAGAGGTATTTTTATGATGTGTTGAGCAACAACAGTTGTAACCATATGAAAATGGAAGATGGCTGGGCATCACTCTGCAGTTTGCTGTACACCCACTTTAAAACATATATTGCTCAACTGTGTACTGAAATCCCTTATTTGTACATCAAACAAGGAAGCAGTAAGGGAGATAAATGCCTGTTCTTTCTGTTTCGCTTGTACACACAAACTCGTTAAAATACCTCAAGCCACTTTCACCATGTGTAAAGAGACACAGATTTATTTCTAAGGGTAATTATCCCAATGTATAAAAAACAATTTTAAAAGATGTTTCCTGGTGTCAGTTCCAGTTGGAAAGGATTTTCCATTTCCTCTACCAAGAACTAATGTGATCACATAGTTTGGCAACTACACAATATAAGGTTTTGACCTCTCTTGAGTAATATTAAGGCAGATTTTATTTTTTCCGATACTCCCCGGGCTTGGCCACTGCCTAGCTTGGAAAGACAGGAAGCACAGATATGTGCAGGGCTGAAAATGTTACTGTATACAATGATGGCAATGTTCGGGAGCAGCTTTTTGAAGTAAATGAAAAAATACATAGAAAATTAACCAACTGACAGGCAGATCTTCTCCTCCAAAATGAAAATGTTTACATTCTGGTGCTACTTCTATTCATTTGGAGGAATGATTCGATTAACATTTATGTTCTTTTGCTTCACTGAAATAACCTATTGTTTCTTCCATGTGAGCCTTGACAAAGGCAGGGTATTTATTCTCGCAGCAGGGGGGATCTGCCCAATGTTAATCAAGATTGCAACCTGATGAGACTCAGCGGTTTGCAGCTGCTCCTTCACAGTCAACTAGCTGCAGTCCCAAATTGAGGTTTTCCCCCCTACTTTTACTTAACATAGAAATTGCAAAGTGTTTCTCTACATGTTGACTCATCATTGAACTGCAGACCTCTGGCATCTCTTTGGCTCTGATGACCACGCAGAACCATAAGCTGATGAAGAAGAAACGGAATATTCCGGTGAATGAAAAGAGACCTATTGGCAGTTCAAACCACATTTAGTTCAAACAGTGATTTTCTGACCATGTTGAAAGGTTCATTTGACAGAACAGGCTTTTCCCAAAATGGAAGAATACACTGCTGGAAAAGGAAAGAGATTCTCTGAGTGATTTAATGTGACATGGACCCTTTTTTGCTCATATGTGGCAAGTACTACACTCCTCATCTCCACACTCATTGTAGGGAATACTTTATAAATGAAGTAATGTGAAATAAATAAAAGACTGCAACAGAGGGAGCCTAAATTAGGAGTTCCTTCAGAATTGAATCATGAAACTGATTTTAGTAATTTAATATTTTGATTAATACTAAATATAGTTAGCTGGTGATGCAACGGATATTTAGAGTATCACACATTTAAAAAAAGAATCGCTTTGAATAGCTGAGTCCTAGAAAGGGAATTAATCACAGAACAGGAAACTTGGGATCTAATGACAAGAATTTCTATTGCAGGCTCAGAGATTATCAGCTATAAATGATGAAAAATAAGAAAAAATTACCTGTATTAATTGAGTACAAAGCAATTATGAACCATGGTGTGATTACAATGCAAAAAACACTATACAACAGCGGGTTGTTGTGAAGCATGAGGGAAATTTTATGACACTGAACAGGATGGAATATTGTGGACAATTTTGATTTAATTCACTAAAAATAACTTTGGACTAGAGCAGATGCACATAACTGCAGCCAGGGCAATGGAAAGCTTACCTTATCCAACAGCCAAAAAGGACTTGCTGTGTTTGGCCTGGCAAAGTAAAGGCTAAGGAAGAGTTTTGGAAATGAGAAGATGCCACCACTGCAATGGACACAGTACAAGAGCAAATGGGGATAAGATGCCCACGAGTAATGTCAACTGGAAGCCAGCAGGCGATGCTCAGCCACAGGAGGGGTTATCATTGGGAAAGTTATAAATGATAAAAAAAGAACTTAATTTGTTTGTGATTATAGAAGCTGGTGTTAGCAAGGGGGCTAGCCTACGTTCGAAAGAAAGTAAGTAGCACTTGGAAAATGCACAAGAAAGCAAATTGCCCACACTAAATGATAGCACACACCTCTACATTTCAGGCATCGTCTTTGCCCCTGAGGAATCTTACTGGAGCAAGACTGGTCCCTAACAGTAGGAACAGCTAATGCTAACCAGCATTAATTCACACTATTATTTCCTGGAAACATGTTCAAGGAGTTAAAAGCCAGACTTTCATCTGGGTACTTAGCCCTCCTTTCTGCCTGTCAGACTCATCTCCTGAAACACCATGCTACCCGAAAGGCAAGTTCCATTAGCTGTGCCAATTCTGCACTCATGAGTAAATGTTCAATGTGGTGTACAGGAATTTACCAGCATGACCCCCATTAATGGTAATGCAAGTAACTGAGTTCCTGCTCATGGGGCTGAAAATTTACCTTGTGCTGTCTAACCCTAAAGGCTGCCTTTTTACTTAGTGCTCGTCCAGAAAGAGGTTGGAATTCGAACTTCAAAGACCCCATGCTGTAAAACTGAGTAACAAGAAGAGGTACCAAACAGTGCCAGAGAGAGAACTTGGCCTCCCTTAAACAAACTATGAGAGAAGTTGATTCATCCTGGACTCAAAAAAAAAAGAAAAAGAAATAAAGCAGCCCCAAGTGTTGCAGTGAATTGTTACCACCACATAGTGATTCTTCAAACATTCTGTGCACCTCATATTAAAGTATGTTGTGTTCGTTGTATTGACCCTTATGCTTTGGTGTTATACTTGCATACAGAGTCACTTGGAGAAAAGAAACAAACAGCCCTGACTCAGAATCCACACGTGAGAGCAGAAACCACCTATTTTTTTCTCTATCCGTAACACAAGATGAACCACAATAATGCCTCAAATAATGACAATTAGCACCTAAAATTGTACACAATTTTACAAAACTTAACTTTGCTTCACTGAGCTTTCATGAAGGAGATAAGCGGTTCTGATCTATGGGCAGACAATCTCAAATCTCGTGTCTCACCCATGACATCCTCCCTTGCCCGGACAGAGTCACAGGCAAACTATAATTGCAAGAACAATATTTTATTAGATGTCTTTTGAAAATTGCAGCTCCCTTTCTGACCATAGTGGAGACTCATCTACTGTCCTCAGTGGTAACCTGGAGAAGTGACCGTCACAAGCTGCAAAGGTGCATGAAACTCCCCTTGGCTACCTGCAGTGACTTTCTCAGGCTGCAGCGAGAGAACGCCACTGTGAAGGGATTTCACTAGTGATGTTAAATCTGATTTTTATGAAACCCAAGTATGTAGCAATGAACTGTTTGGACTTCTCCCTGTGACTTCAACAGAGAGAAACATATGTAGATTCTCCCAGGTGCATGTAAAGCCCTGAGAAGCTTAATCTGTGAACTTGTGTTTTATAAATGGAGACCAGATAGAGGAGAGAAGGTCATCAAAACACATCTGTTTATAGCTTGCGAATCTACTGCACAAATCTACTCCCATTCCACTTAAAACATCAGACACAGATATTCTCATGTATCTCAGTTTCATTTGGACCCTCTATTATTTTAAAGTAAATATTTAAACTGCGAGAGCCCACACAGTTACTTATTAAAGCCACAGATGGTCTAACGATGCACGGTGAATGGAAAAGACATACAGATTAACAGACAATGAAAGCCTTGTCTTAAATACTTAACCGTTATATTTTCACATTATAAATACTATTGTTTTCAAGAGTCACAATGAAAAATTGTTGGAGAGGTTTAAGCAAACAGCCCAATCTTTAGTAGACTTACTTTTGATTAAACAAGGCTAGATACTGTACATGTAATAGGAACACTAAAAAGTGCAAATGTTTGTTTAGTCAATCAGCAGCAGTGATGACACTCACATTCCTGGATCTCACCCTTTTATTACTTAATCCATAAGATAATAGGGCTTTTCCAAAGGTCCCGCAAGCATTTTCTCTACCAGAAACACCTTTATCCAACTTCCTTTCTTAGATAAAAGATTGCCACTTGACTTTTCGCACAGATGGAAAGAAGGAGAGTGGTTTTGGTCAGCCAAGGGGGAGCGTTCCAACTCCACAGACATTCCCTGAACTCAAACTGAAAGCTGTACTCTCCAGCCCCAACTTGGGCCATGAGGACTTCCTCTGCTTTAGCCACCCCATTGAGTCTTTTGAAGGAGCTGACAGCCGAGGAGACAATTCAGCAGCAGACTGTAAGTATGGCCAAGACTTTGAGAACACAAACTGGGAGTGCTTGGAATTGTGACACAACTCACCTCTTTATGCTTGGTGCGAGGAGACTGGAGGGACAGATATAATGCTGCATATTGTAAATACTGCACTTGCTCAGGTCATTGTACCTGTTTTAGAAAACTGGTCTTTTCACAAAATGCTTTGTTTGGCATGTCTTAATATGCAGAGCTTGGCTTGTTTGTCCTTTTAATAAGTGCAAATGTGTAAAATGAAAAGCCATCCTGAAGTCAGTGCCAGCCTTTCAGTGCTTCCAAGAGTTTGCTTACTAGACAATAAGTTACCCTTCTGTTTTTGTTAATCAGTAGCTAATGATTTATTGACTGCTTGGAGTGGCTAAAGGTTAAAAAGAACCTGTTTCCTAGTTATTTTTCATATAAAAAAAGCATGCCTCTGCACTGTTAATGTGCTACTTCAGATCCCACCAGCCCCCAAAAGTGCTGCGTAGAAAATGTCTCACGTTCGTACCCTTTGTGGCTCTTTGCTTCCTAACGCTTCCAGCCACAGTAATAATGGGAAAAAATGGAGCAACTGGCATTGGGTCCCGTCGGAGGCTGCTGCTGGGGCTCCGGCCGCCGCCAGGGTCCCCCCTTGCCGGCTCCCTGGTGCTCATTAGGCAGCCCGCCAGCCGCCCCGGTCCTTCGTTAACCCGTGGCCTCTGCTCCGCTATCGAACCCGGGGACGGGAGAAACCCCCTCCCATTCCCAGGCGATGCTGTGCTGCTTCAGTGGGCAAAAAGCTCATTAAGGGTCTGTGGCGGCGGCGGTCTCCCTGGGCAAGCGGACAGAGCCCAGCCCCCCTGCAAGCAAAAGAAATAAATAAACAGGAAAAAACAAATGGGGGAAGCACCGTGCTTGCAATCCCAAGGGGGAGAGACTAGGAAATGCCAGGGAAGCTTAGCACCGTGGCATGGACTGGCAGACTGTTCTGATCAATCGTGAAACTCTGAATTAGGCTATATTAAGAGAAACCATTAATGTTAATCTCTGCTTTTTAAAGTTTCCCCCTACAGCTTTCCAGAGCACCTTTAAAATTAGGTGGTGTGAAGAACTGAGAATCTTTTACACATCCTGATTAGTCACCAGGGAAAGGCAGGACAAATCGTTTCACATAAACCCCTTACTCCTTTGATGTATGTATCCCCTTTATTCCCTGAATATTTTAATGGCATTTCTTTATACAAACTTGGCTTGGGTCTGTAGGGAAACATGAGAGCCTGTGACAGTGAAAAGGAAAACCAAAAAGCTGCTCATCGGTGAGTCAAAAATGCAAATCCTGAAAAGCCACCAGACCAGTTTCTTTTCCTAGACAAACTCCCTGAAACACCCATCCTCAGGATCCAGGCTCGGCTACAATGTTGAGCGAGTTTTACCAGCCTGATTTGTTATCTCCTTCACTGCCACATCCAGAGGCTAAACTTTGATATTCAAAGCAGGAGCTTTCGGCACATCTCTGAGACCTGGCACACGTGAACGGCGCTGCCCGAATTGCTGCTGCTCTCTCGGTGGCAGGGCAGAGACATGTCCCACCTGTCCCACCATGTGGCCATGGCTACACACACATCCAGTTGTGCTCCTTCCCTCTGCACAGCCTGACTAGTATCTTCACAAATATCATCCAGCTCCTGCAAAGGGTATATTCTTGGATTTGACTAATTTTGGCAAAGGCTGCTGTAGTGCTGATAGAAAGAATGAGTCCTGTTCCCCCTCACCCTCCTGGGAAATGCAAATTTTATCCCAAAGAGCTTCTCAGCTCTTTGATACTCTATCAGTGACACAGCAAGAAGGACCTGTTTTGGCTGCTGAGAGACCATGCCCACTCCTCTGGACACCATCCAGCTTTCCGTGTGGGAGACATCACTTATCACAGTGCTCTACTGCTGTGGCTTCCCTCCTCCCTCTGCAGCCCTCTTCTTCCCTCTGATCTGGCCCTGTGGCTGGTGCACTTTCTCACTGTCCTCTCCTGCCCCCTGAAGCCTTTTTCTGCCTATTTTGCTGCCTCCTTCCCTTCCACCAACCCTTCCACCAACAAAGATGCTCTTCCAGGATCCTTGCAGAACTGGGAGAGGAAAGCATGTGAAGGGTGCTGGAAGAGCATCCTGGTTCTCCTTCACATGTTCTCCTTTCTCAGTTCAGCAAATCCTTCTCCCTTCACCATTTGTCCACCTACCTGCCAAAGTACCACTCTTATATAAATCTTGTATGTTATACAAATTAATTTTGCATCCGGATGCAAATGTTATTGCTGTTAGAGTCCAAGAAATACCTAGAAGTAGCACAACTTGACACTTATTCACAGCAATTAAACTCCTTCTCCTTGGACTCATCCCTGGTGAGACCTTGCCAAGCAAATTGCTGCTCAGTGTGGGTGACGGGGACACAACTGAATCTATAAGATCCAGGAATCCCACACTGCTCTATGGGCTACTCCCCTCATTGCTGGGTCTTTGCAAGGGTTTCCTGGTACACACAGACCCCTTGGTGGCCAGGTCATTGCAAAGTGCTGCTTCCCCTCACTCCACAGACAGATGTAAAATACCTGAAAAGTTACTGTGAATCAGCGAGCTACTGTAGATTTAGTGCGTGATTAAAAGGAGATAACAGTGCACTTCAAAGCACTCACACCAAATTCCTGGGGTGCCATTTCAATGACTCTGCTGGCTTTGCAGAAGCCCTCTGGGCTGCACAGCATAGCTTTCAAGCACCGTCCTCAGGGTCTTATGGTGAACCAAGGGCCTCTCAGACTCGGCCAGGTCCCTCACATCTCCTTAGCCCTGGAAATCAACATTTTGGGAGGTGCCATTAAACCTCTGAGGAGTTTTGTGGACTGGAGGTGCTAGACAGCTCAGCTTGAGCAACAACAGGCTCCAGGAGCACCACCGGCTGCCACCTTCCCCAGGGTGACCTAGAGCCTCACGCCATGAGGAAAGCCACCCAGCTGAAACCCAGCTCAGGCGTGGGGCGGGCACAAACCCAGAAGTAGCAGTGCTGTATCTGGGCATGCAAGTCAAGCCTTTTAAAAACTGGGAGAAGCGAGAGGAGAAAGCCCCAAGCAGCCTTGCTGAGGATGAGGCTTTCCACAAGAGTGGGAGCTTGGGTTTATTTTGACATGACATGGTCCCTGCTGCCACTCACAGAGCAAAAAACCTGGGGACCTTCTCTGAAGAGTTACTGTTTGCGTTTGTGTATAAAATCACCACCACAACAGCCAGTGTTTTCAGGTGGTGTTTACAAGCTCTGCAAGAACACCACTTTGAAAGCAGGCGGGGGAGAGAAAGAGCCGGGCTCTGGTGCTTGTCCTCCTCTGCCCCAGCCACCCCAGGGACTTTTCAAAGCTCTTGCGGAGAGCTGAGCGACTCCAGACTGGGGAGCAGGACACACTGACAGCCTCTCGGTGACCTCCAAATGACTTTCACTGCTTTACACTTTCATTTCGCAAGACACAGATTTAGAGGTGAGTTATTTGTTATTTTGTGTCAAGACAATGGAATGTCGCTCTGCCGCCAAATCCTAATTTCCTTTCCCAGATATCAATCACTTCGCACTTACCCTCTACCAGAAAAAGAAAAAAACCCAAACCAAAAATCAACAAACCCAATTACTACTAACTGAAATCCACATGAATAAGTATCGGGAGGGGCTTTTACCATCCAGGCTCACGTGTGCCTGTTCCGCATGGGCAGATCACTCCCCCCGTTACACCCACGACCACCTGCAAGGGCTCTGTAACCACGTCTGAGCAGCACCAAGAAAAGTAAATATTAGCCAGGCGGCCCTTCAGCGCTTTTCAGAAGATGTTAGGAATGCAAATGGTTGCCAGAGGCCAGACCAAAGTCCTGCTGAGGGAGCAGTAGATGCTGTGGAAGAGCGTAGGAACCGGGCAAATGTGCAGCCACACTTCTCCTGTCCTCCTGGCTCTTGCCTTCCCACCTCCAAGACTGCAGGCTGAGGTTCGAGACGGGTTTTCACAGGATCCTGCCACATTTTATGAATGGAAAGGACTCCTGTTATCATCTGTTCAGCCTTTTGCCTTCTACAACCACAGAACATCACCCAGTGAGTCCTGCCTCAATAACTCGGCTTGCACCTGAGCTAAAATTTTTCCTTTAGGAAGGGAGATAGTGACTTGATTTAAAGATTTCAAAGGACAGCATAACCAGCAGAACTGCAGGCAGATTATAATGCAGATTATATATCTCCACTATTAATGGTATTGTATATAACTTCTAATCAGAATCTGTCAAGCTTCCATTTCTACATATCAAATCTATGGTCTTATACAGACTAGGGTTTTCATTGATGATCCTCAGGCTTTAGATGGAAGAGGACAAATTGGGTCTTAGAAAGGATGGGAGTCTGAATCTTCAGCCAAAATGCCAGGAAATGACTCATAAACTGAACTATTTTTGCAAAGATTGCCTTTTCTCATGGCATTTTAAAAACTGAGTTCTAAGCATGTAGGAAATGACACGTTTAGCAGTCAGACACAAGCAACGTATTTTATGCGTTGGACTAGAACAACATTTCGAACTTTAAATGTAAAACTCTGGCATGCATTCAGTAATGGAAAATCTAATTACTCTCCCTTCCTTTAGATATTTGTAATTTTAATTGCTACAGTTTTTAGGTTTTTTTTAAACAGTCATGCCCCCTAGCACCAAAAATACATACTATAGATAAAGAATACAAATGCATAGCTACAAATTCCTCTGATTCAGAGGCCATACCCTCATATTGTACATGTGCCTCCAGCACTACCTACCATCATGCTTTAGAAGTATAAAAGCCTGCCCGCCTAAAAGCACAATAATCTGCTGATACAGATCTTGTAAGAAAGTTGTGAAAAACTTTCATAACCTGCATCTGTCTAATAATACTGGCAATCCAGTAAGAACTCCTTGATCTCTTAAATTGGAAAATAAATTAAATGTGCATGACCCTCATGATGCTGGTTAAAAATTTTGATTGTAGCTAGCAAAGAGAGTGACTTTTTCAATTCAGTTGCTTTGCTACCTTGTATAAGTAAAGAAACCCAGGAAACTTTCTCTCTGAAGAAGAGACCCTGCACTTATGCAGGTAACCACAGATCAGTCCTTCTCAAAACTAGAGCTAATGACTTCACTGCGGTCATGGTCCCTGTGTTTTTGGTGTCCTGCAAGCTTCCCTATGCTTAAGCTATGGCAGAATGTTTGATCCCATGAAAATGCCGTAGAAGGAAAGTCATCCAGCACAAATGAATGATTTGGTGAAGTATTCCATCAGCACTCCGCTGGAAGTTAGCACCACCCACTGCCTCCTCCTCACCATGCCACCAATGACCTCCACAACCCTGCAGCACCTTCTACTATTAAATATTCACAATGAGATGGGTGATACAGAAATGATGAAATTAGAAATACGGCTAAATGTTACGTAAGAACATGTGACTTGTTTTAAGAGGAAGCACTAAACTTTTATATACTTTCTGGCTTGCACACTTCAGAGAGCCTTTATAAGCTATACTGGCATTTTTGGAGATATTATATATTCAGGCTCAGAAATGCATATCCACAAAATTGTATTTCTTCCTGGAAAAACATCCCCAGAGAAGTAGGTTGTTTCTAACCAAATGACATTTTCAGTATTTACAGCACCATCTGCCCCCCTCCCCCCAAGTTGTTTAACATTGCAATTAATGTTCTGCCTTTTCCTTTACCAGACAATGCCAAGCGATGCTGGAACGGACTGGGTTGATCATGAAGGCAGCAAGTCACTCTGAGCCAGCAAAATCCCAACTCTGGCAGGGCCCACATCTGACCAACGGTGGCATTATCATAATCTTCAACAACTGCATTGTTTATTTAGAAAATCTCCCTCAATCCCTTAACAAATTAGTCTGGAAGCCACTGGGAGGATTAACTTCAGAAATTCTCCCTCGGATCGCAATTACGTCTGCTCAGATGTCACGAGCAATAGATATTTGCATAAGGCATACCCAGCCTTTATTACTAATTGCATTTCCAGTGATTTGACTCCTGTTGGGGTCTCGTCTTCTCCAACCCACTTGCAAAAGGCAGGGTTCAGCATGGGCAGCCGTGCCCCGGTGCGAGAGGTGCTCCCCGGCACAGGGTGTAACACCTAATACCCATCTAAGAATTTAATTGCCAACCTCTTTTCCTGACCATTCAGATTAAGAAGTAAACGATACCGGACGGTGTCCTGGATACTCTCAGGGCAATGTCTTTCACCTTGGGTCCAATGACTATGAGTTATGCCTAGCTGGTGGCAGCTATGTGGCTTTTCTCCAAGGAGCTGGCGATCCCTATTCAGCTGCAGGCATGTGCTCGCCTCATAAATCACCCGGGGCGCTGGCAGGCTCCTTGGCAGGGAGACCCAGGGCTGAGAAAACAAGGCTTTTGTGCTGGAAGGGGAGCCTCCCGCCCAGGGGCAGCGCGGTGGCAGGGGGGCACCGGGAAGCCGGTGCTGAGCCACTGCCTGATGATCCTGTTTGTCTGCAGGTCCTGGGGGGACGGGGCGCCATGAACCCAGAACTTCTAACAAGAATTAGTCCCCTTTATAGGAGAGAAAACAGTAAGCAGCATCACCTGTGTCCTTTGATGCAGTTTCCACCGAGTATCACTTAAATGTCGATCTCTACTACTTTTTTCTTTTTTTTTTTTTCCCCAGAAGAGAAGGGTGAGATCAATTATCAGTCCTGAATAAAGAATAATTATTTTTCCATAATAGGTGAGTTTGCCATCATCAGAGAGGGTCTGTGTTTTCAGAAGGAAATGAGATATCTTATCTGTCAGCTCCACAGGCACCCGGCACAGGGGCTCGTCTGCCACAGCCAGCAGGGCTGGTGCTCCTCTCCCAGGCAGACCATCAGAGGTCGCTGCATTTCATCCCACCCTTTTCAAAACAAAGTGCTACATTACCCTCCCCAACACAGACCAGCACCACTCCCACTGCCTGGGATGGCCCATGCTGCTTGTGCACGGGTTTGGGATTAAAGGGCAGGTCTTGCCTGCCCACGGCAGGGGAACGCAAGTGGCCATCGAGCCTCTAGGTGCCCATGAGTGCACCAGCACGCAGCCCTGGAGGTCTTTACTTTTAGGGTACAGCTGTGTCACCCCCCCCAGCAACTGGTGGCTGGATGAAATGTGGTCCCAGCTGTTTCTTGGGTGAGAGAGTGGGGGTCAACCTGAGTTTTAAAGAGGGAAGTTTTGCGCATGCATCCTCAAGTCATAGAATCATAGAATGGTTAGAGTTGGAAGGGATCTTAGAAATCATTGAGTTCCAAACCCCCTGCCAAAGTCCTTCAGAAATGCCCTGCCTCTGGCCGCTGTTGCACAACACAGGCTCCTAGAAACAAAACAGTAAAGCAAAGGCAGTGACAAACACTAGAGATTTGCTATAAAGATAACCGTAAAGATAACTCCACTGAGTGGCAGGCACAAATCATCTAAGAGTATGAGAAAACACAGGGCTTGTACCGAACCCGAGAGCTTATGCTCACCGTGCGGTCAACTGGAGCAGGTGTCCGTATCGGCACGCTCCAGCAAGGTACATCACGCCTCTAAGGCAAATTGGTGCCATCTTTTTGCTCCAGTGTGCAACTCCCTCCTACGCATCTGCTGGTGGGCTCTGGTGGCCACTGAGCACTCCCCATTCCCACCACCTCTGCAGCTGCCCCAGGAGACCGCTCCTTCCTGGCTCGTGTCTCCCTCATGTCTCATCAGGCTTTCTGTCAAGTCCATACATTTACCCACCCTTCTCCTCTTGCTAGACCACAAGCTGCCATTGAGCTGGAGGTCTGGAAGGCACTTGTGCAGAATAGTCTTTGCTTAGCTTTCCTGTTCATTTAGAAAATAAGGGACTTAGTGGTTACTGAAGCCTGATCTCATGCTCTCTCACAGGAGAGGGCAGGATTCCAACAGGGAATGGTGGTGTCAGGGGAAACAGCGATGGTGCAGACCTGCTCCTGGTGAGTGGAAGGGGAGCCTTTCCTGGGTGCTACTGCCCAGCCCGGCTGCACAGAGCTCCCGTACGACATTCCGCCTTCTTACCAACATATTGTCTGACTAACCACAGGAACAGCAGCAAATGAAGCCCTGACCTGCCCTGGGGGATGCTTTTTTCTTCCTGTCTTTTCTTCTTTGACCCCCGTCTCTCCTGCCACTTCACCCTGAGTCCCAGGCAAATGCAGATGGGATCTGTTCCTCTGTCCCAGACCTATCTGGGCTGGCAGTAGTCCCAACTCCAACTGATGGTTCTCAAGATGGTCCTTGAGACCCTCAGCTTTCTCCACCTCTGTCCAGAGCCCAAGAGGGCACAAAAGCTCTGCCCAGCAGCACTGGAGAACTGCCACTTAGCAATGGCACAAGCAATGGCGGCTCACTGAGGTCTCCCAAGAAATGGACCTGGCTTGTTTTGCCCAGACGTATGCTACTGTCTGGCACCAACAACCAGTCTGTGGGGTAGTGGTCCACGTTATGGAGGACTTCCAGCTGCAGTCTCTAAATGGTGAGCTCTGCTGGCACCATAGCACAGCTGTCCAGGCATAGTTAAATAACCCTTCAGGATCAGCTTTGTCTGAGGAACCCACAGGCGAGGGAGAAGGCTGCTCTCCTGCCCACGGGCTGAGCCAGCACACGGGGAGAGCTGCAGCACGCACCTGAGGTACAGAACAATCAATTACAGCGTGGGTCTTGGCACTGAGACAGAGGGTGTTCTGGCACCTGGAAACACCTTTCAGTGGGTGAGGGATAGGCACAAGCTCTCCAGGAAGGAAAGGTGCTGGCAAATTCTAGAGCGCGAGTGGGCTGCGAGCTAAATCTCTACAGCATTAGCTCAAACTTCGGCGATACTCAAGCTTCAACCTGCCCCAGATGAAGGCCAGTTAACTCAAGAGAAACCATCACTTACCACAGGCAGGAGATTTTTGAAAACATATGTGAGTCTGATTTAGAACAACGCACGTAGCAATGCGCTTTGAATTCACAACACACCAAAGATCAGCCCTAAGCAGCCCTCATTTCTTTTAAGTTTATCTCTATCTGAAGAATTTGCCTGTTTTCTCCGGCTGCTGTCTTCAGGCTAAACGCAGGTCTGGGCTTTGCCGGGTGGGAAGTGCACAGGGGTGGAAAGCAGCAGGTCCCTGCTAACTGTAACCCCCGTGAAAGGATGGGCTACTCCCAAGACAGTCAAGCATCTGGAACAACAACCACAGCACTCTTGAGTCTAAAGACAGGCAAGGAAGGAGTGAAAGAGCAGCAGCTTACTATTATGAGAAGAAACCTTAGCCCAGTTATGGAAAAAGGGTAAGTTTGTCGTGTTTCAACCTAGGCAAGCTCGAGTGACCAGTGCAGCTGAGACACTCTCCGAGGCACCCATCACCTTTGCATCTCCTGACCATGGAGGAGGATCCCCCTGCACACAGGCTGCCCAGCCTTACGCTACATTTGTGAGTCATTCTGTGAGTCACTCGGGGATTTGTTCATCCCGTTCCCCAGAATTACTGCACTGCACATCAGCGAGAGCATGTTCCTCTCTCTGGTTCTCAGGTTTTCCAACATTTAGGTAAAATCATCCTGCGCTTCCTTAAACAGACACCTTCAGAGCTTCCACCTACAGAACAGTAAGGTCCCTAAGCGACTTTGATGTCATATAAGTAACATATAAGATACACAGTATATAAATATACATGTACATGCCCTCTATAATTAAAGGAACATGTCCATACGTAAAACATTTTTATCTTGTGCCAAATGATGAATTCTACCCTGAGGTAATGATTCAGGTAAAACATTAACATAAATTTGATGGTATATCTTAAATTCTGAAAAAAATAGTGTTTCTATCAGAAGTCTGTGAGGGTTGCTTCAAGTTTTCACTTAATTAAAAACACCACCCACTACTGGGCTCATTAAAATCTCCTGTCCTAAGCACTCATGATCCTGTGTGTGCAGTGAATGCTGGGTAGTTCATGTGATATTACTGCTACTGAGCATCATTACCATCAAACATCCAGGTGGTTTTACTCCTGTTCTAAACAAATATCAGCATGGCTAAACCTATTCCAGGTGGTTTTACTCCTGTTCTAAACAAATACCAGCATGGCTAAACCTATTGATCCTCACTCATGCCGGCAGGCCAGTAGAGCCAAAGGGTAAGGACCGCACTCCACCAGTGGCTGACCACGCTCTCATGGTGGGGAGAGGAGGCACATTACCTAGGCAAAGATGGCTGCTCACATCGCTGCTGCCCCTTACACCAGCTAACCTCTGAACACCAGGCAGGTTGTTTCCACTATTTTTTATCAGTTTTATCTGCCAGGCTGGAATCTTCCCCCTTCTCCCACCTTTCCTTCCAAAATAATTAAAAAAAATCCCATTTCTTCTGAATTTCTTATCAATATAGATATCTCCCGAGAAACCAGCTCACACGCAGGCCACCTTTAATTTAATACCTCCCCATTGATTTTAACGGCTGCGAGATCAGGATCCCAAAAGGTAATTTGTCTGAGCTAACAGAGTCAGCGAGCAGCTTTCCTCCCTGTCAGCAAACATCTCTAATGGCAAGTAACATTGCTAACAGGTAAAATGATACCTTGCTACTGGGTAGCTGACAAGACTTTTAATATAGAACTGAAACTAGAGAATGGTTATAAAACACTCCTTCTGCTCTCTTAAAGCTACTAATTCCTTCCCCTTGGTGTTTTCCTGTCCAGAAATTCAATACGGATCCAACACTTCCCTAGTACAACATCCCATGTGCTTTCCTTAGGCACCTCCACTGAAAACAAGTGCATCAACTGTTAGCAGGGGAGGAAGCATCCACTTCCACCACTACATGGTAAATGAAATGACATCGCTTCCCTTCCTCCCCTTGTACAAGCCATTTCATTACTGCAATGTTTTACAGTGCCTACACACACTGGAATCTGTAAGACAGCATCAAATGCTAGAGCTGATAGAGAACTGGTTCAATGCTTCTCTGCAAACATGGTGACGCAAAGCTGAGTCCGGACTCACCTCTTGCCAATGAGGCTCCAGTGTTTGCCCTTAAGAGGCAGGTGACCCTCATGATAAGGAGTTAATTATAAAACAATGTTTTTCAACAACACTAAAATATTACCAAGCACATCACTTCTGAGCTAAGTAAAGAAAATAATTCACAGGAGTTACTTCTAAGCTTACTTCTTATTTCAGTATCGTTGTTACCAAACTGACTTTGTGCAGGGTGGGAGTATCACCAGGGTGCTGAAGAACCACAGCAGGACGCGCAGGTTGGCAGCATCACCAGGATGCTGCAGAGACACACGTCATGTTAAAGAAATAGCTACTGCAGAAGTTTCCCACCAGAGTCGCCCCCCCCGCATCCAAGTCACCCGCTCCTCGAGTCCAAATTCCAGCGATGCTCAGCCAAATATTATCCATAGAGCTGCAGGAGCCTAAAACCACTCAACCTTTGCTCATATCTTACCATGATCAACTCAGATTGCGGGAACAGCCTCCAGAGCTGTGAGAACATCTAGGAAAATTTGCTTTGAAGTGATTTAGATTATGTAATAAACTCTGCTCATCACTCTCCTCAAAAACTAAAGATGAGAAATTAACCTCAGCTGTGATGAAATCTAATATTCCTTATGTGAATTACAGCATTATCTGAAAGCTCCAAAGATTGAACCCCCCCCTTTTTTTTTTTCTTTCTAGGTGCTGTACAAGTGTGGAAAGAAGGAAATAAACTGAACAGTTTCTAGCTTAGTTTTTAAAGTGATACTTCAAAGATGCTTAACAAAAAAAGGAAAAGAAGGATGAAGCTAAGGGAGCACCTGACCCCACAGGTTTGCCGTAAGCTCAACAGAAAATTTTGCATTGCTATTTATTTCAACAACCACCGCATGTCTCACGTTACTACAGCAGGAGGAAAATGTCCAGCTTGAAGAAGGCTGTCACTGCCTGAGGACACAGTGGTGGGCAGAAAGAGGATGGACACAACTGCAATGACTCCAGTAGTAGGATGAGCAGCCTGACAGCACTCAGCTGTAAAAGTGTGAATAATAAAAGAAGTTCAAAAGATCTGTATGGCTTTTACTGTGCAAAAAAAAAAGCACAGAAGTGACACAGGAAGGGACTGAGGAATGGATAGGCAAGGGTGATCATATTTATTAAACAACGAAAACCTGCTGATGGAGCAAAGGTAGAAGGAAGGAGATGAAACTCAACATGAAAGAGGAATAAGAAAGTGCAGGTATAAATAACTCTTTAAAGGATTTTTAATGTGAGACATAGACAAATGAATAAAATGGATCTCTATAGGTATCTGGGTTGATAGGTTATGCATTTCCCATGGACAGCATCAGGAAGAGATCTCTAGAAAGAAGTAAAGACCCTGGGCAAGCAGCTGAACAGAAGAAGTCCCCAGGGATGCTGGTGGAGGCAGTCCCTGCGGCCCCGACGCCAGGGATGAGGTGCTGCTGCAAAATGCCAGAGTGAACCAGAGGCAGAGAGGAAAGAAGGCAGATCAGAAGGGGCTGGAGGTGGGGATCAAACGCGAGCCGGAGGCAGGGAGGAGGGAGATGGCTCAGGAGAGCTTGGTCTGCTCAGCGGGGCTGGGCAATGTCTCAGCAATGAGGCTAAGTAGTGATGAGACAAGGACCTGACACTGTGTGGTAGGATTTTGGAAAGTGCAGAAGGATGCAGTTCCTGCAAAATAATACGAGTACATAATTTAAGCAAACTCATGAGTTTTGGGTACTCTGTTATTCAAACATGTCTTAGCTGTGTCAAGTTAAGACACAGCATCCCATTTATCTTGGCACAACTCAAATCCCTAAATTATCTCCGTCTTTTCAACCTCCTCTCAGGAACTTTTCTTCCAGCTTTGTTAAAACATGAAGTAGCCAAGGAACTGCTTTACAAACAAATACCAGGGGAGGCGAAGGCTGAGCCCTGCTGCAGGGTGCGGCAGGCAGTCCCCCCAGGGCTGCCCCCAGCCCGCGCTGCCCCGCAGCCCCCACTCCTCCTCGCGCTGCGGGAGCAACACGTGCAATTCTCAGACGTGCTGGGAAGTCCCGAGAGCGTGCTAAATACATCTAGGTTAGTGTATCCTACTCGTGCCATTGATTCGATGCTATGAGCTCCCCTCTGCCTGCCCAGATTTAACCATTCTGGAATAAATGAGGCTTCGGGCAACCTGATCTAGTGGGAAGTGTCCCTGCCCATGGCAGGGGGGTTGGAACTCGATGATCTTTAAGGTCCCTTCCATTCTTTGATTCTATGAAATGCTGCTGAAGGGAAGGTGATGACCTCGGTCCCTACCAAAGGGCACGGTGCTGCTGCACAGTGACCCTGCTTTTCATCACTTTTGCATCATGCGAGTGGTAAAGGCAGTGAAGTCACTGGTGTTTCCTGGCACAGCCCCTCTGCTCTCCCTCTCCTCCCTGAACTTCCTCCCGCGCAGCTCATTCCCCTGCGAAAAACTGGGGCAGAAGAAGAAAACGATGACAGGGTGCACGTGTTAACAACAGTAAAACACCAGCTGCTAACATGGCTCACCCACCAGTCTGCTCAAACAGCAGCAAGCCCTGAAAATGAGGCAGAGGTTTATTTTTAACATCTGTGACAGATCTCTTTGCCTTTTAAAGAGTGTCCCGGGGCTGCCCAGTCCCCTTATCTCTCTGCTTGGCAGCTCTTCAGTGAGCTGCTCCAGTGGCTGTCCCGCACGGCTGTGACCTCCTCTCCTCGTCCACCGAGGAGCTGGAAGGTGGAGTGTACCTCCGCTGCCTCAGCAAGTGCTGCTTAACTCTGCTCAAGTGGTTCACTAAGAAATATGCAGACTGTGGAAACACAGCACGTTCCAGTTTGTAAGGAAGGGCTTTACAGAGTCCACAGATGTATGCGTGGTGACACACCAGGTTTTGCTTCTGTTTCTCTGTGCTCCGGATAGAGGAGAGCATATTAAGTATACAAAACTTATAAAACAAGTGTGAAGGGTTTTTTTTAAAAATAGAATAACTAATAAAAAAAGGCTTTTATTTCCTCAATAAAATACCCTTAGGCTAGGGGATCTTATCTAAGAGTCCAAAGAAAATTCTAATCCTCCCATTCAAACTGCCACACAAACTGTGATGAAATGATGCAGCGCTGGGAAATATGCTGATCATATTAATCCTTCATCTTCCATTCAGCTTCCTACCCCAGTATCCTGTTTCCTTTTTAACAGCCAACAATGCTCTATTTCCTTACGTGATGTCCCATAATGCTATCGTGTCAGACTTAAAAGCAATGTTTCTCAGTAACTAAGTGAATTCTCTAATATTTGTTACAGATTATAGAAGAACTCTGACATCTATCTGTATACAGTGACACCATATACCCTAAACCATATACCCTAAGCTTTTTTGGTTCTTCACAAAATGGCTGGTTTGCACGAAGCCGCTGCACGAAGCCGCTGCCTTTGATTCAGCCAAAGCAAACCTGCTCTTGACAGCTAGCAATGGGGGCAGCTGTGGGACAGGGACCCCAGAGCCCACCTCTGAGTGCCACGGATTGTGTGAAATGATGCTTTTTGCGCTTCTCTTGAGCATCTTTTTAAATAGCAGGCAAAAAAAAAGACTTCGTAAGATAGCCCTTGATTACTGAAAACCGCCAACCATTTCATAAGCAAATTTTCCAAACCAGAGAAGCTTGCTCTACCTAAACTGGTCATTTTACACAAGAAAAGACAGTTACAGGGAAGAATTCTGCTTTGCTTCAGAAAATTCTACACTAGTTTGCAGTTACTATACTGAAGGCTCCTGCACTGCACAATTCTTTAAAAAAGATCCAAATCAGAGAATCAGTTGTTTTAGACACGATGAGACTTGTGAGGGTTTAAAGAACTGAAAACTAAAATAGTTCCATGTACCTGAAGGTTTCCTTGGTAGTACTTCTGGAAAGGACCTACTAGGTCTGATTTTGCCCTCTTGAGAAAAAAAAATCAAAAGCCCTCGAGGAAATTTTTGTCCCAAGTGAAGTGAGCAAGACCAGCACCATTTGTACAGAGCTGTGTACCATTTAACCAGAGCAACGTGCCTGGTTAAATAAATAAAATTCAAGTCACCTGCACACATCAGGTCAGAGCTAGATGACCCACGCCTCTACTGCTTCACAAATAATACGCTAATTGCCAGTGCAATTAGTCTTACCTTATTGTAGTACTGCACCTGGACCGAGTGCCACTGCCCGTCACTGACCCCTCCCGGAATGAACGGTGCCACCGTCGTGGTTGTCTCCCCTGCAAGGGCAGGCAGAAGAGGAAAAAACAAGTCAACGTCACTGGAAAGTGTGCTCTGCGCTAAAGTGAAACACAGAGAGACCCTCATCAGGCACAGAATGCAGCTGTCTTACTTCATCATGAAGGAATTTGGGGTTTTGTCCAGTGAGACAGTAAATATCCCCAGTTTCATGGAATTATTTCAGTGCACATATCCAAAAATAGCTTCTGGCACATTCAGGTGAATTGTGTTACTTTTTATTCTGCGTCTGCAGAGCGTGGTAGTAGATGCATTGGG
Organism: Gallinago undulata; assembly: GCA_026546715.1. NCBI lineage: Eukaryota > Metazoa > Chordata > Aves > Charadriiformes > Scolopacidae > Gallinago > Gallinago undulata. The sequence goes on from JAOTQQ010000001.1 coordinate 16,757,520, forward strand.
TCGATACAGGTATTCCTGATGTGGTCAACCGAGGGGAAAAAAGTATATAAATTTTTCTGCATTTCTGCCAAAAGCAGCACTTTCAAGTATTCTTTTGAATGTGATGAATATCGTGCTGGGATATTTCATAAGGGAAGGGAAGCCTACTCCTCATCAGAGCTGGGAAAGTGAAATCCAAAAGTATAACCTTGGTCCCAGCAAAATTGTACTAGTGATTAATTAAATCATTGGCGGCCTTTCAGTATTTAAATGTGAAAGCACGTCCTTGCCATTGCAATTGGAAATCTGAGGCTTTTAAGCCAGGCCTGAGTCAGCAGAACCAGCTCAGTAACCAGGCATATCTTTTTCTGAGGTAGCAGCAAAGTAAACAATTGTGGTGAAAGCACATAAAAGGCCTGGCACGGAGAAGGGATTGCTAGGTTTCGACTTTTTTTTTTTCTTTCTCTTTCTTTGTTGTTTTTTTTTTTTTTTTTTTTTTTTTTAAAGGGTGGAAATTTCTACATAATAAACCACAGGAAAAAAACCTCCCTTCCGTAACCTAACAGAGGTCATAGCATTGTTGAGCTTAAAATGCACTTTTAGCTCTCTATTTGCAACAAATACTTTACCTTGTGTAAGGTATTATTCCCTTGTCCCCTACTGTCCTTTAACTCCCATCCTATATACTTCTGTTATTTAAACGATACACATTTCAGCTTAGCACGTTTGACATCTATGTCTGATATTTTTTTTTAATCATTTAGTGACAAAAAAATCTGTGGTAAAATCTGGGCTCTTTATTCAGCTCGCAAGTTACTGCAAAGGGAAGATCCCCAGTCTCCAATCCTTTTGCTTTGCTTTCTGTTGAAAAGTTGTTGCGACAGGTAAAACAGTCAGATCAGATGTCCAAAACTTGTACTGTTCGCTAAAAGCCACTTAAAACCATAAAACATAAACCATTCTCCTTCCAAAGAAAATACCATTTGTAAATATACAGGACCAGACCTGCTCCCAGGTGCTGCAGTGCAGATCTAAATTTAGTTTCATGTATTTTAAAGGAGTTCCTCCACATTTAAATGCATATAAGCGCAAGTAGAATTTATTTGTCTCTCATTCATCCTCAGGGTGCCTTCCAAGCAATTTGATTCAAGTTTAGACAGGCGGAGCAGAGCTAGAGAAGAAAGCACGTCTCTCTGACGGCAGCATGTTATTTCATTACACCAACCCATTGAAAAGCCTGCCTTAAAATCTAATTTGGACAGCTTAGAGGTAACAAAGGGGAAATGAAACCGGATATCTTCAACCCAAAGGGCCCAGATATGCACTTAAGCATCGCTGGAAAATTGTCGGGGTCCCATAGGATTTATCACGGGGTGTGAGGGCCGGGACCGTCACTGTGCAACACCCGTGTGTGCTGTGCCTCTGCTTCCACTGCTATGCTGCCTGCGGTGGCTCACCTTTCTCAAAAATAAAGTGCTGATTGGAGCCCGCATGTCTACCCTGAGTACGGATCATGGGAAATAACAGGATTGTATCCTGAGCTATGTGCATGGTACAGAGGTACAAATGTCTCACTTGACCTACATGTAACCCCACTTGACCTACACGACAACAGCCCTTCTCACGTATTTGTTTCTGTCCCAATGGAAAACATCCCCTAAACCTATGACGAGTAGAGGGTGTTTTCCCTGTTGAGATTTAGTAAAGCCACCACAGCCTTCCCACTGAACTCACAGACCTGCTCCTGGGTGAAGCAGGAATGCAAATGGTCCACCAAGAGCCTCAGCTGGAGTCTAGGGGGTGGTTCCTGGTGATTCAACCACGCTGTAGAGCTGCATGCTAACAGCTTCTCCTGCTACCCCTGTCATGGCAACTAGCACAGCTGAGCATGAGTTTTTGGATGAAACTTGGGATTTCTTAAATTGGGAAACCCCCCTCTGCTGAGGCTGGACTGGTTGGGATTTGTTCTGATCACACTTCATCAGGAAGAGCTTTGCCAATGCCAAAGCTGATTTTCTGGAGGAAACCTCTCCCCTGGGATAAAGCCACAGCGGCTGGGATACATGTCACCCTCTGCTTTGCTTGTTGGCCTTCCTCCCTCTGCTCACAGAAGCTCCAAAAGATGCTGGCTTTGTCCTAGCACAGAAAGCAAACAGGGAAGCCTCCGTTTCTCGCTTCCTAGCCCACCGCAGCAGTGAGTGGGCAGCCAAGTTCTCCTAAACTCGTTGTTGTTTATGGCTTCTCCCTGTGGATTCCAGCAACGGCACTGCTCATCACCAATCCCTATCCCTACTTCTCACTTGTCCGCTAGCTTGTCCTTTGGCTGGCGTGTATTTTTCAGGTAACATTTACGCACCTGGTTTCACTGATGGCATGGTGTAAAAATGTATGAACACGCGACGTTTATCACAGCGCGATAACATGAAGTCTCGTTTAAGCAAACACTGGCTCGGAGGCCAACTTACAGGCTCGCGCCGATCTTTTATAGCAGTCGTAAACCCCAACTTTTATAACTGATCTGTTGACAAGCTCCTGCCCGCGACAGCAAGCGTAACCACCACAGACCGCAACAGTCTGGAGTGCTCTGCAACACCCGGCACCAGTTGTTCAACGTACAACTCAATTAATGCTACTCAATTAATGAGGCAGCAAATCGCCACATAAAATCGTGGAAGTGCATTTCCAAACAGCTTGAGAGGATCTCCTGACCACCAGCAGAAAGGCTTGATGCCAGCAAGGCCTCACCTGCAGAGAACGTGAGCTGGATCTGCTCCTCAATGATCTCCAAGGCAATGAAGTCGTGCTTCTCGTTAAAACGCCCATTGTAGAGCAGCAGAGCGTTTCTCTCCCTGGTTGCAAACCTAGAACGCAGAGATGAGGGGTTAGTTCATGCTTAACGGCTTATGAATTAAGGACTGATCGTCAAGTTGCCCAGAAGAAAGACAGCATTGTATTTAGCAGAGAAGCAAGCCTTTGAACCCTTCTTCAGACAGAAAATTATAAAATTGAGGAATCAGCTGCAGGATAAATCTACTCTTTCACAATCGACAAGCAAGAGGCAAGCAAGATGGAAATCACAGCAACCCGCTCTGCAGAGATGTGCTGTGGATGCTGACCCTCACAAGGAGTAAAACTGGGCAGACACACAATGTTGTGGGAGTATCTGACCCTCCCCAAACAGTAGCACTTACTACACTTTGCAAACAGTCCGAAAGCCAGAAAGCATTTCCACATCAAAGAGGGGATACTTGCTGCCTGCTTGCTGGCTAAATGCTACAAGAGTCATCAACGGATTTAAAAAGTCCTGATGGGGAGGCAGGGGGAAAAGAAAGATAAGAGTTATTTCAATAATGCCATGTGGACAATCACGGTTCATCAGTCAACAGGTCAGTCAATCGGAGGAAGGAAAATAAACACTTGTATGATTCCACTAAATCAGTGCCAAAGGGGGTTTTTTTTTGGCTTTATTTTTCTTGTGCTTCTAATACGGGATGTATCACAACTTTCCTGCAGAAAAAGAGGCAACCCCACTTTTAAAAAAGCCTAGGGATTTTTGTTAGCACAGAATTTTTTTTTCTTTGCAAATTCCTGCATGTTGTGTGTATGTTATAATTTTTAATTGAATACATTTATCGTTGGGGATTTACACACAGCTTTCATCTACTTAGAAATGCAAAAAAAAATTACACTTTACATAAACATTTATACAAAGATTAGTATTATATAAAGAGAGAGAGAAACCATGGGAATTTCTTGTGTTTCCAAATGGCAGCATAGTTTGATTTTGTATCTTGAATTTCAGGAATTACACCTGATTTAAATTAACCCACTTTTCTTACAAATGAATCAAATGCTGAACCCAGCTGATGAAAACTGCCTTCCAAGGACAGAAGAAATGATTCTTGTGCCTGTGATGTCATGTCTACTATCAAGATTCTCATGCAATGCAACAAAACCTCATTCAGAGAATGTGAACGAAGCAGTATTTTGGAACACCAAGGTCTTGTATTTGAAATAAAAAAGTTCAAAACAAAAGAACATTTTTTAACAAAATCTGTTTGTCAGAAGTATGTATGTTGTGGATCACAGGGAGTAGAGACCTCTCAGAACTAGAACCCTGCATGTGAGCTACATAGAAATGGGAATTTTTATTCCATATATTTTTTAATATTTTTGAAGGAGAATGAATGGTTCTGGTTCAAAAAATGTAAGTCAAAATTTTGACATTTACAATAAAAACATTATATTACTGCTTTGATTATTTTTAATCATTTTAGAAATACATCTTTATTTCTAAATTTACTGAATATAAAATAAAATTATAGAAGTAAAAGGCACACTAAATAAATTAAGACAATACCATTGTAGTATTTAAATATTATCAAAGCACTGATTTAGTTTTCACCTTCTACCATCAAACATGTCATCCAAAAGAATATAAGATTATATTTTCCATGGGTAACTGCTTCACCAAAACATTTTGATCAGATCTATCCAGATTATATATGAGCAAAAGAAATGGGAATGATAACAGTAATGCCTCCTTAGTGGGCAGAAAGACTTAGTTTGATTAGCAATAACAGGAACCGTAGTTCTGTTTGAATAATTTTTCTGATAGTTACAATTATCTACTATAATGTTTCTTACTAAACTATTAAATTATTAAGGTATTTTTTGTATTTATTTACTCTGTGTGTGCTGAATTCCACTCTTTGACACCAGTCAAGAGCATCTTTTGTATCATGCTAAAAGTGTAAAGCATGCCTGCTTTTGAACTTGTCTGTTTAGCACCAGCTGGGGAAAAGAAATACTGGTTTTTTTTTAATAAAAGGGATATTTTTAATCTCAGGACATAGGAAATAAGACACTGTCCTAGAGAATTTTGAATAACAAGTGAGAAAACATCACCATTGACAGTATCTCTTGGAGTGAAAGAGTAGCAAGTGTTGGAAGGAAGCAGGTAAGATGTATAATATTGGAAGCAGAAAGTCATGCCTGGTCAGTAACCTACATACTTTTTTAAAAAAATCAAACATCCCGCTCTTTGCCAGGAGCGGGACATGAGTCACATGAGTCCGAGGGAAGCTAGACACCCTGGGATTTTACAAATGCTTCCATATCACAAAATATGTGACGGCGAATCATTGTTTAGTCAAACTGCTAATTCTTGCTTATTGTCATCTAATGGTTTCCATCTGCATTGAAGAATAATAAAAGCCAAAGAAATAACAAGTGTAAAGAAAGATGAACTCTGGGTATGAAAAGGCAGAAGTGTTGTTATCCCAGACAGTGTGGGATGAACCCCATTCTGGTCTGGACTTTTTATAATCGTACTGAGTGGACTGAGAAGGGCTTAGCTCATGACTTAATATGCCATCTTGGTTTTAAAGAAGAAAGAAGAAGAAACCTTGCTACAGTAGTTTGCTATTTCTCAATAGCTCTTACCCAGAACATTTGAGTCACTTTAACTTGAAGTACCCTACATGTCAAAGATTTCTTCCCGAAAGCCTGAAAAATGACACCAGGTGGCTGTGGGGACAAGCCAAGGGTAGTGCAGGTAATTTATGCTGGCAGCCAGCCCAGACTGCTCCTTTGTTTGCACTCACTGTAGGTCTGACAAGTCCAACAGAGCCTTTTGCTCCTCAGCTTTTCCGTGTACTTAGACCTGATGCTCTAAATTGATCTTCACAGGCGCATCTTTTCCCTGCCTTGGCCCACATGCAAAATGTGCCAGCGCTTTCTGATTTAACCAAAATGTCAAGATTCCATAAAACTTTAAACCTTGGGATTAAGGCAGATGAAGGATAAAATGGAAAGAAGCTTCCTGACTCCTGGTAGATGTAAAACCCCAGGTAACTGCTGGGTGCTGGAAGGGATGTGTTCCTGGTGGTGTCCTCCCTGAGCAATTTCTCTGGACAGACACACGATGTCTGTCACTGTTGCTGTTGTACCCATCGACAAATCCCCAGCCTTGCTCTTTGGGGATGGGTTAACACATTTTGTGCTATTTACTCACAGTCAACTGTGAGAGAGAACCAAAGGTCAATCCTGAGTGGATAAACCACAGGGAAGCTGCAAACCCACACCCTCTCTGGAGAAGACACGTGCACACCTGAAGCTCTGGCTCCATGGCAGGTAAACCCTACGCTACAGCCTGACCCAAAAGCCTTCTCCAAAAGGGTTTTTTACCCCCTAGGATGCGTGGGTCAGGGAAGGAGAGCCCGGGTCCATGCAGTGCAGCTGCCACCATTGCTCTTCAAACTCCAAGAGCTCCTCAAGTGTCTTTATGGGAAAAGTGACAACCTGCCCAGGCAAAAGATTGTCCAATGTGGAGATGTAGGAACAGATGTGACAGGGAGGAGGTTGGTTATGCCTGGCAGCCAGGACGGGACCAGAAGCAGGAGCTGGGTGTAAAGGCCAAGAGAAGCAAGATGAGGAGCTGTGATAGTTGGGGTTGTCCAAAGCCCAAGGTTGGGAACTAGCAGAGAGCAAGGACCTGAGGAGGACCAACCTGAGCTCAGCCATGGCCTAAGGAGACCAGGTTGAGGGGAAGAGTGTTCTCAAACAAGCAACATGAACTAGCAGCCTGCACCTGGACATCAGGAGGCCACAGATGCAACTAGACAAGCAACTGACATGCTTGCAGCAAACCCACCACCCACCGTTGCACCTCTCTAATTCGCTTGGTGACAATATTTAACAAACACCCCCCAAGCTCAAGCAGAGAAACCACCATCCAGAGAGCCCTTCCCTGCTGGGACTTACATGAGGGAGACGGTGAAGTGGAAGCGCTGCCGCAGCCCCTTGAAGGTGATGAAGGACTGTGGTGGGAAGCTCCTGGTGGTCATCTCGCAGTAGGGCCGCTCATATTCTCCCGGGGGACACTCGCACTTGAAGCCCCCGATCAGCAGGTTCACGCAGGTTCCTCCGTTCTTACACACCCCCGGAGCACAGCGTCCGGAGCGCGCGTTCACCTCGCAGTACTCTCCTGCAAGGGGAGAACAAGATGTCAGGGAAGGTGACACCTCCCCCCAGCAGCAAGCTGCGACGCTCGGCCACCCACGTTTTTCTGACAAAGGTTTAAGCTGCTTCCCAACTTCTGCACCTGACCCCCTCTGCAATCGAGGTACGAGCCCCTCATTGCAGGGGGTAAGGATGCTGCATCATCTTTCAAGACTGAATTTTCATGGGGGGGTGGGATATGATTTGCTGAGCAACCTTCTGGCAGATATGCAACAACCCCAGTTTTCAGAGGCCTTGGCCGCTTACAGACCCAGTGATAAATACAGAGCTGGTGAGACAGAACCGTAATGGCAGGAGGTAACACCACCAGTTAAAAACTTGCATGCTCCCTGTCAACCAAAATATGTGTAAATTGTTCCGGTGTTTCACTCGGGGTTGGGAACTGAGTAAACAGTTCAGTGTTTGCCTTTCGCCTCCAGTGGAATTTGGCTTTGCTGCCCGCGGTGGCGGCAGGGCACAGCTGAGCTCACGACAACGCTCGCAAAAGCGTCATAGGAAGAATACAGATGGCTTCCACATTTTCCCATATATCCTGCAGGAAACAGCCATTTTCTAAACCTTTCAGAGGTCATGGTAACCCTCCACAGAAGTTACAGGTTCTGTGTACCGCTTGCTGAAGTTGTTTCCCCCACCAAAATGCTTCAACCTTATTCTATTCAAAAGTCCGAATCAAGATGTGTTAAATGGAAGTACTAAAAAATCGTGTGCCTTGCTTTGTATCTATGCCTTAATTTTTCCTGCGTTTGCCCAAAATTTGAAAGTGAATCACAATTTAGAAAAATATTTTGTGATAGTAATAATTTGTGTTCATAATGTGGAGAGGATATCCACTTACAAATCTGCGGTTGGGACAAAAGCAGCTGCTGAACTAATCACTGTACAGAAAGCTAAACCCTGTATGTGAGTTAATTAGTTAACATTTATGTTTTGGCATGTGTCTTCCTCAGATATATAAAGCTTGTTCATATCCTGCACGTAAAATTATTCAGAGAAATTGAAGATGTCATATATAGTTGAATTTTACCCAGCAACAATGCCTGAGAAATAAACGTAGAGGAAAACTACTCGGCACAGCCAGCCGAAGGAATGAATACATTTCCAACGGTTTGATATTTGCATGATTACCTCGCTACCAGATTATACAATTACATTAATTCAAGCGCAGTTAAAACTGTGCAAATGCATTCCTGGAGGAAAGTAAAAGCAGCAGGAGCGGTGGGCAGTGACTCACAAGCAAAGGCAAATTAAAATGGAAAGCTTTGCCCCAGTCGCTGCCCCCGCAGCCTGGCTCCCACAGGTTCCCACGCCGAAGCCGCCCGCACCAGCAGCACTGCCGCATCCACACCTGGATCTCACCCCTCTCCTGTGCCAGGCTGGAAACTGCCACGGTTTGCAGCCAGGCTGGACACTGCCCCCAGGGCAGCGATCTCTGGGAGAAGGTGCGGTGGACAGCCTGCCTGTTCCCTCTCTCCAGCTTCGCTGCCTTTCTCCTCTCACATGAACACCACGTGCCTCTCAGGCTGGTACCACGCACGCCGGCAAAATGCAGGAGGAAATACAAGAGTGCCATGATCACGCTGCCAGCCACATGCACACCCCCCCCCCTCAGGTGGGCTCAGCTCCACAGGATGGATCTCTGGTCCTGCTCCCCATGATGAGCTGAGCCATCGTACACCTGCCTCCTGACAAACACCTCTGTGGGCATCTGCTGGCAAAAAGTATACTGGGGTGTTCCAGTATACTTAAAAGGGATGTAACGCAAACAACGGGGGAGATGAACACATCTCTATAAACTCTCACACTTAACAAATTATGAAATAAATCTTCCCCATCATCCTAGATGGAGCACAAGACAAAACTTCTAAAGTAATGAATGATAGAGCTGAGAGTTCAACTTCAAGCCTGTGCTTACAGCCTCTCTGATTCAGGACTGATGTTCCCATATTCTTACTTCAATATATTAAGATGAATTGCTGTGAAAACCACTTGATAAATATCTTCCCATTTCCATTTATCAGCTGTGAGTACCACGAATACACCTTCCCTAGCACTTTAAAATGCTCCACAATGTATTTCTTTGGAGAGAAATCATATGTATCATCCAAAAGAGAAAAATCCCTCGGTGTACGGGATACTCCAGACAAAGTGCACACACACTTCAGACACGCCGAGAACACACTACAGAAATCACTTCTTGATGATCCACTGGATAAGCGCAGCCAATAACCCTTAACACACACACACATCTTGCGTCAAAAAGTCTCAAAAAAACAGAAAAATACAATTCCTACAGAAAAACTAAACAGGTTTGTTGCTTTAAAAAAAGTAGTATGATATTTTGTCAAATAACTCTCTGACTTGGAGAGGAATGTAATCTTCAAGGCTTTCTGAAAACAGAATGATGTATTTGACAAAAGCAAATAAAGTGCAAGCTTGAATACACAGGGAGAAAAAGGAGCGAGCTAAAAGGAGAGATTCCTGGCACTGTAGCACACTGTGGAAATGCCATGGCAATACGGAGGAGGAATAAAAAAGCCTAAGCTGGAAGTCACTGATGGTTCTGTATTAATTCTGTGATATAATAAGACTTTATAGACCATGTGTTTAGCTACCTATACAGGCATTAAAGTATTTAAGAGAAAAGAAAGCTTACAGAAAAGTCCTATTGAATGATGGTTATTACTGCTTTTCATTATGATGGTTAAAGAAGTGGTTTTAAAAAACTATAGTCCAACTTTGAATAAGATCTTTTGTCCTATATTCATTCAGTGTAGCATCACTGATGTCCCAGTTACTAAAATTATTCTGAATTCTCTTTAGTCTGTAATGTAAATGAGAACTGCATTTGATGCATACTCTTTGATGTTGTATTTTCATATTTTATGTATATTTAACAAAATATATTAAAATAGTGTGTTTTAAATCTCTACAGTACCTCCAAGACATCACTGTGCTTCAAGGCACAAAGGTCTACCAAGAAACAAGATAAATCCTTAATTATACTTTTTTCCAAAAGCGCCTGGAAGTCTTTAGAAAGATGGCCTTTTTGGTTTTATGGAGTAGCCATCTGAGCGAGTATTCGAAGCACTGCTTCAATCAGGACCAGCAAGAGGAGACACCTCCGTGTGGCTCTTTGGGTTTGTTACTTCCAAGGGTGGCCACCTCATCCTGGACACATCGCCGATCCACAGCACTGCCCTATGGGGGCTTTGAGGCATGGCCTGAAAAGCAGCCTCAAAACTTGGACCAAAGCCCGTATGTACTTGAAGGACAAGCTGGTTGCTGGCCGGAGCCGAAGTCAGAAGTCCCTAAGGGAAAAGCTACTTGAGGAGCTGAAAAGGAAGGGACCTGCATCCATCCGCCAGGCTCTGGGATGAAAAGCGCCTGTGTGCCTGCTGGCAGCTGCAGGTCAGAGGGCTGGGACGCGCCATCGGAGGGGATGTCTCGCAGTCTGGTGGGAAAAAATAGTTCAGAAAGGAGGGAGAGCTGCTGTGCAGCGAAGGTCTGGAGGGGGTCGGGTGATAAGAGCACAGCCCGGAGCTGCCACACACAGCCTGCGGATGCTCTGCGGCACCGGCAATGCCGGCACGGCTCACCCCCGCACCCAGCCCGTGAAACTCCCCTCCGCTCCTCACGGCATCCCCTTTGCTAATATAATTTCATTCCCACACTGGCCAGCATTTTAGGAATCGCTTTAAAAATTAGTTATGTCTCACAGCTCTGTGAAATCCAAGCAGGAGATGTGAAGCTGAGTTCCTCCAGCTGCTACATCTGAAGCATGCACTGCCAGATAACACGGGCCTCGGCTGCCTGTTATCTGCCGGCAGATCCCTGGGTTTTGAAAAAAATCCCGGACAAAGCCAGCAGACGGTTTACTGTTACAGGACAGTAGCTGATCTTATATGCCCTCAATTGATGGCTCTTAAAACTGAGAGCCCTGTGGCTTTTACACAGCCCTTTAGGCAGCAATTCTTGGTTTTAAAGCACTTGAGATGACAACATGATAGTTGCTTTCGACACTGCTTCCTACTCTCAGCCATCATATATCTCTTCTCCAATTTTAGGATTAACTTTACAAAGATGTTAATCAGATATTTTTTTCTTATTAACTTTATGTGAGTATGCCACGATATCAGACGTAACAAGAACAGGCAAAACAAATTACTGGCTAGAGTAGGTCAGCTACTCTGACCTAGTCCAAGTAAAGTAATGGAAGAGTTTAATGAATTAACAATAAATGGTGATAAAAAGGTGAAAATATTTTCAGAAACAAGGTATCTGAAAAATAAAGGAATGATCTCACAATTGCAAATACCTTGTGAGCTGAGCATCAGGGGTTTCAAACAGCACACCACTGTGCAACCAAGAACCCATCTCTGCAGAAACCTGCCTGTGTTTTTTGCTGGTGAGTTGCTTGACCTTACAGCAACAGCCAATGTATAACATTGGAAACCTTGCTGGAAACAACATAAATACAGAATAACTCTACGCTTCAGTTTACTGCAATGTGTTTCCACAATATCCCTGTTTAAGGGCTAGTCCTCAAAAATTTGTACTATTCTCTGATTGATTTCAACTGAAATACAACACTACATGAAGCAGCAAACCTGCACTCATGTTCTTGTTTCTTTTTCCCAGTTTCCCTAGACACATGTTAATTTTTTACTCAGTAATTGTTTGATTCAACTGATTCTTATCTTCTTCCCTCCATCCTGCCATTTGCTGTAGATACATATTAATCTTCTCTGTGTTTGTAGTTGCTTCACCAAAATAGAAAGCGTTTTGAGAAGCTGATTTAAGCAGTCAGCCTAAAACGATGTACTTTAAAGTGGAAAGGAGAAACAACAAGAAATAGGGCAAAAGGAGAAGCAACAAGAAATAGGGCAACTAAATTCTTCAAAGAATTCTCATTGACCTATTGCCCTAATAAAGAACCAATTGTCATTAAAAATGTATTTGCTGTCTTGCACACCATCTGAAAATCAATCCTTCTCTTCCTCTAGTAACTAAAGCGCTACTAACCTTAAGTAACAATTGGCACTAAAGCAATCAGTGCACTAATAGGAAGGTTGTTAAAAACAAATTAGTTGCAGAATCAGCCTGGAAATCTCTAGTGCAACAAGAGATAAAGAGGTTGGGATCCAACGCACCACCGTAGAGGTGGTTTCACCATAGTTTAGGCTGAGTGGGAGTTACCATAGTCCCCTCCTTTCCCCAAACGCGTTGCACTTTCCTCCCCCTCCCTTGTGTTGGCATTCACGTAATCCCGCAGTTGACTGATTTGTGGAGCTCAGATGGCAATACACCATTCGTTCCTTTATTGTAGTGCTAGCGATCTTCTGATTAGGTCCCTCCTAGGACTGACGGCATGAATAGCACAGCAGGCACAAGGGAAGGAGGCAGGACCATGCACCCAGGAATAAGAATGAAGGAATGGTCTTAGAAAACTTTAACTGTTATGGAAATACAGCTTGAAGCCATTTTAGATGGCTCATGTGTGAATGTAGTGGCTCACGCTTGACTTGGGTGAACTGGATCAACACCTTCAGTAGACACCCACCTCTCTCCACTGACTGTGCAGGGATATACTGCAGGAAAATTTGCCTATAACGAAGGTGCAATTCAAATAATAAAAATTAATACTGCCTATAAAGGGAAATTCATGGCTTCAGTAGCTCTGTGGTGTACAAGCCTGTCCTCACAACCTATTGGGAGAAGTCAGTCTTGCCTGCCAGTAAATGCCACTTACCAATGAAATGTTACACAAACAAAAATCTACTGGTTTTATGAGAGAAGTTAGAGAGGTTACTCAGAAAGAGTTACCAAGTCGCTCTGAATGAAGGAGAAGCTGGATCAAATAGAAGTTAGAAGCCACTGGTGCACTAGGGACCGTGATTAATTAGGGGATGACTACATTCATGTATCATTTTAGGCAGATGACTCAGAAGCGTTATTTGAAGAGCAGAGGTAAAATCTGAGTCCCTTAGAAATCAATAGCAAACCATAGCGTCACTTCAGAGAGGCCATGCACACCGCACTCGTTAGACTTAATACTGACACGGATGGTCACGCGTCGTGAGGTTTCTACATTATGCTGCTACTAAATGTTCAAATTTGAATCTATACATTGGTCTTTCCTTTTATGTATCCATTTATGTTTTTAGCACTGGGGCTTATCTAGGAAAATTAAAACCAGCCCCAACCCTCTTACAGGGAGAAACACCACCTTAACGTCTAGCTTCCCTCCTGCCCTTTGTTTTCTGCTCCCTTTGCTGCTTTCCGCACTATAAAGGCATGTTATGAGAAACAGGCTAAAGTAAAATAATACATAAATACATACATAAGCACACACAAGCACACTCCGCACATACAATCACACTGTCTAGGACTAAATCCTTGTCACTTGCAGTGACAGCTGTCCGTCGTAATTTAAGGTGCTAACCGTTCCAGATTTAACAAGATGTATTCGCAAGAGAGTAACCTGAATTTAAAACACTAAGCAAAATAACAACAAAAACATTTCTCTCACGCTATATACACATATATACAGCTTGCCAAGTAGCTCTCTGAGGTGACAGAAAATGTTCCTATAGTAAGATACTCAGGAAATCACTGGATCCGTTTTTTATCTCTGGATGTGGTTTAATTTTTCTGAAGACATAAGCACTAAGTTCTGAGCTGGTGGGAAGAGAGGGTGCAGAATTACTGGTGCTCTGCTGGCTATATATATCCTCTCTCTCCTTTACCATCACTTGTCTCCCTTCCCTGTGCCTTCTTCCACAAGGTCCCCTCCAGGCATCCCTGATAACTCACAAATCAGATTTCTAAAAATCATGAGACTGGCTAAATAACGGTCATGGGATCTTTAATCATGAGATGCTACAAAATAATGAACATGGGAGGCTTTTCATCTTCTTTCATTTGGCTCTGAAGCTGCAGGGTGGCATCTGCTGGCCCCAGGGCATGGGAGCTCTTGGTCGTCAAATTCCAGCCTGAAACACACGGCTAAAACTGGCTGCTCTGAGGGAACTCCCATTCCCATTCCCACTCCCACCCCAACAGGAAGATGCTATTCAACCCTTCCCGGCTCTTCTTCCCAACGGGATCCTTGGGGACAGCATCTGCACCCTGGCTACACCTGGGGCTGGCAAGCTCCTGGGAGAATGAAAAACACCCCTGGCCAAAAGGCAAGGGAGAGGCCAGGACCCCATCCCACTTCCTGATCCTTTCCGACTAGCAACCAAGCTATATTGTATTTTACAAAAGTAAGGGCAGGGAAAGCTGAGGCCTCCATCTTTCAAGCTGCTTTGGGCTGTGCCCACTGATGCAGAACACGCAGAGCAGCCACTGAAACTGTACCTGGCTCCTCACCAGCCCAAAACCAGGTCCAGGATCCTACACAAAGCACCAGCCTGAACAAAGATGTTCCTCTCCTCCTCCCCTTTCCTGGGCACAAAACAAAGCAAAACAAAAGACACCCTGCAGCGATGGGTGGATGGATGGATGGATGAATGATTTAGGATTTGGGGTTTTTTTGTGTGTTTTTGCATTTAAATGAGAAGGAATAATTGGGGGGAAAAGAGAAACAATACTGAGGAGGATTAGTGATATTTGGGGCACATCTGCTGGAGAAATGAATTAGTCTGTGGATTCCAGAAATTATGAGCATGTTCTCAAGATGATATGTGCTCAGTCTGAATGGTCACTGAATTGTCCTCCCCTGCAACTTCCACCAGTGCTGGCAGGAACAGAACACAGACAAAAGTCATGACTGAATCTTTAATACCCGGCTTTCTTACTCATATATTTGTTGAGGATTAAAAATTCTCAATTCATTAAGCTTCCACTCTGTCTACAACCAGAGAACTCGCCTTTCACCTTCCAGCAATGAGGCCAGGAGTGGTGTGAGCACCAGAAGTGCTACCAACACTTATCACAAGTAGTGTGATTTTTTTTTTTTTCCCAGAGCACTCTGACGAGCAAGGAGAGGAGCCAGACACTAGAGCAAAAAAAGACATGTACACAATATACCTGGCTTCTCTCCATCACCTGCTCCCTGCACTGGACACAATAACCCTCACACTTCTGAGGAAATGCTGAGAAAAAGTACCTTCTTGGAATTTGTTAGCTGTGGTGGAGGAAGACAAGAAATAAAACACCCATGCCTTCAGCCTGCCACTGCTACCTAACAACAATTTTTGCTCTTCAGGATTCAAAGGCCAATTTCTTAATGTCTTAATCTTTACTCTTGGCTGATTTTACAACTATCTCTAAGCTCTGTAAATTATTGAACCATTTGTTGTAATGTACAGTGCCTTCACAAGGTGTCCTCTCCCTCTGCATTGATGTTTTAAGTTAAAGCTTTGGAGACCTTTTTAGGTTCCAGCTCTCACCCAGGACATAAATCTACACCAAAGAAGAGAAACATACCAAAATTTCCAGTTTATGTCAGGTTCTGTGGCAGGTTTGTATGTAAGACAATTTATCATAATGCAAATTGCACTGATTTGGGGTAAGATACAGTGATGAAGCAGTGCCTTTCAAAAGCCTAAGCTTTATCTCTGTGTGTATTTAGTAGGGAGAAAACATTACAGTAGATGTCAAAGATAAAACCCAAATTAGATTATGCCATTGTGTCTGCAATTTGCATTATGTCTTACTTGGAATAAATCTCTTCCTAAAAATCCCACCTTAAAACCAATGAGAAACCTGGAGGTGTAAGAACAAAACACACTTCTGCATAACATACATATACTGATTTACATAGGAATATCTCTCCCTCCCATTTATTTTTGAGAGAAATTGTCATCGTCTGTCTTTACTATATATATATATATATATATATATATATATGACATTATTTTTTTTTCTCTGCTTTCTATGACCCTTGATTCATCTCCAGGAATGTTACTCAAGGAACACATGGAGGGAGCCAAAAGCTGGAGCAGCCACCATAGGGTGCAGGACATGTTTCTTTCGGGACAGCCTTAGCTACCTGGTCCCTATTTGCATCCCTGTGCACCTGCAGGCACTTCAGCACGGGAAACAGCCACCATGCCTTCTCCCACTGGCAAAAGTGAGAAGGAAAAAGGGCACTCGGAGACTCAGCATGCCTCAGCTCAGATGACAAAACAAACTATTTCGTCACACAAAGTTGCTATTTTTACTGGGTGCCAAATGCCACCACTGGCACCACTAATTCCCCAAGGCTGTTGTATCACGGGCCATTTTGGCCTCACACTACGCCTTTTAAAATATATTACACTATTTATATGAATGAGGAAAACAAGCAAGGCATGGTGGCTGTGCCAGGAGTATGTGTGCAATCACATCTTTCATCAATAGGAACTCAGGAGCTGGAAAACCAGACGTGCTTCCAGGCACTGTCAGGCATCCCACTCACTTTCAGCCTGGTTTCCCTCAGCTGCTTCACACACAGGAGAACACCAAAGGGCTGCAACTCCCAGTTCCCAAATTTGAAGGGAAGGGGAAAGTTCTAGCACTTACTTTGAAATAAGTTAGCATCTTTAAGCCACTGAAAAAGGGAACATACTTGCAAATAATTGACCTCAGAAAGAGAGGATGAAAAAAAAGAGCTCAGGAATGTGGAAAAAAGGTGATCAGGGTCTCCCTTTCAATGACAAACATCACTATTTTCTTCGGGAAAGTCCAGCACTAAGATCCCATTTAATTTTCTCCATGTAGCTATTATGGACTTGATATTTCAGCTCAGAACAAGAGACAAAGCACAGAAGAAACAATCTGCCCTGGTCCTCAGCAGCTCGCTAACAAGCAGCTAACTCTGCACAACTCTATTAAAGAGAGCCTGCATTCTGTGTTTTCCAAAAATTAGAGAAGTTTTCACAGAAAAATCTCACTCTCACATCTTCTGCATAATCTGATGCTAAGGTAGAAATGATGGCATCTAGAAATAGGCAGCCTCAGACCAAATCATGCTCCTTAACATCCTAGGTGGTCCCAGCAGCTCTGGTGGAAAGAAGCATAATGGCCAATTAGTGAGAATAATTGAAGAGAAGCAATAAAATATTAATAAAGCAACAGAAAAACATGCTTAGAGTAAATCTACTATTGTAATTACATTTTAGGAGGCTGGGATTTCAGAGCTTTATATTTTCAGTTTACATGAGAAGTATTAAGCTAAAAGAAAGTTACACTTAAAAGTAGTGTATAACTGTCCTTACTGTGGACTGTAAGAGTTCAAAGGATTTGCTTGACAGAGACAGAACAAGCAAAAACAATCTGATGCTCATCAAATTTCTGTTGGTACACACTGAAGGCAAATTTTGAAAAAAAAAAATCAAAAAATGACCCTTTGCTTGTCAAATTAAAAAGATTAGGGTTAAAAAAATAATCCCATAATCTTATGTTTTGGTAGTCTCAAAAATATTTCCTACACAGGTCAGTAAACATAGACAGAAAACAAAAAGCATATTAATCTTAATGACTCTTGAAAGAGCCATTGTAATGTCTCACACAACTAACACAGAAAATCTCAAAATCAATGTATTTTTAAATTTACAGAACAGGTTGAAATTAAGAAGTTATGTTTTTTTAAAGTTTTTGAACAGAATCATCAAAAATTAATCCAGCCAGCTTCCACAGCTTGAACCAAACTCCTGTAACAGCAGTTTAGTAGACTAAAATTCAACCTTTTTGTAAAATATGGCTTCATTTTAAAGTCACTTTAAATGTTTATGGTCTTGTTAGAGTTAATATACTTTATTGTGTCATCTAGATTGTGTTTAGTTATTGATATAAGAAACTCATCTTCATAATAATATTTCCTACGATATGCACATCAGTGTGCTGACCCCTTGAAACTGGGTGGCCCTGTCTAACTGAAATATGTTCTTTAATTATTGTATTGGAAAATGCTGTACAATAGCTCTCATATGCTTAGCTGTGGAGAATTTGAGAGACAGCCTGAACTAAAATATATTCATCTTGTTTTTTAGAGGCTGAAAATTCAGGCTGAAGACTGGTCAGGAAGCTGCGATGGGGTTTGGGGGCACCGTACAGTGGGGGTCGCAGAACAAAACCTGCTCCAGGAGGAGCAGGGGCTGGGATGCAGGCACTGAACCATGATGCTCTAAACAAAAGAGCATTTGCAACAACAATGAGGTTGTGGTTCCCACCATGCTCTGCACAACTGTATTGCAGAACTGTAATTATCTTGATGTTCAACGCCAAGTGCCTCAGTCTGGTGCTCAACTGTCGAAACTTCCAGTCATCATAACACAAAGAACAAGACACACAAGAAACTAATTTATGCTTTTTTCCTCCCGAACAGGAGGGTATTCTGGTACCCTTGTCTCTGCACCTAACTATCCTTCCTGCCACTTTCCTGTTGCTTATCTGCTGATGAAAATTAAAATGTCTAACTTAGGAATCATAAATGTCTACAGAAGCCAAGTATGCTTTTCATAATTCAGTCTTATTGAATTATAAGGGGGCTTCCCTGTTTTGTTTCCCAGTTTTGTATTTACAGCCAGGAGAGAAGGAGCCCTGTTACCATAAAAAGAATTTAAATTTCTTTCTTGTTTTGGAAGATCTAAAATATTTAACTCCAGCCTTCCTGGAATTTCTTTTTTCAGCCTTCATCTCTGATCTGCAGGCTTTCCAGAACACAAGGCATATTAGAAAAAATACTATCTCACGATGATTTTATCTTCCCCTCAAATAACTTACAGGCAAGTTGTTGATTTTTTTCTCCTCCCTTCTCTTCTCCTTTTTCCCTATCTGATTTGTTCTCAGTGAGAAAAAAACTGCAAAGACACCTAGCCATTGGCAAAAAAAACCAAACCACCATTTAATGGGTAATCTAATAAATAGGCTATTTTGACACTTAGCAAGTGTATGTTTTGATGTATTAGAATGCATTTGTGTGGCTTACAGGAAGTTTAAAATTTTATTCAGCTAACCTACCTGACATAAAAAAACCTATGAGAAAAAAACCCAAGTCTTACAATACACAAGGCTCAACTAGGCTAAATTAATAAAAGCACAACTGTAAACTATGGTCACAGAGAAGTTGGACGTTGTTTAATAAACTGCTATTTAAAATATTTTAATTAAAGCAAACCTCAATGTGCATGGTTTCTCTCAGATCAATGTTCTGCAATGCATTTATACGTTCCCAATTATGACAGTGTGTGAGAATTCAGTTACGTCAGTGAAGAGGGGTTTTACATGTAGCTATAAAATTATAATATCAAATAACTCCACTTTGGGTAATTATGCTCCACCTTCCACTTTTTTTTTTTTTTAAAGTTAGACCAATGAAGATAAGCAAATTCATTATAACAAAGGTTTTCAAAAAGCCTGGGAGAACTGTGACTCCCATTTAGGTGTGGTAACAGAAATCCCATCATTATAAAATGAGTACAAGTCAAGAACTTAAAACCTGCTGAAAATGGATGGAGCAAGGTAATTCAGAAAAAGAAATACACGTACAACAGACTAAAGACAATATAAGAGAAATTCCACATATGCTAGGACAAAAAGAATTCTGTTACTGACCAGAATGCCAGTAGGAAACCAGAGGTGTCAAGAGGCATCTCCCTCTCCAACTGAACATGACTAACCACTAAGGTCGTACTCATAGGACCTTTTCTTGCCGAGAAAGTTTAAACTTTCAAACTTTAAACAGTAGCCAATTTATGCACATCAGGATGAGGATAATGCAATAAAACTTCGCTTGGGTTTAGGAAAAGGCACAGCAGATTGATGTGAAGGCTGCAGGCCATTTACACCATTTGAGAACTAAACTATCAATAAATACACCACAGTAATCCAACTAGAAAAGGCTTTTCACATCCTGACAAGTGAGTGTAGATTGAAGATTAGCTGAAGAACATATCTTCCAGATAAAAAATCCACCTATAGAAGTGGTAGACCCCCATGACTTCTGTGAATCTGGTATCAACTCCAGATTTCTTATGTTCATCTCCTGTGGTTTGGTGACATGGACAGAAATGGCCAGAGGAAGCTGCAGTTGTTCAGCCTGGAGAAGAGGAGGCTCCGAGGAGACCTAATAACGGCCTTCCAATACCTGAGGGGGGCCTACAGGAAGGCTAGAGACATTCTGTTTACCAAGGCCTGCAATGACAGAACAAGGGGTAATGGCTTTAAACTGGAGAAAAGCAGATTTAGATTGGAGGTTAGGAGGAAGTTCTTTACTATGAGGGTGGTGGAGCACTGGAACAGGTTGCCCAGAGAGGTGGTTGAGGCCCCTTCTCTGGAGACATTCAAGGTCAGGCTCGATGAGGCCCTGGGCAACCTGGTCTATTTGGGGGTGTCCCTATGACTGCAGTGGGGTCGGACTAGATGACCTTTGAAGGTTCCTTCTGACCTAGATAATTCAATGATTCTATGATTCTAAATACAGCCAACACAGATACAAAAATATTTACAGGCTTAATAGACTTTAGCTTTTGACTGTAATATGTGGAAGCATAACTTTACTCTGTTGTTATTATTTCAGCTGTCTGTGGAGGCAAGCAGTTGTGCAGTCACACTACCTGGGCCATCGCCTCAGGTCCAACTCAGCACCATGGGAGTCCAACCATGAGGCTGGGGCGTGCTGGCCCCATCCCCGCACACATTAACGGTGAGCCTTGCTGCAAAAACAGGCAAGGACACATTTTAACACGCACAATAAATCTCTGAGTTAAACACAGTGTGCACAAACGTTTCTGCTGAGAGTCTGTGTCAGAAAAGAAATGTCCTTCATGGGGATCTCACCCAGGTTTCTAGCCATGGGCAGCACAGGCATGGACCAGAGGAGCCACCTCAGCTGGTCTGGACTTTGCCACCGACTGCTTTTATATGACCTGGAACAGATGAAGATGCTGTACCAGAGCTGTTTATCCCTTTGGTGAGGGGTAGAGCACCCTCTTGCTTAAAGAGGTGTCTCACAGCCCTGCTTTTCTGTTAGCAACTTTTACAGAGTTCACAGCAATCCCTAGACGAAGTGATTTATACAGGTACAGCTTGTAAGGATCTGAAGGCAGAGATCCCTGACAATATATATATATATACACAAAAAAGCAACAATTCTGTTGTAATTCTTAGTCTACAATTCTTAGTAATTCTGCCTCTCAGTCTGAATACCCAAAACTAATACTTATTTTCAGGAATTCACGACACAAAATAGACATCGTGCTAACAGGAGAGAAAAGAAAGCAAATATCACAGTTGACTGCTGTGCGCTTCAAGTGCCGCATACACTGCCCAAGAGCCAATGGAAGACTTATTATCCATGGCTAATTGCAAAGAATAGGTTGTATGGGTTCCTTATATGTTTAGATATTAAGTCAGCTCATGAGACAACATCTGGGGTTCATTGCTCTTTGGCACGGGTAAATGCAACGGTCATATGGGGATACTTCAAAGCACTGAGAGTAAGATTTATGCGACGTTATGTCTCATAGTACATAGCTTAGTGGTGAAGACCATAAAAAGGGAAAAAGATAGGCTTTTCCAGCTTTTGCATCAGTCATGCCCTGAAAAATCTTTAGAGGAGTTAAGTTCTGCCTCTGGACCATCCACTGCTCTGCTTATGGGGTCATCGCCAGCTGCCCAAGCACTGCGAGCTCCTGGGGCTTGGAAGGGGCCACAGGCTGGGAGGAAAGAGAAGTACCCGACTGTAATCAACTGCTGCCAACTGCAGCTTACCAACGGAGACATCTGCTTATTCAATAAAGGCAGAAGAAGGCTTTTCTCTCAAAACTTTCATGCAGATGAGACAGAGAAAGTAGAAGATTGATGGAAAAGACTCTGCTGGGACGTCTGTGCAGGGAACAGAACTGAGGAGTACTAGTCGTAAGGAAAGATCATGTAAGCATACATTCATTTTTCTCTCCATCAGAGTGAAAATGTTCTCTCAGCTGCAGAGACTGACAGGTCCACAGCAATCAAAGGGAAATTGTATTGCAGTTATGAAGACTAAGTTTCAGTACAAACATCAAAACAATGGCATTGATAGCACTGCTGAAAAGGAAAAAAAAATTCTGGAGCTCCAATGTTATATACCTTCAGTGGGGCACAACCACCCTACATAAGCTTTCTCATGGTACTGCCATAGAGAAACTGCAAGGAACAGCAAAAAGATATTCTCTGAGGCATCAAGAAACAACAGAAATTATTAAAAGGCTGATAGTCAACACTCTTCCTCAACTTTTCCTGCATCCAAAAAACTTCATTAAAAAACCGTTAAAAACTTTTTGCAAATGGGAAAATCTACAGCCCTTAAATTCTGAAAATAGTGTGAGTCACCCAGCACCCTAATAACTGTTATTATATTTAAATTCTTGAAAATGAATATACTATTTTATTTTTTTTTTACAGTTTAGACCTTGCCTAGGCTGTTTCAATCTCTTTATTATATAAATGCACCTGGAATCCAGTAGCCTAACTTTGAAGACCTGGACTAAGGGACACTGTTAGGGCAGCAACGACATAAAATATTTTAGTACCTTCACTGCATTACTTTAACATTTGAATGAGGTATCACAGAGAGATGACCCATGAAGCTGTCCCATACCATGGACAACGTCCCTACATTTATGGGAGTGTTTAGGAACCACAGAATTTCTTATTTGGTATTTTGTGGCAAAGACAAATTTGGTCACAGCTGTTTGAAAGTGCTGGCAAAGCCCCATGACCCTGTGAGGACCATCTTTATGCAGCCTTGCTGTCACAAAACCATGGCCTTTCATAAGCTGAACAAGGAGTTAAAGATGCAGTAAGAAACCTGAAGGAATCAAATTAAAGTTTGCTGTACAGGATTTGGCTGTTACATGCCTGTGATCCCACCGCTCCAGCAGAGCAGCAGAAGTGTAACTGAGAGTGGAATTTCAGACCCTCTCGCCCAAGATAAAACACTCATTACGGCTACCCTGGCTGCCAGATTTCTCTACTTGAAAGCTGAAATTCTCCCAAATAAATCTCTCTGGCCTGAAAAATGAGAATCTGGTATCAGACCAAGCAGGAAAATTACTATCTGAAGAATGGATATAAGTAAAGATAACACAGAAGCAAATCTTCACGTTTACTTTTACTGCTATATGTTGTTTGCAAGAGCCAAACGCTGAGAACTTACTAAACACTATGAACAGGGACTTCTGGCACGACGCTGCAAAACCAGCTATAATTACCTTCTCAAGACACAAAGTCAGAATTCATGGTGGCCAAGTTAGATGTCATGATTCCTCATGTCAATATGATATCACAAAAATAGATTAGGAGAAAAAGTGTAACATGCAAAAGATCTCTAATTGCTGTATTTGATTACTAGAAGATTTACAACCACTTAAGATTTCTCCCCTCTCTGAAGTGAAATCCAAGGAGAGATGCAGAGGATATGGGAAATTCTCTGATGATCTTTTTCCTTATAAATTGCTCCTTGCTAGGGGTTAGGTAGCAAAAGAGGTGGAGAGAATGTCCTGTGCTAAGGAGAACTGTGGGAACATTAAATCTCTTCCTTATTTCAGGTGTTGTTTGGGTTTTTTTCCTGCTTGGAGTGCTTTCATTCTGTTCAAATTACATTTTACTTTTTGGGAGTACAACCACAGAGGTGAACAGCTGCGCTGGCTGCTAAACAGAAGGACCATGGGCATCGAACTGCAGCGAGAGCTGTGGGAAGACCCAGGGATGGCAGGAGGCTCCTGCTCAAGACAGGGCAGAAATTGAGGGAATTCACACCCAAAAAGGTGGTGACATGGCCACAGTGGTATGTCCCTATAGGAGGCATCAAGATAGGGCTGAAAATACAGCTCAGGAACCGTTGTGGCAACCATGCCTCCAAAAGCGGTGTGGGTGAGATGACACATTTGCCCTTCAGGGTCTTGTCCCTGGGGAGTACAGACAACTCTACTTCTGTCCAAGCCCTCGCTTGTAGTTCATCTCAGCCTCTTCTGCAGCTCTCAAAGGTACATGAAATACAGCTGGAAAAATTACACAGGCTTTCCACAGTATTCAAGTTCATTAAATTTGTTTGCTTAAGTTAAATTACATCCTTTAACCCTTTAGCCATGCACATAGCTTGCTGCCATCAATGGCACGACTGTGACTGTGTACATTGTTCACTCCTCTACACTGATTTGTATATAAAGAGGTTAAAGGGGTCACTATTCTGAAAAAACATGATTAAAAATATATGTCCTTCTTCACTCACCTCCTTACATCACAGGAAGTGGAGCTAATTCCAAATCACCCCAAACTAGCCAGTAATCAGGTTTCAGAAATATCTTGTAGAAGCTCAGTTTACCTTAGTGCCCGTAACAGAAGACTCCTGAAGACAGAGAAACTTTCATCATGTATAAATGACTAACAATTACATCAAAACAAATGGAGGGCTTCAAAGCAGGGTGGAAAAATGGGGGGAAATTCCATCCGATTAAGATAGGATATAATTATCTTCTACAGGAAATAAATGCTATATTTTTAACAGGTAACCAGTCAGGTGGATTCAGTACAGGGTTATGATTGTGTAGTGATTTCTCATCGAGTTGCAGCGTATCTCCCCAGAGAGATGACAGATCTTACCATTTTCTTGTATTAATTTTACTACGTAGGGTCTTAATTGGGAATTAGAAATGCGAGAGCTCCCAGAGCAGGCTGCATTTCATTGACTATTACCATTTGCATCTAATTTTTTATAATTAATTCAAAGATTCATAAGTACCTCATACTGGTATGTTACTACACTGAGTTAATACCATGGTAACGCTCCAGAATCTCCCAACTTTTAGCCTTAGCAATTCTCTGCTCATTCTGATTTACGATCACTGCATTCCGTGAGCCAATAGACACTGCTACTATTGAAACCAACCTATGCTGTTGATATATAAATATACAAGATCTGGATCATCGTAAACAATAAATATTATTATACAAGCAGAAAACACAATATTATGATTAATGGATATAAACTGAACTTGCAAATGGATATGAATGTATTTAAAGAAAGGACAAAAATCATAGTAAAATAGGAGTTCTTAAAGGAGGTTGGGACAAGATTCAATAATGCATCTTCAGAAATATTTCTGGTAATAGCTTACTTGTTGATAACATTTTCCACCTCATTCTGTGAAGGGGATGAAAATCAACCAACTAATGACCACCATATGTGGGTAAGTGTGTCAGATTTGAAGGAAAAAAATATTGTTGTGCAACATGGAGCCTAAAGGCATCAACATAACGTAGACCAACCACAGAGTAGACATGAAATTTCTACTACGTTCATTCAAGTAATAAACCAGAAATGTTCAATAATACTTGTATCAATTTACAGGATAAGGGATTCCTCCTGATCATGGTTGGGTGTGTTTTCCCCTGCCTAACCTGATTGGGATCATGACCCAAACTCTCCTTTCAAAGAATAAAGTGTGTCACTGAAGTGCAGTTAACTCTGAAACCTAAAGATCGTAATGCTATAAGCAGTGCTCACTTCTTAATTTCTCATCACTTTAATATCCTGGCAACAGGACAGTTAATTTTTAACTTAACAGCTATGCACTGAAAATACAGTTACAGATCAAATCTTTCTTTGTGTATGAATAATGTGGTGCCTCTCCTAGAAATATGTACTGTGTCTGTTCTGACTAGAACGTTAATTATTAAATATGTCCATCAATTATTAATATAAGATTATTCTCTTTCATTTTTGAAGTATATTTAGCCTTTTCTCTGAACATTTCTAGCCAGATGTGATGTAGGAATGTATGTCATTCCAAAACATAAGAAATGGATGCATTAACTCTATATGCATATCTTGGTTTAATGAAACTTGCTACTTTAACCATTTCTATTTACAGTATAATAGTACATAAACATGTTAAATGAAACAAACTGGTCATAAAATCTATTTTGCGATGCCCAATGCTGCATACATTTTGTATTAGCTGTATATAATGGATAATGGACTTTATAATGTATTTCACCGTGGAAGTCATTCATGAGAAGCCTGGCAGGAAAATCACTCCTCAACAAAGATCAAATATTCCAATCATCCCACAGCTCTATGCAGGGTTTCACTGGTCAGGCAAAAAATTTATCTGCATCTCCCGAGGATGGTCCTGCTGCCCTAAGCCCCGCTTTGATCCTGGGGAGCACCTCCTGTTCCCATTGCTGGGGAAAGCCCAGTTCACCTGCTGTTGCTGTGTCCCTGCTCACTGACTCCTGGCTCCTTCCACCATTGCATTTTTAATTACAGCCCTGAGCCAAAAGCCACAGAAAGTGAAGGAAAATCCTTCCACTGAGAGGGCTGGATCCAGCCTAGCAGACATACACATTGTCTAGATTTTTTTTTTACATGTAGACTTAAATAATTTATGTTTTCAATTTTTTATAACTTCGGCAGTGAGAGGCAGTGTTGGGAAGAGCCCCCTCTGCTTCACCCCTCATTTGTGGCGGTCACCAAAGACATTACTGAGCTGTCACTGTAAATTACAGCCAGGAGCACGTCAGTGCAGAACGCTTAACTGCGTTTGCAATTTCAAGTACATAAGTAATCCCACCGACTTTATTGAAGGACCAGAAAACATTCTGCTAATATTTTTTCATAACTTCTCAGGAGTATTTGAGAAGCAGCACTTTGATCTTTATTAGCTGTCAAGTCCATGATGAGGCAAACTACGTTCCTCAGCAGGCTGCTGGAGACAGGCCTGGAAGCAACTACATCCTTCTGGAGTTTATCTGGACACTTACAAACCAGAGTTAACTTGCAGTACTTCCCATACGTGTGTGCTACTGCAGCTTCTTGGGACCATGAACCATCCTCATGTTCTGTGCTTGCTGACAACCAAGGGTTGATGACCTACTGAGGCTACGCACCCCCACCATACTCTGGTAGGTCGGGACTGCTAAGGGGCCATGAAGGCATTAACATGCAAAACCATGAGCCAGGGGATGTGTCCCACCTTTTTCCTTCCAGAAAGAAGAAATACATTTGTGTAAAGCATTCTGAGCCGAAATTCACACAATGCAAATCACTTCAGCAGCTGTTGGGCCCCCTGCATGACCTGGAGTAAGGCATGGTTCCTACCACCATGCATGCACAGAGATATGGGACTTACCCTAAGTGATGTGTGACACTCACAAGCCTTCTCCTGACCAGAAGGCAGCACCAG
This sequence comes from Gallinago undulata, assembly GCA_026546715.1. Taxonomy (NCBI): domain Eukaryota; kingdom Metazoa; phylum Chordata; class Aves; order Charadriiformes; family Scolopacidae; genus Gallinago; species Gallinago undulata. The sequence goes on from JAOTQQ010000001.1 coordinate 16,784,675, forward strand.
AAGTTTTTCTCCCTTTAACTAAGAATGCCAGCAATTTCAGTTTGACACAGAGCTGGCCTGGTTGATGGTCTAACATATAAATCATGGGTCAAAGATAAGATAAACACATACCAGTGTAGTCCTCATAGCATTCACAAGTGTAGCCCCCTTCTCGGCTCCGGCACAGCCCGTTGCTCCCACAGGGGTTGGAGTAGCAGAGGTCAATCTCTGTCTCGCAGTAGTCGCCCGTGAAGCCTGGAGGGCATCGGCACCGTAGGCCGTTGATGGGGTGGATGGGGCGGAACAGGACGGTGTTTGAGCTGATGAACGGGGCTGAGCTATCGAACTTCAGGACGGAGACACATTTCATGTAGTTCTCACAGGGTTCACGCAAGCAGATGTTGTCATCAAAGGGCAGTACCCTCTGTGTGGAGATCATGGTCAGCAGGGTCCTGTTGAGGTAGATTTGCTCTTGCAGGTCCTCAGAGGGGAAGAACTTGTTTCGAATGCCACCCGGGAGCAAAGCTGAGAAGGTCACATTCAGGATATTGGAGCTGACATCTGTGTCATTTTGGATGTTGAAAACGAAGATGCCATCCTTGGCAGTAGAGAGCACTGTCGCCACCCCCTCCACAAACAGGGACAGGAGGGGAGAAAGGAACCTCTCCTGGGACATGTTCTCCAGCCGCACTGTGATACTGTTGGTGAGCATGTCATCCGTGATGATGGTGACGCGCAGGGTACAGACTGCTGTGACACTGTGGACACCATCTGAAGAGAGGAGAGAAAGATAACAGTGATGTAGAGAGAAGGCTTCAACCTACCGAGAAAGATGCTTCCAGTCTCCTGGAAATAAAACAGGCCTGCGAGGCATTTCAGGGCACCAGGATAAGAGAAGGAAATGCATCCGCCTTCTGCAGTGATTACCAAACAAAACAAAATCTCCTGAGGATTGTGACCCAAAGGACTAGGGACATCTCAAAGAGTCCAGAATACTTCAAGAACGTCCCAGGCAAATGACTGTCAAAAGTCAATGAGCAAATGGAGAGCCTGAGAGCCCCAGGATAGCCAAGGGGAAGGCAATGGGAAGGGGTCTCTTCTGATAGCAACTGAATGGGTCTTCATACAAGTCACTGCTAGTCTACAACTGGTGCTGGGAAGCAGTTGCTGTTCACAGCACAACAGCAAAACTATCTTCTCCAGGCATGGTCTCACGCTTAAGGAGCCAGAGCTACACACAGACAGAGCATTGTTTCCAGGGCTGTATAAAAAGTGACCTAAGGAAACAAGTCTTCACATTTGAACACCTAAACTTCTTCATTCCTCACACCTAACTTCTTCAAAACACTTCTATGAAAATTAGAAAAAAAATCAAATAAAATCTGTCTGTAACAAAAACCAGACATTTAAAAGCTCTCTCATTTATCCTTCCTTTAAAGCCTTTCTGCTATTGCTGTGGATGTTCTGCAATAAACCCCATAATTATATAAATGCAGCACTAATACCTGACACCGGACTGAGAGATGCCAGTGTAAAATCTCAGTAAACCCTGAGGCTCACTGTAGTGCTGTGAATGTACAAAGTCTAGAGCATTCTATCATTATGAAACATAATAATGACACAGTGAGTGCTATAATTACTCCAAATTTGGTGTGAGCATGGAACGGGAAGTCGCATCATCACTGAAACCAAACCACTTAGTTCAATTCTGTGTCCTTGCTAACATTAAGAACTCATTAAGAAAATACAGATCTCACTACAGAAAACATGGCTAGAATTACAGCAGCATTTAGAAATCCCAGGAGAGATCAAAACTGGCTTTCTGATAGGAAATGTTTTTTCTCAAAGATCTCATAGTGTAAATAAACAACCAGAAATGGCTGTGTCTTTCATGAGAGAGAAGAACTGGTTTGAGCAGCCAGTATCAGGCCCACAGGGGTGTTAAGAACTGAATCCGGTTTCCCTAGGTCCCATCTCAGTTCCATAGCCTTTGCCCAAAATATCCCAGAAATAATAATTTCACAAATGATCTGATATTACATTTATTTCAATTAAACCATAAGATATGCGTGGAAATGGATTGTGAATACCATCAATGTAAAATCACAGCAGAAACTGCATTTGAATCAATCCAAAACCAGTGTGAGAACAAAATTCTAATAGCATGGATTGCTATGCTTTATTATCTCAAAGTATAAGTTTATGACCCATTATGGTCTCTTATAAAAGGTCTTTCAAGAACAGAAGCATCAGAATGGCTCCTTTCCTATACACTGCTACACCTCAGGTGCTGTTTTGTTTCAAAAAGAAATGTATTGTTGGAAGATTTTTCCTCCAATAAGACAGTAAATCACGGCAATATAATTAACCAAACAGCTTTTGACTCCCTCCTCCTTATCAGGTTGTCTGTAAAAGCTCGGTTGTTGACTTTTTTCAACACTGGAGCAGCTTTTAGGCAAACAGAAGCATCTTTTCTCCTGAGTGCTACTTTACCACTGCCTTGCTAAAACCAAACAGTCAGAAGGGGTCATTATTCGGGGTGATATGTTTGATGTGCCCCTCACAGCAGCTCACGTGCCGGCTTTCACTTTCCCCCAGGTTTGCAGAAATCTTTTTCTCCTGTTCCTCAGACTCTGGAAGCATGCCGTTTCGGTCCCCGTCAAGACCCAAAGCAACCTTTAAAAATGATGGATAGCCAAAATCCCCCTCACTGTAGCCTCCTCCTCCTGTGCAGTCGGTGGATTTCTGGCCAACAGACAATACAGGATGCACCATATTTTCCTAAATGACATCCTCAGACTAGCTTACCTGCTTCTGTCAACTGCATGGCTCATTCCCCTGAAAGGACAGAAGCAGAACAAACTATTCGCTTTTTTTTTTTTTTTCCCCTACAGCAATTGACATTTGCCTGCCTGTCCCATAGGGTGCCTGCACTATTTTGCTATTTGTTACACAATACGGTACAGAAGTTCTCTCATACCAGCGGGAACGCTGGACAATGGGTCCTTTTCTTAAGAAAACACTATGATCTACAGCCCATGGTATGTATAGTAAGAAGACAAAATACGATCCACTGTCTGACAACGCACGAGAGTCTACAAACTGTCATAATCAATATCAACTGTCACAATATGCAAGAGCTTCCCAGCATTCACAACAGCTATTCTGACACAGTTAATAAATCACTGCAAAAAGCCCGGTGTCAGATACCACACAGCCTCCTTGTTCCGCAGGCAGCACAAAAGAAAACCGGGCACAGACGTATAGCTGCAAAATGAAGTCGTGTTTTAAAAGCCAATTCGGCTTTGTGCAGCCCCGTTGCAGAGCATTAAAATAAAAAGAGAGTAAAAAGGGGCAGAGCATGTGTACTATAGGCAACAAAAGAGTGGCAGGGCTATACAGGCTGCTGGACAAGCGCCTCTTTCATATCACCAGCGAGTCTGAGAGCAGCATCACGGGATCCGATCATCTATTCATTCAGAAATTCATGGAAAGTTGAAACAATCTGTGGTTTTATGGGACCAAATTAGTATCTATTCTACTTTCAACAGACAACAATAGCTTTGAGGGCTGGAACAAGCATAGTGAAGACAGCGGAAACTTTGGCCTCGTCTTTATTGGGAACTGAATTAAGCCCTAAATACATGATATTATATGTGGTTTGAGATTCACAGGTGAAATACTCCATGGAAGTTTCAATTTTTTCCTGCCAGAAATGTGAGAAAAATAATATTAGGAAGCACTATTTTATGGAGCCATAATACCTGATGTCCTTTGATACCTGATGTCTGACATGCCTACCATATGCAGCTATCTGATACACACACCCCACCGATCTGTTATCCTGCTACAAAGGCTCTAGCAACCTGTGTTTTCAAAGGTCTTATGACACAGCTATAAAAACTCCCCATCACGTTTCGGCAGATGCAAGATGGCTTCAGTCAGGGGTGTGAAACGTTCTTCAAGTGATGCTACACAGAAGGAACTCTGGCTGCACTTCACTCACCTTTGCACAGATGAACACATACACATATGCAGGGCTTAGCTGTCACCGGCTCTCACAGCCATCATCTTCTTGGCCTCAGCAAACCGGCTGCATGCAGGAGTCTTCCCAAAGGAACTCTAAAAACATGAGCCGTGCTGGCAGATGGGACAGATAGGCATCCTGCTAAGAGGGGCTTGAGAAGACAGCCTGGATTGTAGCAGACCACGCCCCTGCCACCCAGATAGAGAGAAGGGAAATGCAGGATGGACCAAAGAGGAAGAGCAGTTTTGATCGGTCCTTTTGCAGGGTTGGCTCTTAAACCCCTTGTACCAACGGCTTTTGTCACTCTGTCCTCGAGTTTCTCTCCCATAAAGTGGGGATAGTGGCACTTACATGTACATTGAGGAGTAGTGGGTGCAGATGCTGAAATGCTGCGATACCGGGGTAATGAAGGCAGCATAGATATCCTAAACAAATCATTAAAGGTTATTTCAAAAGCTGTTGCAGCCAAGTTTATCAAAAACAAGGTGGGAAGATTAAAATAAAAGACTCTTAGTGTCTCACAGATCAGTGAATGGACAAAGAGGATTTGGACAGCTGGGTGGCCACACAGAAGAGGTGTTCATCACTAACACAGTCCCTGCACACTGAGTTTATATCCTGGCAATATTATTTTATATATGCTTTCTACAAAAGAAACCTCCAGAAGGTGAAAATCAAAGCAGAGTGGTGCCTTTGTGTCACTGTCATTACTGAATAGGCTCCTTAAAAACATAACTACCCATCTGAGTCCTATGACTGGAATGTGGCCATTGATGGCTACAAACTGTTCAGAAGGGACAGGAGAGGAAGAAGAGGTGGAG
>JAOTQQ010000001.1:16789601-16830449 GCA_026546715.1 Gallinago undulata
AGGGGGGTCGGACTAGATGGCCTTTGGAGGTCCCTTCCGGCCCAGATGATTCTATGATTCTATGATTCTATGATCTGCATCAAACTAATGAAAAGATTCAATAACAATCACATATCCCAAGGCATTACAAAGAAAAAAGAATACAGTGAGGCTGACAAAAGCTTGAAGCTCTCTAAAATACACTAATAACTAAGAATTGATTAAATAGTCATTGTTTCATGATTACCCTTACTTTACAACAAACCAAATCAAATTTGAGACTTTAATCTCAGCTTTCTATCTTCTGGCAGTCCATAAACCAAAGAATTTTATTATCTAGAAATGTAAACACAGCAAAGTTTAACTGAAATGCACATTTGGCAATGGCAGTACCTGGCCAGAAAGGATCTTTTTGTTTGTTTTTTAAGTTGGTAGAAATAAAATAATTAACACTTACTTGGGTTGAGTATATACAAAGGTCTTAGGGCTGCATATCAAAGCTGAATATTTTATATAAATATTTTAGCATCAGAGCTTTCTTTCATAGATAGCCCAACCCACATCTATTCTATATCTGCTTTATAATGCATCTGGAAGTAACAGATGTCAGAGTTTACAAGAGCCACACAAACTCTTTGGCTAGCAAAACGTAGAGTAAGGACACTCCATAGGTTCAAATAACCTCTTGCTCTGCCCAGCTCATAAGCAGCAGGCATGCCCGTGGGTAGCAGTCATCACTTGGTAACATCCCTTTGAATGATCAAACCTCCACTCCCCATTGCTTCCAGCCATGTTTTTACACAGGGGAGTAAATACACACCTAGTCCAGTACTAAGCCTTGATTTAATGATGGGGATGCCATACTTTTGGCATCCTCTCCACTGCTTGGGTGGCAGTAGCACATAAAGTAGCAGCAGCGTGTAGCATTGGAGACCGCAGGCAATACTTGGCTGCCTGAGCAGAGCTGGAACACAAACCATACTCCATGCTGAGCAAATAGCAGTAAAAAAAAAACCCAAAGGACATCCATAAAAGTGATACGCATAGTCCTGCACTAAGCTTCAGTTTGCCTCCGAAAGTCTGAAAGTCTTGCAGGGCTGAGTCCCTTCCTCACATTATGCTTCCACCACCATGGAAACAGATTTAAAGCGCATAAAATATCACTTTATTAATATCATCCCTTCCAAACCACTGCTGTAGGCACTACAAAGCTTCACTTCTATGAGTAGAAAAGAGAAGTCTACAATCACCCATAAGAAAACTCTTTAAATTATTTTATACATTATAGAATCAGAGAATTGTCTAGGTTGGAAGGGACCTTTAACACCATCTAGTCCAACCATCAAACTAACTCTGACAAAACCAAAAAACCCACATCTCTAAACCGTGTCACTAAGCACTATGTCAACTTATAGTAAAGTTCAGGGTCTTATAGCACAGAGAAAATATCCTGAAAGAAAGTAACCTGCACAGAAAATGGCAGGTGGGAACCTAAATAAGATGCTTTGCCAAAACAGCAGAAAACTTTACCAGAAAGGAAAATGAGAATAGGCATAACTGTGAATTTACAGACACCCTACTCCAGGGTGTTCCCAGTTAGTGAGCAGTCTCTCGGGAGAAGTGCTTCAGGACAGAAACAGGTGACCCCAGTTTGAGGTGCCTACAGGCCACCTTAGCAAAGGACACGGGGACTGGTGTTGGCCTTGGATCTCTGAAAGGCCAGTGATGGGCAGCAGCAAATGTTTGCCATGCATCCCTAAGTAGATCCTAGTTTTTAGAAGGAACAGATGAAAATATGAATTCCCCTTTTGCTAGAGAAAAGCAACAATAAATGGTGCAATAACAGAAAAGTAATGTCTTTGAGATATACACCTCCTTTTGGAAAAACATAGACGTATTTTGTACAATGTCCTATAATTTCTTAGACAGGCACTGATGAATTCTGTTAGAGCCTCCCTTTTCTTGGGATCGGAAAAGCCGCTGATGAGCAATTCCTTCTTTATATCATGTAGGATTAAATGACACAGAAATGACTCCCCTTGGCCACATGAAGCGTATTTAATTGCTTTTGTCCCTTCATTTCAGACTGCCAGTCTTAGCTTCACACAGTTAGGAGCACTGACTGCCAACACAAGTTGTGGGCTTTGAAAAGGACATAGAAAAATAATGATTCACACAGTGCCAAAGGTCCACATTGGAATCACTACTCCAAAGAACGTCGAGGCCCTGGTCTGCTCCAAACGCCATTACCTCAACAGAGCATCCTCATTGACTTCAGTGGGCTTTGCTCCTGGTCAAAATTGGGCCCGGAGCCTAATTCCCTGAGTCCCTGCCAGGGTGATCATGCAGAGCTTCATTCCCGACCCGACAGCCCCAAACAAGAGGAACCATCTGCCCAGGAAAAGGCTCAGGGTTGAAAATTAAGATGGCAAGAGCAGAAGGCAAAGGGCAAGGGATGAGCAGGGTGAGCACGCAGACAGTGGAAGCATGCAACATGGGCTGCACAGCAGGACTTGTTAAGTTTTGTAAGGGTCTTCCTAAAATCAGGTGTCTGAATCTGCACCTCGACACCTCAAAATTTACAGGAAGGATGAGCAGCTGCAGCCCCACAGATGCCCCATTTTGAAAACACTGGCCAACATTGCCCAGAATCCTTTGAAAAAAAGAGGGTTGGGAAGGGCCACAGGCAGGAGGAAGGGAAAGATGTGTTACGTGGTGTTACGGGGGGATTTTAGATAACAGGGCAAGGTAAAAACAAAGGCAGACAAACCACATGGGGTACACGAGCACAGCAGCAATGGGGGGCTCAGTCCTGACTGAGCTACATAGGAGGAGAGTGTCCTGAGAAAAACACATCTTTGAGGGGCAAAAGAAGGTATCTGGTATTAACTAGTCCAAGGCTGGAAGATTACTAGGGGACAGGCAATGGTCCACGCTGGCACAGACTGAGTGCCAGCAACCGGCTCTCCCCAAATCAGTGCTAATGCTGCCTCCAGCACTGTCCTGCTGCCACTGCAGCAGCTCAGAGCACCCGAGGGGTCTGCCCTGGCCCATCCAGGACACGGGGTACCTGCCTGGGCTTTGGCTATGCCAGCTTGTGCCCTGCCACTGCCCCATGAAGGCCCCAGCCACAGCCGCGCTTGGGAAACGATGTCAGGGCCAGAGCAAGCAAAGGACCCCCACAAAGTCTGTCCAGACACTTCCAGGCAAAGCCACCTCCTAATACTCACAGGCTGCAGACAATCTTAAAAACACTCCAAGCCAAACGTTCACCTACTTCTTATTGCAAGACAACTCCTTGTCCTAACTGAGATGGATATCTGGGACACCTGGGGAAGGTGGGCAGTGGGACCTGGGGCTTGCGACATCCCCTTGGCAGCAGCCATAGCACTACCAGCTAAATCAGACAGCTTAAAAAAACCCAACCCGTGGGAGGAGAAACTCTGCATAAAGCAACTGTGAATTCCCAACGTGTATAAGACAAAAAAACAGCCTAATTTTGGCATCATTATCTTTACTGTAGCCTGTGCTGCTCAGGATTATTTACTTTGTATACAATACTGAAAAGAAAAAAAAATATTTTGGTTTGCAGCTTGAACAGGGGATTAAGAACAAATTGATGCCAACCGGATTGCTCAACATTGTTCAAGACTGCCATTAGCTTTTCTGAAACCAGCACCTGCAAGCTGAGAATTTTGAAATGCTAATTGGGTTGATAACACCAGTCTGGGGGAATATTTCCGGAGGGTGGCAAGTCAGGCAAGTTGGATCTGCTGGCAGGAATAAGCACTCTTGAATTCTGACAGCAGAGAGGCTGAAAAGATGCACAACTTCCCCCAACGCCCTCCAGCAGCATCACCTCTTGCTCTTCAGGCAGCTGGTGCCCAGGGAGTGTAACTGCCCAAGGGGGTGAGATGCAGGTGGGGGATGCTAGCAGGGATGCAGCAGTGGCAAGGTGGCAACAAGTCCGTGTCCCAAGCAGAAAGCCCAAGGATGAAGGATACTTAGAAGGAAGTACAACACGTGGGAAGATAGCATGAGCATGCCAACAACCAGCTCCTTCCAGACCATTTTACTGATGAGGAGATTTCCCTGCCAGCTGAAATGCAAAAAACTGATTTTCCTTCCCAGGCTCTGCACATCTCCACGTTCCTCTGCTGGTTTTCCTTGTTAGCAAGGACCAGCCAGACTCTCCTGCCAGGCCACACTCTGCAGCAGGAATGAGCCTGCCCCAGCATCATGGCTTGGACCAGCTCCCTGCCTGCCGACACCGGCACCGCTCCCTGCCCGGCTCCCGGCCGCACAGCCCCTCGGAGGGACGCACAGCCCCTCGGAGGGACACACAGGGAGCCCACCCTGCCGCTGCTCCACGGCCAGCACGCAAGCTGAAGAGGCGGGTTTCCATCTCATGCTAATGTCCATGGAGACTGCACATCTTACAGCACCCATCGGACCTGTTCAGATGAAAAACCCCGCTCCAGATCGCTACACCAGATAGATGTACAGACTGACTCGCTGGGGGCTCCGCCGCCTCCCAGAAAGCTTGATCTCGTTTGATGTATAATCAAAACTATTGCCTAATTACTGCGATAATTTTCAACCCTCTCTGAACTTTAAAGGGAGAGGGTTTTAATATAATTTACATTTTCATTCTAATTACATGCAAAGCTGAATGTCCATAGCTGAAAGGCAAACGCTGGTTTCCCAGGTGGCCACAGTGGCTTGGACGGGACACTGCCAGACAGGGGGAGATGCTGGCGAGCATGGGGGTGCCCAAAGCCCATGCACAGGGAGCTCAGTCACCCACTCATCCCATAGCCAAAGGGCTATTCACGGGCATCTCTGCCCTCCCAGCTGTAACCAGTTGTACATGGGACTCGAAACAGGTTTCTTAAATACCCATGAAAGCACCAGAGAACTTAGCTACAGTCATGGGATGCTCCAGCATTAATCTCCATTCAGGGTATGGTCTTCAAGTAAATGATGTATTTTGTGCAGAGTAGGATAACAGCAGTGTGTTTATCCCAAGACATGTTTTTACGTCACTTAACCCCACTTCAAAGGAGAGAGCCCCCAACTCCCCCCCATGCTGCTGGGGGAGCAACCAATGGTTCCCCACAAAAGCCTCCATTCTCCTCCTAGTTACGCATCCCCTGCAAACATTTTTACAATTTTACTCACTTGGTCTGATTAAAGAAAGAACTTCCCCAAGCAAGCCAGGGCTCCGCTTAAATCTCTCTGCACTTACAAAGCAGGAGTGGATTAAAACTATTTTGGGGATGGCAAGGTGGGGTGGGAAGAGCTGGGTTGGGGGCCTGGGAGTTTCTCTGCCTCTGTCTTTGCACCCGTATTGTGTATTAGTGACCTCAAAAGGATCCTTTCAAAACAGCATCAGCAAAACAAAATCCACTGCATTTATCTTTCTAAATGTCTCCATATTCCCATGCTCCTTTTGCCTGGAGATACGCTCTGCTCCTTGCTGCGACCCAGAGTGAAATCATGGAGACGCTTCCCGCTGGACGGAGTTCATGTTTGCTATCTTGACTGGAAAACAAAGGAGGGAACGATGAAAAAAGACGATGGTCACGTTTTTCTGATGTCACTTCTGTTTACAGTCAAGCTTTCAAAACAGCTGCGTATCAGCTGAGCGAGTTACTGATATACTGGGCAATGCAGAAACTTGCCCAGCTCCCTGAAACAGAAAAAACACCGGAAAAATTGGGCTGTGGTAGCTCAACAGGTTGCTGATTGGGCTTGTGTTCTGCTGAAGCAAAGCCTGGGGAACTAAGAGGTTTCTTAGGCATACGTGTATATTTTTTTTCAGTTTTCAGTAGTTTCAGTCATCATGAGACCATTTGCAAATTAATAAAGGGAAAAACAGAGGGCTATCATCTGGGGAAGGACAAGCAGTAATGGCTATGTGTCAGCTTCTACGTGCACCAGGCCCAGGTGAGGTTGGTTCAGCTACTCCTTCTGCCCCAGGAGACTTGAACACGAGGGACCCCCACAAGCAGGGTGACGCTCTCACGCTGCTGCACTTCTCATCACATTTGTTGATGGGAACGATGACTGGGGCACAGATTTCCCACCTGTAGTGTGCGTGTCCTAAAGGAAAGGTTTCAGAGCCTTTATAAGGCTCTCTTTTCACTCTTTCTCCAGTTCAATTAATGTTTAAAAGTTTTTAATAAGAAGTCGATCAAAATCAGGAGAAGTGATGGGGAACATCAAGGTCCATCTGCTGGGATCCAACACAAAATACACCCATCTCCCACAGTCTGAATAATTTAGATTTTCAATTAGCTCGACTTGATTAGAAATACCCAGAATGAAAATATTTTCTTCAACAAAATATCACTTTTTACCCATTTTTGGTTTCAAAGGGAATAGGTTTTCTTTTTTATTACTAGATTTTCAACTGATCTTTGCTGATCTTTTTTGTTAACTGAGCTCTTCTGAGTTAAGCAGGATAAGAAGCAAACAAGCAAATAATAAACTTGAGGAAACAGAACATAAGCAAATAAGAAGCTGAAATAAAAAAATATTTCCTTGCATCACAATTAAAATAAAGAAATTAGAAGAGAAAGATAAAATAAACAGGCAAGACGACCCTTACCAAACTTTTGTAGTTTTGGGAAAGATTCTCGCAATATTTATAGAAAAAAAATCATGTGCTTGGTCCAGATTCTCTGCTGATAGACAACCCACACAATCTTTTGAAAATGCAATGTGAAAACAAAGAAGAACTTTGCTTAGCTAACCCTCTACGTGTCACTTGCCACTGGCAATGAGATCATCGTATTTTTGGCCACATGGCCAACTGAGAAGATTATTCTTGGATCCCTGCCATTAGCACTAGTATGCTGGACATGAATCAAAAGGGACAAAGCACTTGTTTCCTGTTTCTGAGTCCTGAACCTGCAGTGGGTATTTTTCTCTCCAAAACTTTCCCAAAGAGAAAAGCAGCCCTACAGACAAAACCAGGAGAATGCAAGAGCTTGAGTCCTTTCGCCGTACGTCATCTTGGGAAGCTGATGCAGAGAAAAGGCAGGTCAAGTTATGACAGATTAAAGGGGGTAACATCAGTGACTGGGGGCCACTGGTGAAACACAGAAACTACACTGATCTTCAGAAACGATACTGTAATCTCAAATGCCTATCTAATGATTTCTATTCAGCTGAACTGTAGGAATGGATTCAGAACTACATGATTCACTTCTTTAAGAATCAGATAAAATTTTCTGCCAGGCGCTTTGTAAGACACAGATCATGAGCGAATCAGGTATCTTGCGTTCTAGGACTAACATAAGGCTACCCAACAACTTGCATAAGCAAAATATTGTCTTTAAAGGAATTTACTACACTGGAAAACAGAAGAAAACACTGGTGCTCTCAATATATTCTTGAGCTTACTACAGCACTAGCAGGGCATCACCAGGAGGCCACCAGGCTAGACTGCCCGGTCTCATGCTTCTGGCCAAGGGCAGGGTGACTGTGTCCTTCTCTTCTGGGTGATGGCTCTTTCCCTCCTACTCTGCCAAGGCTGCAGATGATCCAGACAAGCACTCATTATGGGCGAGTGCCAACACCCAGCAGGCACGTGCCCACCACCGAGCCACCTCCTCGGCAGGGCAGGACGATTCCTCAGGCCACCTGCATCAGGCCCAGCAGAAGATTTTACCGGTGCACTGACAACTTATCCACCACTTCCAGACATCCCATTGAGACTCTTGCTGCTACCAGACCACTGGACATCCTGACATCAGTAGCAAAGCTCTCTTTTTCAACCGAGGCAAAATATCCAAGTGGAAAAGAAGATAAATCCATTGAAAGTTGGACATACGGTAACCTTAATGGTGCCATGGAAGCAGCACTTTTTGACTCCCATGAAATAAAGTACCCTTGGAAAAAAGGTTCATTGTACACCAAGCTTTCTAAAGGTTGTTTATATTTTCTACAAAGTCTAATGAATATATCTCTCCTTCATTACAGTAGCAGTAGATTGCTATTAATATCTTTAAAGCCATTCTTTTTCATCGGTTTAGTTGTATTTTATGGAAAAATACAAAATACTGAGCCTATGCAAAATATCCTCAAAAACTATTACCTTTGAGCCTTAAAATGTCAATCATTAAGGGAAAACATGAAAATCCTCATTCTAGGAATCCTTACCCATATAATCCTACTAATAGCAGCAGAGTCTGAGTGTTACGAGACTGTTGGACATGAAACCTTAGCCTGAGCTCCCAGACTGTGCTTTGGGATGACTTCAAGAGAGCGCAGTTTCCCAGGAAACTGAGTCAGAGGGGCAAGATTTCACCAAGCATTAGTAGAGGTCCTTCCACCTTTCCATAAAACATACCAAATCCCCATGTCAGCCATTTGTATGCACGCAATATGGGATAAATTTTATCCCTGAGTGAGGATAAATACTAATTTTATTTTAAAAAAATCCTCCTTTTTTAAAAATTTTGTACTACACACTGTGAAAAGCAGCTGTCTGTAAATCAGGATTTTCTCTGCAAAGAGCTTATCTGAATTCCTGCAGGATGCTTCATACTGCGGAGTCATTTCCCAAGAGCTCATATAATTGGTGAAGTTTAATTACTAGAAAGGATTTGCTGTTTCAGCGCCCACAGCACACTTATTTACCATCTGATCTCCTGAGCCATCTGTACAGACAGGACATCAGCTCTGCAGAGCGTGCCCTTGAGCGCAGCCACTTCTCTCTCTCTCTCTCTCCACACCAATAAAATGAGGGCTTACGTCACAGCATCAATCCAGTGATATCGTTCTCGGATGGCAAGTGTATTGTAGACATTTTCTAAAATTTCCTCAGTTTTCATAAAACTCTTCAGCCCTGTTTAGATTTAGCCTGATATTGCCCTACTTGGCCCCTGCTGAGCATCTTTAGGAAGAAGCTTTCCAAAGGCTGACAGGGCACCCAGTTATAGCACCCACAGCCACCACTCTGGGACAATAACCCCTGGAAATGTCCCACAGGCTCATGAGGAGACCCGCTCCTCCTCTCTGCAGGGCACAGAAGAAACCCCTCTCTGCCCCCCAGCCTGCAAGAAACCCACTGGTGCCTGAGGTGGCCAAATCCTACCCATGGTGGTCCACAGCTGCAGGAAGGACCTCACAGCGCTAGCTGCTCGAAGCACTAATTTCCTTGACTGTCTCACAGGTGGACTCTTGGGAAAGGGAAGCAGAGATCCAGGATTTGCATGGAAAGAAGTATTTCTCTCCGGACGTGACAGCTGGTGATGGAGAGAAAGGCAAAGCAGCTGCAACCCAGATCAGGAGAGGTTTATGAGGCTGCTGGGGCACAGCATGGGGCAGCCTTAGTGGAAAGAACAGACAAATTCCCACAAACATGTGCCAGGAAGGAAGAGGACTTCAGCACGCTCCGGGTCAAAGGCAGCACAGGCAGGAGGGCTGGTGGCAGCGCGGTGGCCACCAGTGATACCTGAATGTCGCCCAACCCACAATTCGTCATGCAGACGTCATCCCTCGTGTCAAATAAACACAGAGCAAGATGCACACAAAGGTACCACCACAGCAGGCTGGAGGATCTGCAGAGAGTGTCTAGTGGAGAAAGGACATTTCTACCAGAAACCTCCCAATATTGCATCACTGAAAACAACATAAATTAACAGAAACATACTAATTCTGGTGAGGCTTTCATTGGGAATGACTCAGATAATTTCTACCACCCCATACGTATTTTTTTATATATCTATATATAACTTAAAATCCTGTATGGATAAGGATGACTGCATGGAGTCCCTGCTCTGGACCTCCAGCTCAGGCTCCCCCCATTACTGCTGACTCCCACCACTGATAACAAGAGGTAGAAGCAGCTCTTCCTCCAAGACTCCCCCAGAGCAGAGAATTACCCCAGAGAAGCTGGATTTTACTCTTCTTTTTGTTTTCGCTTTTCCTTCCAAACCAAAACAAACTTCTGCATTTGTAGCTACAAGGAGGTGGAGTGCAACAGATCACAAGCAGGATGGAGCAGCAAAGCAGAAGCAAATTTTGATGCTGCATTTCGGGGGTGGGGATGACACACAACAACTGTTGACAGGCATGAAGCCTGTGTGTTGGGGTGTGTTTAGCCAGATTTGAGCCACAACTTACTTTAATTTTGTTACTGTAAAATTGAAAAGGCCTTCCCCAATTACAAAAATGTATCTTATACTTCAGTTTCATAAAAAAATGCCCCACCTTTCTAGTTAAGGATGGATGTATAAGTAAAAAGAAAGCATTAAAAATTCAAAGAACTTTCAAGCTCAAAATAAAATATTCTAGCCCCGAAAATATTACCATTTTGTCTTTGCCTCTTTTTCAGAGACCAGTTTTGCAAGGAAGATATTTCACAGTCTCCTCTTAGGGAAACCTATCTCCACGATCTCACTCCAGGACTGCTGCTGGCTCCGTGTTTAATGGCTAAATCCTTTCGCATTTGTCTTTTGAAAGAGGCTCCCGTGAGCAGGAAACTGTGCTATGACACCAAGCTCCTGTGCCAGGCAACTTACTCTTTAAAACAGATCAAGCTCTGTAAAACGACCTCTCTCCACTTGCTCTCCCAGTTGGCTCAAGCCATCTCCTGCCTGTTGTTTCTACAGCAGTAACCTGAGGCTTCAGAAAACGCTGTAACAGGTGGCTAAAGTTAAGTCAGCACCCAAAAGGAGGAAACATTTTAATATCACCTACTTAATACACTTTTTTTTCTTCCTTACATCCTGACTCGTAAACAGAATCTGGTTGGTTTGGGTTTTTTTGTGCAGGTCCGCGACACTACCCAGGCAGGACAACAGATAGGATATTGCAAATTATTAACATATAGTTTCATTTAACATCTGCTGCTTTTTACTGACTGGGTTGTCTGGGAAGCACGGGATGCTTTGGAGACCTGTGACCTGTGGAAATACAGGGGGGTCCTTAGGTCTCCGAGTGCATCTTGTGCCTCTCTCTCACAAAAGTTTTAACTTGCCAGTGAAGCAATGATGTTTCTGTAATTACTTCAAAAGTACTGATTTCACTCAGTGCACCACTGTGTAAATGGTGGGATTTGAGTGCTTATACCATCCTGGAAAACACCAAACATAATCCCAAGTTACCAGCAGAAGCTGAGTAGTAAGAAATAACGTGACGCCATACAAACATAAAACTCAAAATAGTTCTCTATTACAACTTATCACTGTAAAATAAATATGGTGTTTTGCCCTCTTCTTCCTGAGCACAGTAACGTGCCCAGCATCACTGAATTCAAGCAGTCTCTACTTGAAGGAGCAAGTGGTGAAGGGACAGGGATGCTGAATTGGCTCAAGGAAAATAAGTAATTCTGCTCTGCGACACCTCTGGTGTACTGGGGTTACTCCAGATTGGCACACAGGTACCAGAAGGCAGAATCTGACCAAATCACTTTAAAAAGACTGAACTGCTTGAGATATTAAGACCTGAGAACCCACCTCTTAATACGCCATTGCTCTAATTTCTCTTCTTAAAGCATTTGCACCAGTAATCAGAGGTGATCGCTGAGCTCCATCCTGCACCTTTAATTACAGTCTGCTTCTGAAAGCCCTGTCTGGAGGCTTATCCCTCTCCACTCAGCTGCTAGATCTGCAAAGCAGGGCGAGGAGGCAGATGCACGTTTGGGGAGGTGAACAGGGCCCAATTTGGCATCCCAAACTGTTACAAAACATCTGCTGATGCTGAAGCCAACTACTTCAAATGCAAATTGTCAACAGTCAGCAAAGAAGTGGAGAACTCAAGCACAAGCAGGGGAAAACCACGAATGCAGATATGAAAATGAATCATTCAAGGGTAACTACATACTATTTTTGTTCAGTACTACTGGTGTGGGCTCAGGCTGTTGGAACAGATGCAGAGAGACCTGCAAAGCTTGCAAAGAAGAAAACTGGGAACTGTAGGAAGCCCACCCTACAAGAGCTCAGAGAAGACGGGAAAGAAGCAAGAACTGGCACACCAACAGAAGCAATTTTAGTCCTCAAAGCTGTGGTGTAGTGGTTCACAGGATCCTCATGAGTCAGACAACTGTGTCGGAGAACTCCCATTTTGCTGTGGGCATGGCACACTGAGATTGCCACACCACTTTGGTCACTCTGCTGCCTCTACTCACAATGCATTGCCACTCACCCTCTGCTTTGCCATCATGGTGAGGCTCCATCTCCCAATAACACGTTTCCTTTATGTTTCATCTCCTCTCACACTTCTGCCCCTTCCTCCACCTCCCAGAGTGGCTCTCCATCATATTCTCACTGTAAAATTCTCTCTCCTGAGGTGCCTTTGGGAAACTGCCTGCCTGTGGTGGCAGGAGACAGCGGGCACAAGTGGCTTCAGGCACACACTAATGTGGATAAACGAAGACCCCAATAGCAAACACATATGTAAATGTCCATGGCTGACCGTTGGCCTTGCCCTTCCACCACCCCTCACCCTGAGGGAGCCTGACAAACTTTTACCATCTCTTTTCTCAGCCCCAAGGGATGGATGCCCCTTCTTGGTTTGTACATCTCGCTCTGGCTCTCAGCAGGCTGCTAACATTCGAGAATATAAGAGTAACACAAGAAAGGAGTCTCAGCAGAAAAGGATTTGTGGTCCCAGTGCGTATGTTTGTGTAGCATTTACTGTGTGGGCTTAGGGACTGCTCAGACTGACTGAGCTGCAGCTCCCACAGAGACCACTGCGTGGACAGAGAGACATGTAACCAAAACCCTCCGAACTTGCTGTCAAGAAGCAAACATGAGACAGGGGAATGAAATAAATGACTGTGACTGATAACTTCCTGAGGCGAAGAGCCAGACCTGTGGTTTGTAACAGGGAGAATGGGATTCTGTGATGCCTTCTGGGAGCTAGGATGGGATTAATACAATAAACATATGGAGGGAAAACCTCAGGAATACAGGGGTATTTTCTGAGTCTCTATTTCCAAGTGAAAATTAATGAGATGAGCAGCAGGCAAGTCAGTGCTTAATGGGATCATGCTAGAAAGGCAACACTAGAGAAATCAAGGGGAAGCCCTCTCCAAGATTGCTCTGGTACCCACCGCAGGTCAGCAGAGACCCCACACAGCAGCCAAGGGATGCAGGAGTGCTGCAGAAACAGCCCTGCGTTGGCAGGGCTCACGGGTGCCTTCTGCGATGAAAGGTTAGTACTAAGATTAAATGGTCTTAAGCGAAGAGGGTGCTAACCTCCCTGTGTTCACAGCTGACAATTCAGAAGAGCTTCAAGATAAGTGGAAAAAAAGAGGGGAGGCACTTGGCTCAGAGGTCTCAATGCTGGCTCCAGCATAAAGCATAAAAGAAAAGATTAATTACTTTTCTTAATTCCTAAATATATAGACTCACTTCTCAACTGTACAGCACAGTACACATTACAAGAAGCTAAGGCACACGTTGTGCATTCGTGGCTGACGCTGGGTTCTGCTGCTGTCAGCCCCTCAGTCCCTAAACATCGTCCTGACACACAGGTGCCGCTCAGGTCTGCCTAATGTGAGTGTTCTGCAAGGCTGGGGCAACGGCTGAATACCTGACTCTGCAAATCCAACTCCCCATTAGCTCTTTTTATGGCTTAAAAATACTAATTAAAAGAGTCAAATATAAGCACTCAGTGACAACTACATTAACGTACGCGCATACAATGTAGAGGGTACAAGAAACAAGCAAGCTATGGTTAAAACATTAATAAACGATGCGATTTGTTATCTAGGCAACATCAGTGAACAGAGAACAATGATTCTTGGGCTTGCAATGGAGGGAGAGAACAGAGAGGTGGATGATGCAATGCTAGACATTGTTAACAAAAAAAAAAACCCCAAATGATAACGGAGAAGAATAAGGAGCTGGAACACTATGGGGGTGAATAAATGGCGTGAAAACCAAAGCCACTTATAAGCGTTGTCTGAGGAGAACACAGCGCAATATGAACTTTCTTGGCCTTTCACACCATGCAAAGAGGCAGGGAATTTTAACACACTGTGTGTTTTCACAAACTGTAACAAAAATATCTATATTTGCTGTTAGCAGAGCTAAAGAACAGTTCTGTGATACAGAAATACTAGAATCTAATGACAAGAAAAGAGACTCGAGGTATTAAACCAAGAACTAGCTGACAATGCAGTAATAGGGTAGTTCCAGCATATTTAAAAGTGATTTGCCAAATAAAACAACATAATTCAATTCTAGTGATGCCACTATCTGCAGGATTCAGACATGACACAAGCTAATTTAACCCAACACAAACTTCGTGGGTTCCACTTTCCTCACATAGATGAGTTACTGATTTTAATGGTACATGAGAAAAGTTGCGTACCTTTAGAGTGTTTTCATTTGAATTACAGAGGTGACTTCCAGTCCAGCCGGACTCAGCAGATGGCCACAGTACGCTGAGCTCGCAATGGCTGCTTGTGCAAATCTGACACACCTACCCGTGAGCTGCCACCTCCTCCCGTTTAACTCCTCTCTCCCGCTGCCGGCTGCAGCGCGGTGTCTGGGCTTGGCTCTCGGCCCGTCATCAGGTCACCCGGAGAATGCACATCCAACTTTTACAGCTGGGACCCCTCACGGGTTTCCCAGCCCATCCAGCCGCCCAGGGATGCTCTTCTCCCAGCAGCCCCCTCCCCTCAAGGACCCCTTTGTTCAGCTCAATTAAGCAGCCCTTCATCAGTGTGCCTTGGGAAAGGACAAGCTTTCCCTTCCAGTGAACGATGGAGATTGAAGCTCCTGTATTTATTATATTCTGGCTGGTTTCAGAAGGACTTGTGCCTGTTTTTAGCCTGGTGACACAGGCACCAAATAATATTTAGGGATTTTAGAGATAGGAACCAGTTAAGTGATGCATGCAAATGAATCCAGAAACACCAGACTTCCTAGTTAACCTATTTGATATATTGATAAAAGTGAAATAATAGATAATTAAAAAAAAATATTACTCAATTTCCGATTCCTCTCTAAGGTCACCTCTCAAACCAGCTGGTAATACTTTCAAATTTTAAGCTGTGTTTTATCAGTAAAGGGTCTTTTTAAATTATGCCCAGCAAAAGCAACACAACATTTTGCTGTTTCTGGAGCAGATACACCCTGCAGTCGGAAGAGCAAAAACATGATCTTCATCTTCTGCCTTAAACCAAATCCCAGTAATCTAAAAGGCTCCAAGAGGTGCCATGTGCTCGACAATACACTGCCCTGTAACTACCCTGCTGCGGGGTGGCAGCTCTGTCCTCATCTATCGTCCTCAACCATGAGAAACCTTCTGCCATCCTACCTCCTACCTGACAAGCCTGGGAGCCTGTTCCTCTTGACACTACTGCCCCGGAGGAAAAAAATGACAAACATCGGCTTACAAGCTGGAAATTGTTTAAGTGTACTCCTCCTCCTTGCAGAGCTGAGAGCAAGGAGCTGCAAGGTGATGTGCGTGAGAGTCCCTTTGATAAGAGGCCAAGAACTGACATCAACAAGATAATCAGGCCTTCAAACCAGGCGTGCACATCTGGGATGACTATCTCCAGCTCCCATCTGACAAGAGAATAATCCTATTAATATGAGTCTTTGACGCTAGGTTGAGTGCCACGGCAAAAAAACGAAAGATTAAATGAGTTAAACTTGGCTTCTCTCTGGCTGTTATTGATGTCCCAAACACCAACTCATGCAGCACGAGGAACGGGTATTTTGCACCAAAGGGTTTTCTCATTGAACCAAAGGTTCAATTCCAGCTTGGTCTTCCTGGGACCTTTTGCACTAAAATTCCAACTACAGAAATTTTTGGGGAAAAAAATGTGGTCTCTCAGACATGACTGTGGACTTCACACAAACCACGCAAAAAGCCAAGCCCAAGCTGACCCTCAGCTGCTTATCGGGAGGGAGAACGTGTCTGTCCCCCTGCTGCGCTGACTAGGTCTGTCCTCAACATCCTGCATGGTACAGGGAACCACATCTGGGTGAGGATGCCACCAGGGCATCTTACCCAGCATTATGTCCAGAAGCATCCACTTGGGCCTCTCACTGGGCTCCCGCATGGTGGGGTCGGTGGGAGCAGCAAGTCATCTGATACAACAGAAGAAGTATATAAAACATCTGTCCCCAGCTCATATGGGCAGGGAGGGAGGGATGGACCCTACGGAGCACACACTCACTGTGTGGGTCGGTCAGGAAATGTGCTAACCCTAAAAGAATGATTGACTCGGCTCCCACGGCTGATGTCAGCTGCTCCTGCCTTCTCCTGCCTCAGGTGAGTTGATTTATGCATTTTATAGCCGTGAAGTATAAAAGATGCTATTGTTCCTCGAAGATCTTCACAGGATGCAGCTTCCACCCTGCCTGGCCCTGTCCTTGCCTCCTTACCAATGGGGCTGAAGTGCAACTTTGCAACCCAACACTGCCAGTTTTGGAGAAGCTCAGCTCTAGGTCATCCCTTGGCTAACCCTTACCTTCCTTCTCCTGAATCCAACTGACCATACCTCTGAGCGCACGAGATATGGGAGAAAAAGTGAACACAGATGAGGCTTTAGCTCAGCCTTTCAACTCCTTTCTTTATCTGGTTTTCACTGCCTCCCCCACCTTCATTTTTTTCTCACCAGTCTGGTGTGGATAATGAAGACAGAATATGCTTTTTGCCTCAAGCAAGAGTTTTTTACAGCTGCCTCTCATTGGAGTAGATGATTCTAGTATAAGAATGGGATGCAACCCAGGGCAGACAGAAATAAGAAAAACCTGATGGCTAATTTACTGACTGCTTCAAGATCAGACTACACCCTGACCTTTCTTGCCCACAACAGCTATGGTGCTTTGACGTACTGCTGCTCTCCTGCAAAGAGCATGACCATACGTGCCCCTACAGCTGTTCCAGAGGTTAATCTGGTGCTGCCACGCATGAAGGTCTGTGCCGCTGGAGACAGCTGGAGGCCTCCACGCTGACCTGGTGAAGGTGAACAGTCCCACAGGACATGTGACAGCCCAGCAGGACACTCTGCGCCCAGCCTGGGACACCCACCCTGAGCAGCTCCACCAAGCCCTGGACAACGGCTGAAATCACAGACGTGCACTGCAGCCTCCTCGGGGGAAAACCAGCGTTCAGGTGAAACCCATTAAAACCAGCCCAGCAATTAACATCCCACAGCTCTCAGTACGAGAAAATCAACTACTGCACCACTTGAAGTCTAGCGCAAGTACATACATGAAAACACTAAAAGGGAGCTTCAAAAGCTACGCTGAGGAGAGAGGAGGAGCTGGGAGACTCAGCGCTGCCCAGAAAAGGAGCCTACAGCAGTTTTTGTCTCACTGCCGTTGCCAGTTGCCCTTCATAAACAATGTTTGGGAGAAAAAGCCTCCATAAATGTCAACAATTGCAGTTTATTACATGATCCATGACCTATTTGTAAACTGACTCAATTTCTTAATTATATTTGCCTTTAGATGGTAAGAACCATACAAAAAAAATGGTATCTTTTGTGGAGTTCTAAGTGAGCAAATTACCAGCTTCCGGAGCCTTCCTCACATCTCGGAGACTCCTGGCACAAACTCATTCAAGGAGGAGTATGGAAAAAAGAATACGTCTGTGAGAAAGAATGTGTATCATCTGTAATTCCCTTATTGCTCCAAACCAGAGCAAACAGCCGCGCGCAGGTAAAGCTCAGACACACAGACATGCAGAGCACCGAAGCAGCAGAAAATTCAGCTGGTTAACTTGTATGGACTGGCATTTGGAAGGTTTTGCTGATGTTTTGAAACATTTGGGAGACAATAAAACAATTGGGAGAAGCACGTGGATCTGTCTCCACTAGATTAAGGCAGGCTAGCTCAAGGGTCAGCAGCCCTTCCAGGAAGGGATGTTCTTTGTCCTGGCATCAGAGACTACCTTTGCCAAGAGAAACTAAGCAAGGCCTTGGAGAAGCTGCTTCTGCAAGGGGCAACCTGCCACAGCGATTGATAGTATCTAAGTCCGGGCAAGCCAGTGGCTCCCAATAAATTTTATTGATCTTTACTCTGTGTTTCTTATTCCTCATTTTACTCAGTGCATTTTTCAAGAGTTATTTTACAGGACACATAGAATTAGCAGAGCTAAGCTGCAAAATGTTGGTCGCTGAAAGACTTCTTAAAAGCAAAGTTAAATAACTTAAAATGATAAAATATTCGTGAGCTGACCTTCTGGCACTGAATTAAAGTTTACCTTGCAAATGAAACAATAATAAATTGAGTAAAGAAGTATCTTCATAGAACACAGCAATTAGGCAATTTAAACAATAAAAAGACATAATGAACACATTTCAACCAAAGACAGGAACAGCATTGTCCCATCCTTTCCTGTATAACAGTCAATTCATTTGCCACCCTAGCATCATAATTCTGATGGCTGATGATTGTAATTCTACTATTTATAACAGCATGCAAAAAAGGATTAAAAAAAAGAAAATTAAACAGCGTGCAGATTTTTCATCTAGTCTGGAGGATGCAGGTATTTATTATTATATTTATTATAGCTGCAGTCTGTTCCTAAACTGCCTCTCACTCCCTGCCTCCCACGCTCCCAGCCCAGGCTGCTCATCTCCTTTAAACTCCAGCTCTAAACTTTGCCAATACGTCCCACATACCGGCGTCCCCAGACAGGGCATGGCAGCAGTGGCTCCCACTCTGGTCCCCGTTGCCTGCCCTGTGCCATGTCACCCAACGCTGGCCACGTCCTGCTCCTAGCATGCCATGGGCTGCTGAGCACCCCCTGCCCCAGCTATCCCTTCTCAGAGCCCCCCAGAGATAAAATGTGTGGGAGCATTGGACACTCTTTTTGGGCCACTTGACTTCTCTGAGCACCAAAGCCTGACCTCAGCAGCAAACGTTAAATTAAAAACACTACACAGTTTCCGAAGTGCACCAAAAGGTCCCTCTTTGCTGTTTTGCAGACCACTGTTTCAGAAACAGGAGCCTAAGAGGCTCCAAACAGCCTTGTCTCTGCCAATGAAGCCTCTAGTGCAGATCTTTTCCAGTGCAAGGAAGGAGAAGACAACCAAGTGTTCCTCTGCTCTGCAGGGACATGAAGAAAAAAAAGCTCCTTTCTGGGATTTTTGTTTGGCAGGTGGAGACCCACGACTGCAGCTGGTACAGAGCTCAGATACCTTATTTGTTCAGATCTGAGATACCTCCCAATTCACACCAGCTCTGATTTTGAAGAGTAAGAGGCAGACAGAAAGCTAGCCATACTGAAAAAAATAAAAGTAAGCAACTGGAAAAATCATTACAAGGTATTGTATCCTACTACACGATTTCAAAAATGCTGGAGAGGAGTCTCTCGTCTTATGTTCCTTCCCAATTCAATTTACAGTTGAATTTATACTTCTAGATATCCTCAAGTAATTTTTTTTCCTAGAAAGAGACACGCACACTAAAAATGACCATTGAGAATTTGAGGATGAAAGGCTTACTCGTTGGTTGTTTTTTGGGGGTTTTTTATCCTGCTCAAAATCCCACTTGCTGCATTCTAACCTTTCAGCATTTTAAAGGGTCTTGTTGCAACCTGTTAGTGGTGCACCTCTGGCCGCTTGAGAAGCGGGAACTAACGCATACGAAATATAAGGCTGGTGACTAACCAGCACGGGAAGGGTATCTGCAGTGCATGAGTGAGACAGAGCCAAGCATCAGCCTTCAGAAACAAAGTCCCCCATCAGCAATCTACGCTGAGGAGCTCTTTGAGGTGTCAAATGGCATTAGCCTCTTCTCAAACCTTTTAGACGTGATGGTTTGGGAGGTGGCTGATGTGCAGACTGTTCACCCAAAGCTTTTCTCTCCCTCATTCGTGATCAGTTCTGCAGAGCTCAGGGGGTCACCAGAAATGACTCTGTGTTTGCAAACGCAGAGAGAAGAATGGCCAGGATTCTCATTTCCACT
Source organism: Gallinago undulata (assembly GCA_026546715.1). Lineage (NCBI taxonomy): Eukaryota > Metazoa > Chordata > Aves > Charadriiformes > Scolopacidae > Gallinago > Gallinago undulata. The sequence continues at coordinate 16,809,476 of JAOTQQ010000001.1, forward strand.
GTAAACAGGGTATTTTTACCCCTTTTTTTTTTCTTTTTCTCTGCTCTATACATGGCAAACAGCCTGTCCAGTAAAGCCTTTGTTTGTGAAAGGTGGAGACATTTGTTTTTACAGTCCTTACACCAACTATTTCAAAAACACAACTTTCTTGCGTTATGTTGTGCAAATAGAGAGAAACCATTCACCTATCACTACTTGACTTCAGCTGTTAACAAGTAACCCACACCTCGATGAAGCCTTTTGTGAAGAGAAGAATAAAAAAATATTACTATCCAAACAACCACCTGATTACTGTTTGAGCTCTTCTGTTCTGCTAAGCTTGTGTTCACCCACCTGAGAGGCCTCACAAAGAGCACACTGGACCAGGGGATTTTTTTTCTGGCAGGTAGGTAACACTCCACACCGAGCACAGAAAGTATCTGCCTCTCCTTTGAAAGGAGAAAGCAGAAAGCCACCAGCAATGGCTCTGCTGATGTCCTCGCAGCTGCACCAGCCTGGACCACACCTCTCCCTGCAGCATCCCTTCCTTAGTGAAATCTCTTTGCACAGCCCAAAAATTTACTGTGATCTGAAAAGACAAAGATTTTTGCACATATGTGTGCATATAATGATTAAAAAAAGAATAATTGAAACTCTAATAGAGAAATTCAGCAATGCTGTTTGGGGTTGGGTACGTGGTTGTGAGGCAGAACTATCTGCTGCCCTGAAGGTGTATGAAGCAGGAGCTGCCCTTCCAGCCACAGGGGCAGAAGTCACCCCAGTGCTGCACAACACCTAAGATTTGTCACCACATGCCATTAAATAACGTAAATATACTTAAAAACGGGGCTGAGAGATCTTTCTAAATCTGCAGGTAAAGGGCAACTTCATCAGCAACTTTGGAGTGGAGTGTTAGAAGACCCTTGAGGAATGAAACCACATTAGTTGGATATACGTTTCAAGGCAAACCTGTCCACTCGGGAGGATGCAAACAGAGCTGCTGCAGACCACGAGAGCTCGAGCAGAGCACCTTCTCATCATGTTTCATGCACGGTGAGTGAAAGACTTGGGCCACCAAAACTCAAACCTGGCTGGAGAAAAGCTGATTGGATTGTAGCAAGGCAAAAGAAAACAGTTCCTTTTTTATCTGTGCACCTCAAGTCAGGCGGGAAGCTAAAAAAATCACCATCCTCGCCCCCAGAGATGCCAACACAAAGTAAATCCATCAATTTTGATGAGGTTTACGCTACTGTTACTGACAAGACAACCTGGTATCCCCGATTTCAACAGTAAAGCTGACTTAGCTCAGTGAACTTTAACGAAGTTTAACCAGCTCCCAGCCTCCGGCATTCAGGGTTCACCGTCCCCACATGGTGCTCACTCCTTTGGGCAATTCTCATTCCACTTGACATGTATGTAGAATAAAATATATGAAAAGAAGGGGAAAAACCTAGGTATAACGTGCCTCTAAAATTTCCATTAACTGGATTTATCTAACCTACTCTTCTTTCCCTGGTCCAACCATACAGGGAAAATGTGTGAACATGCTCGTGCTCCCCAATAGCCACCACAGAGCCAGCACTGGCTGAGCTGTGATTTTATGATTCTACGAAATGAACTTGCAACCCTGAGACCCACAACCAGAACGGGAGAAAACGCTTTGGTTCTCCGCTGCAAACGTTTTAGACACAGTATATCAATTTTCTTCAAAACATATCTTTGTATCCTATCTTCAAATTGATATCAAAACCATATAAACAAAAATAAAATATGATCAGTCTGAATGACAGCAGAGTTGCATGCTGAAAGTCAACAGCAGCTCCAGTTAAAACTCGTTTATTTCTACAGGCAAGTTCTGAGCCAATAGTCTATCAAGTCTATCAAGTCAAGTCTATGGACCTTAAAGATCATCGAGTTCCAAACCCCAGTTGATCCCAAATTAGACACCTCTACCTCTGTTTTAGGAAAAATGCCAAAGTGAACAAAGAAGAGATGCAGTTGACCCAGCAACTCTGACACCTGCAGCCTCTACCCTGCCTCTGCTCCCAAATCTCTGCTGCAGAAACTCCTCTGGGGGATGGGGTGGGGGTGGAAAAGGACAGTTCAGTCTTTCTATTTTTGCTTCCTTGTGGAGACTCCATAATAGTAATTTTGGTTGCTGCCAAAATCCAAAGGCCAGTTCTGTGTTCTGGGCTGGTTTCTGTCCATCTGGGGCTGAGAGCTGCCAGGCACGCTCCATGGAAGCCACTGAACAAAGGTCACTGAATAATAATTAATTGTTTTATTAAAATACAACATGCATAATCTGTTTCATTTTTAATTATCCAAGTACTAACTGTAAAACAACTGAAAGATCAATGTTTTTTTATTATTTTGATATCTCAGAAACCCATGGAAAAAAAGTGAACTAAAAATTGATTAGCAAGTGAAAAGAATGAAGTCTGGATTCTATTGTTCAGCATAAAGAGAGAACTGCAACGATGTGAATGAGTTTAAATTTGTACCATTTGCATAATAATTTAGGTGCATTAAGTTATTTTTTCACTGAGTTCTATTATGCTGTGTTTTAAATCTCTAATAGAACTGTAATGGAAAAAGTGATTGTCAAGATCAAGATAAAGAATAAGAGAAGGAATTCAAACTGGCATGATATCAATAAAAGTCTTAATCCAGCTCCCAGTGAAAACAACAGGAGTTTTGGCATTGGCTATAATGGAAGCAAATCTGAGCCTAAGTATCTGTGCTTTAGGACTGTGCACAACTTCTCTTTAGCTTTCAACTTTAACGATACCATTCCACGCATTCATGTTTTTTCCCTTGTGAATTCACACTTTCACAGGAAAAAAAATCAGCGTACTTTACCTTTGGATTTGAGTCCTGATGAGAAGCTAAAACATCAAGATCACAAGCCAAATATTATTCTCACATTCATAGATGCCAACATGAAGTAATATCCCAGTGATTCTGATGAGGTTTATTCTACTGCGACTGAAATCAGACACGTGTATGTATACTGCAAAAAGATAAATGCCTTCACCTTTCTTGGAGTATTAAAGCTCAGATTTCTATAGCAGAATGTATGTTTCTGATTCCTTTATTTTTTCCAACTCCTTCATTTTAAGATGTTTTCACTTTCAGGTTAGAAGGTGAACTGTTTCTAGCTGCAGATGTTGAATATGATAATTTTTCATTTATAGGAATGGGGATGTTTGTTGGTTTTCTGGGGTTTTTTGTTTGCCTTTTTTTTTTAATCCCAAGCAAGTGCTTTTGTTCACTATTTTCCACCTAGCCCAAATGCTACTAAATAATTACATAACAACATAGGCCATTTCTCACTTGACACTCTCTTTACAGAGCTGAAGTTGCATTGCCATATAAAATCCCAATATATGACTATATATTACACAGACAGACATACACACACACACACAGATAGATAAACATACAGAAGCAGGACTAGAGTGACCTGTCTCTGAAAGAAAACGTACTTTATTTCTTCGGGAATAATAACCCAAAGTCCCTGGGACCTCACCTTCTGGAGGCTCTGTGCACCACAACTCCCTTCCCTCTGGGGCCAGACTGCCGTTTCTCACCGAATTCACTACACAGCAGAGGTTTTCACTACGTTTCTCAATACCACTTCTGTGAACCCGAACAAAATACACCGGTTGATTTCTTCTAAAGAGGCTTTATCATGACCCAGGGCTGAAAACACTTCATGTGTGTGTTTGTACAAAGTAGTCCATCACAAACTTCAAAAGAGGATCATCCAGAAAGCTATGTACCTAAAACCAGACAAGTCTTCACAGTGGTGTTATCTTTAAAGCCAATGTAGCAGCTGTGCTAGCTACTGTTCTGATTCAGACCTGAAGGATGCAAACCAAAGTTCTCATCCTTTTAAGCAGCTCTTCTTCTGACACGACAGTCAGAATGTGGAAGGTGGGTCATTTTGCATCACTGGTGTATGGAAATGTTCAGAGACTGCTTAAAGCCAGGGGAAAAACCTAAGCAAATCTAAGAGTTGTATATTACGGTGAGTTTCACCCGTTATAACTACTTCTTATTTTTACTCGCTCCTATTTCTTTCTTTCTGTATATACAGAGAAACAGCTTCCATAAATATCTTTAGCAAATCTGCCCTAGTGCTTGTTTTTAATTAGCCTAATTATCAAATATCTCCTTAGGCAAAATTTCACACAGTAAAGTACGTATCTAAGGGCCTGACATACGCATTTTCACATAAGCAAAGTCCCGTTCTTCTGCCTGGACAAAATTGCTGGAAAGGGAAAGGAGACTTGTCCAAGAAAACCTAGAAATGTGATGGCTTTGTAGATAATTCTTATTGAATTCATAAGCAAATTAAAACAATTTACTGCCTATCTGATTTGCTAGTGCTTTCTGAAAGACAGTAGAGACAGCACTTGAGATATTCCTTTTACAACTATTGTACTTAAATTAGCCAATTTCTATTACACAGTAGATGTGGCAGAATAAAAAAGGGGCTGAAATGCAAAGTTTCTGCTATGAATAACTCAGGAACATGAGATCAGATGTCCAGTAACTGTTCTTTGGATCTATTAAAAGGGGACTCGCAATAAAGCAGGCTGTTTTCTTTCTCTCACCATCACAGAAAGGGAGTTCTCCATTCACCAAAACAGCACGTCAACGAACTTAAATCCTAGGTTGGAGAAGACCATTGTTACGAACACAAAGATAAAGACCTCCCGCACTGAACAAAGTACCCAACATTTTGACACATTAAGCCTTCACAGTCTTAATATTTTTCCTGAAAGCAAATCTCTCCTTTTTATACTTTTTTTCCCCCATTATTGAATCATCAAAATTAACATGCAAGTATATAACGCCTGCGGTTTTAAACAACAGTGCACCTCTGCAGTATGCAAAACTGTCACTACTAATTCAGGCTTAAACAACCCTGTGTAAAATAACTTTCTGGGCTTACACAGCCAGTAGTTGTTTAAGGTCTTGTGTCCCTTTTCTGGTGGAACAATGATAAATCATCCAACGTTAGCTCACGCCTTTCTGCCTGATCACTTCCCAAAGCTAAGAATGCACGGAATTGCTTTCCCCCAAAACACCCAACAATGCCAAGAATGCACTCCTGCCCAGAGGTTTATAAAAGCAGCACATAAAGAAAAAAAAAAAAAAAAGAAAAAAAAAAAAAAAAAAAAGAAAGAGGGGAAAAATTTTGATTTTAAGACAATGCGCTGTGACCATAGGGGACAGTTACATCGACCCAGGCGCCACAGTTGGGAGACTGATACATGGCTCTGACTGTATAACACATGCCTTTGTGGTCACTTCAGTCTTTAAATATCTATCCCCATGTGGATACAGAAAGCTCATAAATCTCCATATTAAACATTTTTCTACCATTCTGATCTTTTTATCCTAGAAACCTTCACACGTCTGAGGAATCTCACTGCAGGGCCTAAACTGCAAGAAGATATGGCCCACGCCAGAGGAGTTAACTCAAGTCCACATTTCTAAGGGTTACTTCTCAAGATACACTATGCAATGACCTCTGGTCTTGGCCTAAGAAGACATATCTGATGAAACGAGTCTTTTATAGAATCACAGAATGGTCTGGTTTGCAAGGGACCTTAAAGATCATTTAGTTCCAACAACCCTGCCATAGGCAGGGGCACCTTCCACTAGAGCAGGTTGCTCAAAGCCCCATCCAGCCTTGTCTTGAACACTTCCAGGGATGGGGCATCCACAGCTTCTCTGGGCAACCCGTTCCAGTGTCTCACCACCTTCACAGTTAAAAATTTCTTCCTGATATCTAATCTAAATCTACCCTCTTTCAGTTTAAAACCGTTACCTCTCATCCTGTCACTATATTCTCCGATAGAGTCCCTCCCCATCTTTCCTGTAGGCCTTCTCTAAGTACTGGAAGGCTGCAATAAGGTCTCCCTGGAGCATTCTCTTTTCCAAGCTGAGCAACCCCAACCCTCTTAGCCTGTCCTCATAGGAGAGGTGCTCCAACCCTCTGATCATCTTAGTGGCCCTTCTCTGGACTTGCTCCAACAGGACCATGTTGTTCTTATGCTGGGGGCTCCAGAACTGGACACAGTACTTCAGGTGGGGTCTCAACAGAGAGGGGCAGAACCTCCTCCCTCGACCTGGTGGCCATGCTTCTTTTGATGCCAGGATAAACCTCTTACTCAAGGTGGTATAAACCAAGCTCTTTTACTGCAGCATTTGTCAAAGGCTGCCACCAGGATGAGAAAACAAGCAGTGTTTTCCCTCCACACAGCAGCTCCCACTGACACCTCAGGAGCAATGGGCACCTACTTGACGAGCTGCCCTGAGCAGGCCCAGAGCCATCCATCTGCCAGAGAGACGTGCTCCACCAAAACTTCCATAGCTGTCACTCATCGTCTTCAGGTAAAAACACTTACTCATCAAAGCAGCAAAATACAACTAATGAAAGAGATCTCTATTAACAATTGAAAGTGGTACACGGTACATCATTAACATCTTTACATAACTTCCTGTATTGTGTTGTTCAAATAATCCTATTTTAATAGATGGAAGTTTTAAAAGGGAATTTACAGATGAATTCTTTCTCTGTTTACTTTAGTAGAGAGTGATTCCTGCTGTGAAAAGGAACGTATTTTTGTCCTTCATTATCTTCTGCTTTCCAACATTTCAACACTGGCTGACACAGAGCCCTCGCTCCATACTTTGGAGAGTGCAAAAGTAACGAAGTAAGAAATCTGCTTCCCTTTTGTGGGAATATGAACCACCAGAGTTATTTCTGTGGTGCAAGGAATGAATCCTCTGCCTGACAGTTGCACTATGCAGAAGTTATGGTAGACTTGGTGTCTAATGTATTCCAGCAACTTTGCACACAAAATTGGTCATAACTACTGCAAAGCAAACATTTCAACACTGAATATGAATCCAACTACATCTGCAAGGCAATCAGTAAGTCATCTGAGGAGATGTTGTATGTTTAATTATGAGTACCTTTTTTCTCTGCATTTCTCTGAAGGCCAAGGTAAGACCCCGATAAAAATGCTATCCAAAAAGGTATAGCATCTATAGGGCATTTATGGTCTGCAGTATTGCAGATAACTGTTTGCCAAGATAAAGTCAGAGAAGTTAAACAAAATTAATGGGCTGGTATTTATGAATAAACAGACTGTAGATTATGCACTTCCCCCGTCCCACAAATTTTTCAGACAATGAACAAAACGATACACTGTGTAACCCTCCGGATGTGTGACTTGGGAAGCAAGGGTGACTCTAAAGCTGGACATCTAATGGCCGTCCCTGCTCTTCATCCATTCATGCCCTGCTGGAGCATTTCCAGGCACCCTTTCTTCACCACAGCATGTCCTACAAGGCTAGCCGCAACGCAGGCAAGTGGAGAAGACAAGACAGGAAACCTGGCTTGTCTGCAAGCCAGAAAGGGCTCAGTGAGGAAAGGAGGCAGATCCCGATTCCTCACCCCATGAAACCAACTCCTGAACTATTAGAAGATAAGTTGTTAAATGCTGTTGGCTAATGTTGATGTACTAAATCTGTTCAGTGCACCAAGTAAGTTCCCTTAACAGAAGCAAACCACACGTAATTTGTTTTTTTTTTTTAAAGGAGAGAGCACTCTTCCTTCCCAGACCAAAACCTGCACCCTACAATCCCCGTTCATCTCGCCTCTCCCAGGTTTGCTCTCTGTGGCTCTCCTGACCTGAGGTCAGCGTAACCACCACGCCAGGCTACACCCAGCAGCCCTCCTGGTCAGAACCAGCCTAGGTCTGTGTCAGCACACACCAACACCTTCTGCTCCCCTGGCTCCCAACTCAAAAATCATCTTCCGAGAAGATGCACCTGGAGAATCAGAAGAGAGCTTAGCTGAGAATTCAGCTCGAGAGCTTTATAGAGACAAACCAAAGAGAAATCTACAGGGCAGCAAAATATCTTTTTAACAAAAACACCAAGACACTCAATGAAAAAAACCATGTGAGCAACGAGTGGATTTTCTTTATGTCAGTCTGATGAGAATAAACTCTACAGCATGTAACTCCCTCCCTTTGAGCTACCTGCAAACGCAACACACTAAGACAAGTTTTGTCATCAGAGATTCTTGCCACTCCCTCTGAAAGAAATTCTGATGAAAAGTGATTAGTGTGGTTTATGTAAATAGACTTGAAAGGAGAATTTTGCTAATAAAGCATATACTGATTAATGCCCTGTTAAGATCCCTAAAAGTAAGGTATACATAAGGTGTGCTTGCAGACTGTTGCTCTCCCTCACCAGAGTCTGCTCTTCTGTTATAAATCTCTTCAGATCCCAACACGCTAAAACATGGCAAACAGCAGACATTATTTACAGTAAAGGATTAGCTTAGTTAATTTATCAGTGTTAATTTAGAAGCATTTACTTGCTGAAGTAGTTGCACATTTAGTCCACTGGCTTACCATGAGAATGCAACTAACACCAGAGTTGTTTAACTGGTCCCTCAGAGCTCAGCAAACTGATCTTTATCTTGCTCTCCACCAAGTCAAAGGAAAAATTCCCATCCCCAGGAATGGTGCAGGCTCCAGCCCAGATTGCACTTCTTCCAGAGCCATGGCCAACTTTTCCCATCACATTTTTACAAGGAGCTCCTGATGTTCATTGAATAGTCTTGGCTTTTAGATAGAAAACAGCTCTATCTAGAGTTGCTAAAATTCAGGTATTAGACTTTGGAAAGGTCAGTGTTTCTTCTTACACTAATGAGAATCTTCCACCAGGTAATTTAATGACATGCTTACTCACGGTGTGTAGTAACACACTCCTGGTAATTGCCACATGACTGCTTCTGGAACAAAGTGCTGCTTAATGCAAACATGGCAGAATTAGGCCCTAGGACTCCATTAAAATGCAGCACAACTGTCAAGAGTATGGTTTTTTCATAATAACATGTGATTTTAAAATGAAATTGCAGCAGGTTGGGGAATCTTGTATTAAAGCTATTAAACGTTTGCTCATTAAAGTGGTTTATTTTTTTTTCACCTGAGCTTTCAATTGCACGAAGGTCGTAGTCTTTCTTACAAAGGATCACAAGAGCAGTAATCCACAGGAACAACTGGCAGAGATAATGATGCCAAATCCTCTTGTTTTTTGAGAGCTTAAGTTAGACCCTTAACATTAGCTTAACGCTGTTTTTTTCTCCCTTTTTTCTTTTTATTTTAAATTTAGTCTAAGATGCTCAAAGTGATCTAAAGGATTAGGATGTGCAAGTCCCATGAGATGTCACAGCAGTACTTCAAATTGTCAGAAGAGCTTTACAGGCAGGGTTAACCCAACTGGCGCTGTACGTGGAGAAGAGGGGCTGCAGCAAAGCTGGGGGACGGGGAACGCTCCATCCAGCAGTGACCGAAGTTGCTAGTTGCCACCCAGCCTCGTCATCCTTGAACCTGTTAACGTCCCCTGACCTTGCTGAACAGCGCTTGCTGTAAGGGGACATACACTTGGAGTGATACCCGTAGAAATCATGTAATTCTGCAGTTTTCCATGAAGAGAGGTGTCAGCTGAATAGGAATATACTAAGTGTGATGGCTAATTAGCCATGTCTCACCCATATGAATCCAGACTTTATGAATCTAGAACCTGACTCTGACGACGCTTCAGATGATATCAATAAAGGAGAAAGAAGAAAGGCCCAAGGCGCTTCCATGCTAATGTAGGAATATTAGCTCTCCCTGCTTGCAGCCCGAGAGAATTCATTTACAAAAGTATTTGAATGTTTATGATTTTTTTTCCCAACGCTGTGTATTCAAAAATCAGGAGCTAAGCCTCACAAAGACCTAGGAGGCTTATCCAAATAAAAATAAATATTGGCATCTTACTATTTGCTATAAAACCAAACCATTAGATGACACTGAGGACTAGGGGCTCCTGAAGTTTCTCTAGAAACCCGTGTTTCTTAAAAAAGGAAACAGGTTCCTGTGAAATAGCAGAGCTCCAGGTGTCAGGGCATTAAGAAAACCAGTAAGTGTGCTTGCTTGCAAGATTTTCATACCAGAAAAAAAAATGGTGATGTTGTCTCCAGTGCTGTCCTCCAGCTAAGGAGCCTGTTTCACCATCTGGACTGTACCACAACTGCTCGAGGGGAGAAGAGCAGCTCTGAGGGAGAAGGAGAAGCACAGCCTGTGTGTAGGAGGCACCTGTGGCCCTTTGAGGCTGGACAGTGATTTGTGCCAATGCAAATCTCCTGGAAATCCAAACATCAATTTTACCAAGAAAGGACAGGAAAATGCTAACAAGGAGCCTACAGTTACCAAAATGACTTTATAATATGAAGTGTCCATGCTTAGAATGAAAACAACTTTTTAACTCTTAGTAAATTTGACATATTTTTAAAAAGGAAAAGGAGTTGCTGAAAGGCAAATAATTCATATACTTCATGAATTTGCTGGCTCTGTGGAATCCAACAGACTAACTCAGCAAGTCAAAAGTCATTGTGCATGAGTCAAGATTTGATTCACAAACTGATTTTTTAAGATGGAGACGGGGCATCCACAGCTTCCCTGGGCAACCTGTTCCAATGTCTCACCACCCTCAGAGTGAAGAACTTCTTCCTATTATCTAATCTAAATCTGCATCCAAAGGGAAAGAGAAAAGTCCCACGAGGGTGCACTGGTCATTCCGTGAGCAAGAGCTACGCTAGCACTGTGTTAGCAGGATCAGCAGAAGCACACGGATGGAGGAGAAGGAGAGCATTTGAGATGTGAATTCATGGGAGGGAGGTTTTTGTTTTACTTAAAGTGCAATTAAGTAGTGCATGTCACCTACCCTGAGGGAAATCACAGTCAAGATAAGGCACCCATGTTTTCTGTAAGGTCAGCTCACAGGGCTCAGCTAGGAAAACTCTACCAACCTCAGCAAATTTGCAAGAGGATTATAGAAGTCCCTCATCTTCTTGATCCTGTGCTTTGGGTAACTGAAGTTAATTGTTTCAGCGAAGTCAGAAAACACAACATACTTTCCATAGTGAAACCAACCCCAAGAAGTAAGTATTTTAGGCAGAGAAGCTACACCTGACATTGCACATGATTTGAAGGAAAAAATATACAACTCATCCACTAAAAAAAAAGTCTTTGCATCATTTCTGAAGCACAGGTCCCACATGTAGATGGGAAAGATCCACCCCAGATGGGGCAGATACGGCTCCTGGTTGCCCTCTCTTCATACTCTCCCTGAACTGTATCTGAGAAGAGAACCACCAACAACAGCTATCAATCACAGGTTATTTGAATAATCATCAGCCTAAGGAAGCTGCAATCCAAAAAGACAAATCCCACCCTGACAAGGAAAGGAGACCTTGTATTTTAGGGCAGCTCTGCCTGATGCACAACTCTGGGCATCCCGCTCCGCATCCACTTTGAAGCCAAAGCCCCTAGCGACCACCAACCCCACCACTGTGCTTTCCCACCTCCGCAGGGAAGGGTTCACCCTCTCCTTGATGGATCTCCCAACTAAGGCGGCACATCCCATCACTGTACCTTTTAAAAAGTAATTGTACCCTAAGGAAGGATTGTGCCTACTATGTTTGTTTGCTTGTTTTTTCAGATGGCCACCACTGGAAATGTCACTTGAAGTGTAGACACCAAGAGCAAACCATGCCTCTGATCTGTCTAACGACCTATGATGTAGGTATAAAATACAATTAAAAAAAATAAACGAACTCATTGATTCCCTCAAGCGATCACACAAAAAAATCCCCCACACCTAAATAAACAAATAAAATTACCAGGACCTCAAATTACTTTCCACCAGTAAACCACAGTGCAAAACAGAACCTGGGAATGTCCTGCATTAACAACAGCCAGTGGGATAATTTGGCCTCTTTAAAGTAAAAAGGGCATTGTGGAGATTAAAAGCCTGACATGGAAAAGTTCTCCCAACCCCAACGACCTTTGTGGGAGAGGCCGGTTCCCAAACCCTTCAAAATGAGGCTATGAATTTTCTGCTTTTTACAAGTACTCACGTGGTACCTGTGTCATTATTACTCAAAACCAGAGCTGGTTAAGTGCTGGCTAAATGCACCCCATTGGCCAAGAGAAAACTCAGAGACAGCCCCAGCCCCAAGGTGTTTACGTGAGTTTGAGATCCTTAATGAAGCTGCCAGACAGTGCAGAAAAGATTGACAGATGTTCCTGGTGGCCAAGCAACAACGGTTAATCCGACAGGGAGACAAATACGCTGCTATCGCTGTTGATGAGACCTCAGCATTTTAGGTATGCAAATCACCCCAAGCCTACGGCTTTAACCAAAATAACGATTTTAGTAAGACCAGATCTTGGAGGAAAAACGTTACTAAATTCCCAGGCAGGCAAAACCCATACGAAAAGAAGACAAGCAACGGGGTCTAGATTGCTTAACAAAAAATAGTCTGTCCTCTTAAAAAATTAATTAAAAATGGCAAAATCGATTTGTTAGAATAAACTCTAGCAGCCTGTGGGAAAGGAAGTCAAACTGTTGACCTGGTCTCGCCAACGTCTGCCTGCCCAGGCAGTTAGAGTGAAGTTAATGAAATTGCTCAAGGAAGAGAGGACAGCTCACCCAGGGAAGAATTCAGTGTTGGTGCCTGGAGAGATGTTTATGAGGAACAGACAGAATCTTTAGACCTGAAAATTATTATAATAAGCTTCTGTGTCTTTGTGTTCTACACTGAATTGGCCTGTTTATGTTTTGGCCTGAAATATGTTTTACTGCTTGCAACCAAATTACACGTATTTTAGGCACATACAACAGAGGCCATCATTGCTTGCCTTGTTGAATCATGCCAAATATTCTTGCAAATTTATTTTCACTAGCATTGTTCTAAATTGCCATAGTCTAATTGCAACAGTCAACAGTTTCTTGAAGCAATTTATTCTGCAAGTCAGCACTGGGAAGTCCACTTTCTGCGATGGTGTGTGATGGCAGGACGAGTGATAGGCCATTACTATCTACATGGGAACTAAAAGAGCTCCACCAAAAAGTGAAATTAAATCAGTATTTTTCTCTCACAGCAGAAGGACCACTCGAATATAAATCAGCAAGATTTTAAACAGTTTTAAGATAGTTCTACACACAGATAGAAGGTTTATCCTAGGATGGATTTCCTGTAATGCAGAGACAGATACTAACGTAAGAGTGATATTACCTAATACTTACTATTTTAATTTTGATCTGATGAAACTTGGATATTTTGAGTGCTCTTTCCACTGAAGTAATGAATTGTTCTCAAGTTCCTAGCCCAGAGTGATGAGACATTATAGGAAGCAGCGAGTATACATAGACAGTATTATAACATTTACAACACAGGAGAAGAGTTGCTTTTTCAGTGTGTTCAAGAGGAAGAGGCAGAGGATTTCTGTCTTTAAAAAGCAGTATAGATGTTGTGGATGCCCCTTCCCTGGAAGTCTTCAAGACCGGGCTGGTGGGGCTTTCAGTAACCTGGTCTAGTGGGAGGTGTCCCTGCCCAATCAATGCAGGACGGCTGGAACTAGATAGTCTTCAAGGTCCCTTCCAACCTAAACCATTCTGTGATTCAAAAATTACAAGAAAGGAGCAAAGCACTTCCTGCAAAATCAAACACCTCACAGAAATATCATTACAGCACTGCAATTTTGCAGGCTCTAAGGCACTGCACCCCAGACCACTCCAATCTCTTCAGTATATTCAATGCTCCAAGTAATGCAGATGGGGCTGGGCTGGCTGTGGTACCCCACCAGCAGCCAAACCCAGCTCCCCTCCCCACTGGGAGCCGACCCATGGAGTCAGGCAGGACACCTTGTGTGACTAAGGCTCATGGGAGCTGGTCCGTGAGGCAACAGACTTCACTGTAATTCGAGGAAATGTAAAGACATGCATTTTAGAGCTAAACCACATAAGACGCGCTATATGATGCTAGGTAACTGAAATGTACTGCCAATGGATAGGAGACAGGTTGTTCAGGAAAAGAAAAGGCTAATGGGATTCTTGGCTGCACTAAAAAGAGCCCTTTATGCCACGGAACAAGCCCCGGTGAAACTGTATCTGGTCTATCATCTCTGTTTGGGGCTGTAATCGCAGAGTGGCACGCAGCCCCTGTCTGCTGCACCCCCCGACTGCCTTCACCCCCACCTCTGCCTTGGGACATCGCTCCTGGCAGCAGCCCGAAGCCCTGCATCTGCAGCTCCTGAGGCAGCACAAGGAGAGCATCCTCAAAACCCCACGATGTTGGGCCCCGGTGAAGGATACCTGGTTTGGGAGCTTCCCATAGAAGCAAAGAGGGAACTGAGAAAAAACAATACAGGTTTTACTGCATTAATTGCCTTGATTTCATTCCTGAAACCATCCAAAACGACTGGCTGTTCACCCCCTCCCTGGGACCAGGAGCCAACAGAGTGTGTCACTGTCACCCCTTCTCCTCCTCAGACCCCAAGCAGGACCTCCACTGTCAGCAACAAGTTGCCATCTCCCCACGGTAAGGGCTGAGGATCTGCTCAGAGCCATCACCCAGATTTTAAATATGGGCAGGCAATAATTTCTTGGGTGTTTTAAGCCCGCTGGTGTATTTTCCAGGTAAGCACAGAGAGAATAAAGGCGGTGAAGACCTGAACCCATAAGTACTAGGAGTGATAAGAAGCAAGGACGGCTCCAAAAATCCTAAGCAGAGCTCAGAGTGAGCATCTGAAGCAGGTAGGAGGGAGGCAGGGACCCGGCAACTGGGGAGCAATCCCAACACTTACATCCCTTGAGCCTCCCCTTCAGCCAGGGCAGTGCTCAGGAGAGCCAGCCCCTTCCCCTGTTAAAAGATTTAGTTCCACGCATGGGTTTAAGTAATTCAAGCAAGTAATGACACAATATGGAATACCTACATAGGGTCTATGGATACGAGCTCCTCTGACAAATAAAATCATTAAAGTAATATAACAGTGAATGTAAGACAAGGTACAATGGTAAATGAAGCGATATTATTGTGTCTGTGGTGCTCTGGCCCCCAATTTCTGTTATCCAGTGACGTATCTTTTTGCTGCAGATAGGAACGAAATAAAAAATGTCCCGACTGAGAAGATGCTCCCACAGACAGGTGACCCACAAACTTTCAGGCTAAAACACATTTATTGTCAGATCCTGAAGAAACTTATAGTTCAGCTGGGGTTTTGTTGCTGTGACTACACAGCCAAAGCCTGGAGCTCCTATGCTGCAGGTTCAGCCTAGCTCGGGGCATTCAACGTGTTAACTCTGCCGGGGCCAGATGAGCGATACCCCGGAGCAGATACGATCTGGCTACTACCGATGAAAGACCTCATTAAAGTTTTCTTGCTGCGAACACACAAGCACAAGAACAATTTTGAATGACCTTATACCTCTGCAAACAGCCAGCGACCAAACCCCCACCGCTGCGTGCGACCCGAGTACCAGAGCTGGAGAAAACAAATTTAACAAGAGCATAGCTGCAAGGGAATACGCCTGAAACTTCGAAACCTTCCGACGTTTCCCTCATTGCGAGGCAGAGGGATTTGCTTTCCGGCAGAACAAGCCTCCGCTTCATCCGCCTTGTATCAGATAACCTTTTACATCCCAGCTCCCGGAGTTTTGTCTTCTCCGGGAGCTGTGAAAATTCCTCCGGAGCGGTGGCTACGGTCAAAGATCGCATTTACAAGCGGCGCGCGATGCTGCCGGTAACCACAGTAACGGGGTGCCCACCCCCAGCCCCTCCGGTTGATGAGTAACTCGGGGACAAAGGCGCGCACCCAGCGCTCCCGCCAGGTCCCTAACGCCGGCCCGGCCGGGAAACAGGGATGAAAGGCTGCAGCACGGAACAAACCCCAGGGAAGGAGGACCAGGAAAATCACCAAGCTGGAGCTGCAGCTGGAGAGACACCCGTAGCTGGTGGGAGTCGGCTTAAACTGAATGTTAAAGCAAATTTCTCCAAATGCCTTTATTATTCTTTCTAAAGGATTTTTGAATGAGCATTTACAGCAATTTCTCATGTGGAGAATAACATGTAAGAGGAAACTTCAGCCACAAAACTCTGAATTAGATCCAGATTTTGGGCCTCCTTAACTTCTGGGCTTTCAAGAAGAAAGCGCAGGCAAAAAATTGTTCATAACGTTATTTCAACCACAGTTCACCTGCAGCAACCGCCTTGCCAAGCGTAACTCCAAGTACAACCATGTTGTGCTGCTTTAAAAAAAAAACTATTAGCAAAAATATTTAAATTAGCCCAGGAATAGCTGTTAAGTATTTAAAATCAGCTGCTTACGTGAATGGAAAAACTTTTCTATGAAAATAGTGACCCAGCGCCTGCTGCAGCATCCCAAGAGCAAGGGAAGGCAGACACTGGGTGAGGATGGCTGTGTGCTGCAATGACACAACCCCTCTCCTGCGAGCTCGGTCACCCTCCCTTGGATTTTCCTCACCTGACGAGACCCCGTGGACTTGCTCCAGGCTACAACCTGTCACCAATCCAGGCAAGGATGGACAGCCAGGCAACCCAAGATAGAGCACATATTGCCCTCCAGTTAGCTAGCGCAATAGGATCTGTGGGGTGAAAGAGCCAGGGCTGAGAACCTCTCTGTAGGCAATCCAGGGGTTCCTGGTCTCGCCTGCCCTGGTTCAGTCCCAAGGACTCGCTGACGGTGGTTACAGCATATCTTCTGGACTAGTTTCACCTGGGAGGAGCCCAGTTTGTGGGCTCCCAGGCGACTCCACGATGCACATCAAAGAGGAGTAAGAGGGAATGATCAGCAGATCTGCTTCAAAAGCACGCTTGGGATCTGAGCTAAACTGGTAACGCAGATGCAGCCACAGTGAGACAGATTTAAACTACACCGCAGCTTTGCCCAATTCTTCGGACACCCTGATGCAATATGAAAAAAACAGCCCCTGTTTCTCACTCGTATGGGTTTTCCCATACCCACAAAACCCGAAGTCACTATTTTAGAACTGATAAACTCTCACACAGGGGATGAAAGTAAAACAAATGGCTCCCAGGTCCTGCTCCTTTCAAGTCGATTGCAGAAGTCCCTTTGACTTCAGAGAGAACAATGAGAACAATAATAGGTTCTCATTAGGCCCGGTTCCCAGCGGGGCTTTGGGTACTTCCAGAAATAACAAGATCTTCCC
This sequence comes from Gallinago undulata, assembly GCA_026546715.1. NCBI lineage: Eukaryota > Metazoa > Chordata > Aves > Charadriiformes > Scolopacidae > Gallinago > Gallinago undulata. Next base: position 16,826,570 of record JAOTQQ010000001.1, read on the forward strand.
AAAGGTCTCTTTCTTTGTCTCTTCCTTTAATCCCAACAGGATTGGAATTTGAGGTTAATTTTGTTGCAGGAGTAGGCATTGAAATCCAGTGCAGCTCACATCAACACCTCTCATTCTACCACCGTCTCAGGATTAGACCTTTCTTGTTGGGCAGCCAGGTAAAAAAAAAGCGGGTTTCTAATAGATGGCTCTGGGCTAGCCACGAGTTTAGTTTTCACCTAATTAATATTCCTTGCGTGTGCATGTGTTATGAAAGAATTGGAAGTAGGTGTATGGAATAAGGCACATCCAGAGACTCCAGCTGAAAGATATAATTGCTAGGAGATTTCTACAACCTCACCCCAGCCCCTGTGCATATTTTATTCCTAGCTTAATTCTCTCCCGATCTTTTCCCAGATTATCCATCATATATTTCACTTCACTTTATATAGTGAAGACCAAAGCCTAGAAACATGTGCCTCCTCATCTTACTTTGGTAAACAGAAATACAACAAAGGTATATGAGCGAATTAATATTCAAATGAATAATTACATCTCTTTATAAAACCCATGCTGATTAAATGCTGTATTTCTAGAGTTAGTATAAAAATGATTTGTTCATATTCTCAATCATCTCTTGTTTATATCCACACACAGTTCTGCCCAGACCCAAACACCTTGGTTATACACATGGATCTGCCTCCTCAGAAGGTGACAGTGAAGTCCTGACCTTGTTTAGGTCTTTTCAGGCAAAAGACCACATGTCTACAAGGACAGATTTCCCAGGCTGTGCTTTTCAAGGCTGCTCAGAGGCTGTCATTCAGGGCTCAGTTTGAGTGTCTTCCTGGAATCTTTTCCTGGTAATCTAGGGAACCAAGCTGTGATCCTGGTTTAAACCTAAAAAAACCTGGAGCCTTGCAATAGTAAGAAATTGGAACTTAATTCCCATTGAGCCATTTCTTGTAGAAAGTAATTAAAATAAGCATTGATACACAAACAGCACTCCAGAGTCCTATTGTTTTACAAGTGACAGAAATCTGCATTTAGACAATGAAATAGGCTCTTCAATTTAAAGGGTCCCTTACTTAAAAAAGGGACTACAAAGGTGCATCTTGCAGCCTACTTTTCTTGAGGAATGTCTATGAGGAGGTTTCAATCACTATGACAACCTCTTTTTAATGCCAATGCTTTTCTAGCCCAGACAACTCTTTCCTGAGAAAGGGCATGTTTTTAGGCTCTGCCAAAACTGTGGTTAAAAGCCTTACTGACAAGAACATAATCTATGAGGTTACTGTTTTGGCAAACATCAGCTTTCGAAAAGAACTGGGAATTTTGCATTATTTCTGGCCAAAAGACTGCTGCTGCAAAGGGAAAAAAAACAATAGAGAGAATAAGAAAAAAACCAAACCAATCTGCCATAAGCATCACTTGTGTAGAACGCGGGTGTTCTGGGGTCTAACGGTCTGGGGTACCCCTCAGGAGTTTGCAAACCTATGAAGATGCATTGTATAGGGACAGATAAGGAGAACATAAGGTACCACCCTCTCCAAATTTGCATTTCATTTCAATTCACAAAGATCCTGTAACATTTGCCAGTCTTTATCCTCTAAGTCTCTGTTGTGGCTCCATCAACAAAATCAAAAGCAACCATTTCTCGCAACTCCTATTTACAGAGCATTTCTTGTACTATATTGCCATCTCTCTCTATAATAAGCAAATAAAGAGTTTCCCTTTAATCTGTGATTCGATATTATCCCATAAGAATTCCCTCAAGGGGAACATGATAATGGGGACTCTTCAATATTCACAGGGCAGCCCCGCGTGGGCTCTGCCTTCCCGGTTTGCAGCCCTGTGGCCACCCTGTTTTCCCCTTCCAGGAGGATTCGCTCCCACACAAGTTCCAGCGAGCTCGTTTTCCACTCCGCTTTCTGACCTGTCACCACTTTCACGGGGAAATAAGCTGACACAGGTTAGGGTGGCTCGGCCAAAACGTCTAGTGGCAAACCAGCGGCAGATGCCGGAGTGCGAAACGAGGGCTTTGAAGCCTCAGCCCTGGACAGAGGGTCTCGCCACCTGGATCAGCTCGGGCAGGAACAGGCAGAGAAAGGGTTTTGCAATCCCAGCCAGCACAAAAGCCCTGGCAGCTGTTGCTATTGATTGAACGTGAGGGATGGAGAGGCTGTACACAGGCTCAGACAACAGCCTGCCCCAGCGGCTGACGGCCCCGACAACGCGTGGCAAGAACTGTTTCTTTTTACCGCAGCGGTGCTCCTCACACGAGGTAGGCATGCACACACACATAAAAAAAAAAAGAGGGTTTCAGTGTTATGCAATAACAATACAGTGTTATACAATACACAATAGTTAAAAGAAAGGAGGCTATTTTATGTACGACGTGCCTGAGTAGAATGTACCCCTGCAGGGTAGCCTTTGATTTGCCAGAAGTACAACGGCTCTACGGAGCTCTCTCCTCCAGAAGCAGCACATACGTTAGAAGGAAAAGAGATGCTACAATGAAAAACACAACAAACAAAGAGGTTGGGGCAACACCTTTGGGTCTGGAAGAAAGAATCCACATAAACCTGCGTATCTGTGACTCTCACTAGGATCTGCTGCTTCAGAAATTGAAACGGTCAAACTAATACAAGCTCCTGTCTTGTGCTACTGCCACTATTTATGGGTTAAATATACTGGGAGAATAGTGGATGTCTCAATATTTTGACCTCAAAAATAGTTACAGTGATATACCAAGACATGGTCATACACAGACACACAGTTAACATGAAAAATGTTGCAATATAAGGATATTTATAGACCTCTCAGAGTATATAAGCCACCAAGTAAGTGGCAATCTGTGTCCCTGCCACGCTTTCATCAGAGACAAAGAAACTGAGCTCCGAAGCTCAGGGATCTGATGAATTTTTCTAGAAAACACTTAGGAATGCCTATACATTTGGCTAAGGACAATAAGCTTTGTCAGAAAAACTACATCAGTAAAGGGACTGTCAGCCAGGTCCCACTTCAAGACACGACACCCAGTTAAGGCTGTGTGTCCACAGCCGAGCAAAAAGGTCCTTTGGGGAGGAGCTGTGGGAGTGGGCAGGAGATGCCGACAGGGCAGGACTGGCAATGCCGCTCTCCACTGAATTATGAAAGCGACAAATTCCTTTCCCAAAATGCATCCTCTTGCCCCGAGGGCAGCAGAGCTATGTGAGCATACATTCAACCCTGGGCTATCTATAGCTTCTGTACAGAGATGACATTGTCTCTCAGCTAAGACAAAGGCTGGTCCTTGTTCTAGTCCTCCAGGAGGGACGCTGGCCAAGCTGGCTGTAGCTTGAAGAGTGACAAAGTCCTGCATCCATCAAAATCAATGGAGGCACAGGTGGAGAAAGTCAGGCACAGTCCCACTGATGTGCTGACAGTGAGGGTAAAAAAAAAAAAAAACCAGCCCAGAAGGCATCACCTCCCTAGGTAAAGCTGAAGAAATAGGTCAATCAACCTAGGAAAGAGGCAAAAAGGCAAGAGAAGCTGAAAGTCACAGATTTCACTGGCATAGTGCCACCAACCAGGTTATTTCAACAAAACATGTTCATGTTTGGAGACTTGTGTCAGGATACTCTACCCACAGAGCACCAAGCTCCACTGGCAATAAGGGTGTGCAGCTCTCCAGCTGGTCCTTTCAGTGTCCTCCAGGAACACGTGGGAAAACTGTGGTCACACAGAATCATAGAATCATCTGGGCTGCAAGGGACCTTCAAAGGTCATCTAGTCCAGCCCCCCTGCAGTCACAGGGACACCTCCAACTAGACCAGGTTGCCCAGGACCTCGTCGAGCCTCACCTTGAATGTCTCCAGGGAAGGGGCCTCAACCACCTCCCTGGGCAACCTGTTCCAGTGCT
>JAOTQQ010000001.1:16844942-16878168 GCA_026546715.1 Gallinago undulata
AAAGAAAAAAGAAAAAAGAAAAAAGAAAAAAGAAAAAAGAAAAAAGAAAAAAGAAAAAAGAAAAAAGAAAAAGAAAAAGAAAAAGAAAAAGAAAAAGGTGTTAGGCAAATCTCACCAAACAAACAAGAGATCACTCAATGGCAGATTTCAAAACTTTCCATGAAGATTACATCCTGCCCCTTTTGGAAACTTGGGTTACACCTATAAATAGTTCACTGTTTTTCAACACTGGAAAAAGAGCTGCACCGGGGGGAAAAAACCAATAAAAATGTCACTTGTTATAGAAACTTAAAGTAGCAAAATTTAATTTAATTGGGTTTCAGATGTTCTCTCTTTCAAGTGGACAACCACCATGAACAAGGCTTTGAAGAACTGAGCCCCCAGTCAATTTATTCTGTACTCTGATTTATGCAATCTTTTGGCCAAATACTCATAAAAAAAAGGAGTGGACAACAAAAAAAAGCCTATCATTCATAGAAGATAGCACTGCCTTACTTGTATCTTAAATGGCAAAGTTGATGTCAGAGTAGCTGGGGTACTATTTTACCTAAAAACATCATCATTCCCACAGAAACCAGGACAGAAAAGACTGTAACATGGAAGATTGCCAAAAAGGGTCATTAGATCTGATCTGAATACCTTTAGCTCTTCTAACCCTCCTACATTTCCTAGAGGCTCTCCGTAGATATTTTTGGAAATACAAGTTAGTATGCCAAAGGAAGCCAAGAGAGACAGCTGCCCAAATCCTGCAAATTAGGCAATACTGAGGTAAGCAGATAAGTTGTATTGTTATCTCCAGCACTTAAAAGTAGCAAGTCTGTCCCCACCAACCGGCTCTCAAAATCCTGAGGGCTTATAAAAGAGAGTGAGAAGGGATGGAGAGCATGGATCTTGTGTCTGACATTTGATCCTCCCCTTACTCATCTTCCATGCATGAGCGTTACAAGGTAGAGTTGCCTACGCTGCTAAATATTGAAAAGGTATTTGTAGCACGTAGGTTTAGAGAAGGTTTCTGCTTCACGTTTGCTTGTTCCTCCCCATAAAGTAATTCTGCTCCCAACTTTGAGAGCGGTCACATTCCCACAATCTTTGTGTTGATCTCACCTGGACCCATGAGGGAATTAAGAGTCCCAGTGGAATCACAAGCCGACACCATGCTACAGTGCAGTCATTGCTGCCTGTACCCAAAATAACCAGATGAAAGCAACCTCAGCTACCTGAGCAACTTGGTCTAGTGGGAGGTGTCCATGACCATGCCGGGGGGGTTGGAACTAGATGATCTTTAAGGTCCTTTCCAACCCGAACCATTCTATGATTCTATGCCAACGTACGCAGCAGCTACACACCTGGATGAACTGTAAACACCGTTGTAGGTGTTGCATGCTATCGCATGCCCCTGAACCCCTGAACCCTGAGCACCCAGCCAGGCAAAACGCCAGAGCAACCCGTCAGCTGCAGACCTGCAGCACACCCTGAGCAGGAGACCACGGATGAGTGTCCCCAACCCTTCCTTGAAGATGCTGGAAGACACCAGGTTCACACTCTAACCAGACTGGTGGAAATGTGAGGATGTCTGGGTTCCCATTCAAGGGTCTGCTAAGGGTCCCGCTGGTAGGAGCCCTACCAGAAGAGTGGTGAGCACGATACATACCTTTGCCCAATGTCATACTTTCAAATCCAGCGTTACTTTCCTCAGTCATGGGATGTCTGAGAAAATCCATTCAGCTCAAAGATGGGAGTCAACAAAGAAAGGGAGTTTCAAGATATTAAGTACATACACTGAAGGAAAATGGATCATTCAATGAGCAAATGTAAAATTATACACTTTATCAGCAGCCAGCCACTTCCTCAGGTAGCACTTGGGATGTCAGAGATAATGAAGTATAAAATCCCACTGCTTCACATCACCTACTTTGCCCATCACTAATTCCACTGCAGATTTATTATCATCCTAACATCCAAACCTACAAAACTGTTCCTGTATTCTAAACAAAGGGTTCTCTTGTCATTACCCTTGACAACAACTTGATGTTTATTCTGTATTTGGTGCAGGATCTGCAGCCCCAGCCTAAACCAATTCTGAACCACAAGGAAATGTGCAACCAGAACAACAGAACAAAAGAGGATCCTTCCCAACCTGCATGTCAGAAGTAAGAGCTTCAGTGACTTCTAAGAGGGAAGCAAATTACAAGGGAATACACCAAGGAAACCAATTCATTAATACACCCTGAAGCTTAGAAAGTAACCAAAAAAATATAAAACAATTACTAATTCAATTTTAAAATGGTTATTAAAACAATCTCCCTATTTGCAAATAAAATGAAAACCAGGGAATTTTTTTTTCCTGGAAATCCCACCATCATACTTCTCTAAATTCAATTCCTATCCCTTGGGACTTGATTAGCGAGTAAAACCTCGTAGATCTTTTCCCCTCTCACATCTTCAGTCTCATTCTTCGTATACCTTCTGCTTGTTATCCTAAAGCCTCCCTCTTTCCCAGAAATCACCGAGAAAAGCATTAACATTTAGGCAATAAAAAATTAAAATAAAATTATCGCTACACTGAGCAAAGCGTATATAAAACCAGCCCCAAACCCCTGCAATCTCAGTAGGCCATTTCTCATATCCTCTCAATCAAGGCAACTCAACAGCTTGTACAGAAATCTTAACAAAAAGATACTGAAAATACAAACACACCCTTGGGTTTTTAAACAGGATTGCTGAATTTGGGTTTATGTAGGGCTTTGGTATACACTATTTTTTTTCCTTCAGGAACCGATTGTAACCTCTATTATTTATAGTTCAAAGTTTCACTTTGTGGGAGGAGGTTAAGAAGTGCCCTCTGTATGCTTCAACCAAGACATACTAAGGTAGAAATATCTTGTTAAAAAATGTGTAATAAAAAAATGGGAATATGCAGCCTGCACCACACACAGACAAAAACAGCGAGAAACAAACATTTTTAGTGACAGCTACATTGCACAGGGGCATTTTCTGAAAGAAGTTGACTGACAAAATAGCTTCTATCAGAGATAAAACATCTCACTTACTTTCTAAAGTGTGCTGTGATAAGCATTTCTTTTTTCATTACTGGGGATAACTATTTTAGTGAAGAAATTGCTTATTTACGGTAGCTTCAGCTGTAGATAACTCCGTATTTATTTCCATGCAGAAGATAGCTTTTATCTCAGTAAAAAGTTATTTTGTCAGTCAGCCTTCCACTAAATATTTTCCTCTCCTAGCCATAGACGTTTTCCTGTCTTTTGAAACAAAAATACACCACTCCTATGAAACCCAGGGATGAAGTGGAAGGAAAGCACACACAAAAGCAACAGGGCAGCGACAGCTTTTTATTGACTGGAACAGGTCACACAGCTGAAGAGGGAAAGTCAAATTCCTGCGGGCCAGGGGGGAGCACACCTATGGGATGGAGCAGGATAGAACCTATATGGATGGATGCAGTAAAGGATTTAGGTAGCCACAGCAGATCCAGGAGTTACCCTAACTTTAAAATGACGGGCACTACTCTTGCTTTGCTATTTTAGGAAAACAAATGTGTGTTAGGAAAAATAAACAAGTGTCAAAACCACCGCTACTAACCATTAGAGTTAGCTTCAGCTCCCCTTAACACACCAAGTAACAATCTGGGCTGCAATCTCACAGCTCGCACTGTATCACACCATCTTTCTAAACAAGGTCCTGGTCCTTGTAGCCTTTGAGCTGCTGCTTTCTCTCCTCTCAGTGCAGGATGCTCATGCGAAGTGCAAGCACACAAAGATCCCAGGAACACACGGGTGCACAAATCCTGCTCCTGCTCAGAGGGAGGGAGAGGAGCCTCCACCCGTCTGTGCCCACCATCTCCCAATGGAATCACCCGCAGGGATCCCACCACAGCTGCCGGTGGGAATGTGCCTCCCTGGGGGGTGCCCAGGGAGAGCAGTTCAGGCGCTAACTGCCCCTGGCTGGCCCTGAAAGCAAGTCCTCACAGGCTGCCAGAAGCATCACCCCAAACAGAACGTGCAGATCTGCCCCTCCGAAACTCACAAGGCCCCAGCAGCCCCCTCCTCCCCACTCCCCAAAGCGGGGGCCCGGAGCCCCATGCTGCCAAGGTGCCCAGTCGGCATCCCCATCAGTCACCCTCCATCCCGAAGGTGCCCTGCACTTACAGAGGCACCTTTACCCTCTAGTTTCTCTCTTCCCTTTAATCCCCGATCTCCACACACACAAATTAACCACCCCCTCCCCCCCAAGCCTCGCATCTCAGGCACAGCTGAGGCCTCACCTTTGTCAGAGGGGCTAAACCAAAGTACTGTGCCTTCTGTTACATTTGTATGGAGAAGGCACAGAGCTGGAGATCCGGGACCATTAGCATAATGACTTTTACATTACAATAATAATGAAGATCCTTTAACAAGCCTTGAGCAAAAATCCCAAGTTTATTGCAGCACAGACTAGCTCTATCTTAATTTGTATTTGCCCATAGTCAATAATCTCACTAAGTGCCACTGCAGATTAAAAGCCAAAGAAATGTAAAAGGCGACACTTCAGCTCAGATGCCTTCAAACCAACCTGGGTGTCTATCCCTCACTGCGCCAGGGGCACCACCTTCCCCAAATCCTATGTTGTGTAACAATATCCTGCCCCTCTACTCTGCTCTGGTGAGGCCTCATCTGGAGTACTGGGTCCAGTTCTGGGCTCCCCAGTTCAAGGACAGGGAACTGCTGGAGAGTGTACAGCAAAGGGCCACAAAGATGATTAAGGGCCTGAAGCATCTCTCTTATGAGGAGAGACTGAGGGACTTGGGTCTTTTTAGTCTTGAGAAGAGAAGACTGAGGGGGGATCTGATCAATGCTTACAAATACTTAAAGGGAAGGTGTCAGGAGGACGGGGCTGGTCTTTTCTCAGTGGTGCCCAGGGACAGGACAAGAGGAAATGGGCACAAACTTGAGTATAAGAAGTTCCACCAAAATGTGAGGAGGAACTTCTTTACTGTGAGAGGGGTAGAGCACTGGAACAGGCTGCCCAGAGAGGTGGTGAAGTCTCCTTCTCTGGAGACATTCAAAACCCTCCTGGACAAGTTCCTGTGCAACCTGCTCTAGACGGACTCGCTTTGGCAGGCAGGGTTAGACTAGATGATCTCAAGAGGTCCCTTCCAACCCCATATGATTCTATGATATTTCACATTTATCCGGAGCCCTCAAAAGCCGTAGTGTACAGCTTTTGTCTGCCCTGGTGAATCAGGCTGGGTTCCCAGAGGAGCATCTATTGTAGCCCAGCGAGCTGTCCTGGACGATAAAGTGGGACTCGGTGCGGCAGCAGCAGAGCCAAGCAGGTGCCAGCAGCGTCTGCAACGTGATACCCAGGAAAACTTGTGCAACAGTTGTGCAAAACTGAGGCCAGCACCAGCCTTCCTCCCACCCCCCCCAACATCCCCACCCGGCACCAACAGGGTCCAGGGTGTAATGTTTAACGGGGGCGAGTGCTGTGTGACTTGAGAAATGTTTAACCCATTTTTTGACCAAATAAATCCCAGTTTAACATTATTGTGAACGTCACCGTGGACAAAAAATAATGTTTTAAACGATCCTGTCAATGTAAGCCATATATTTAATACTAAGAAATTACAGACATCAATCTTGACCACCTGTTTCAGAAACCCAGGGTAAAATCCTGTCCCCCTGGACAGCAAGGGTAGGATTTCAGCAGGGTCCAGGTTTCTCCACAGTTGTCAAAACAACATAAACCTAAGGACCCAGTGTGCAGGCATGGGAATATGAGGCCGAGCTCTGCCTTTCTGTAGGAAAGCCTTGAAGGTACAACGGAAGAAGGAGAAGGTGTCCTTTTAAGGGACCCCTGGAGCACATCTGGATTAGTTTCACCCCAAAGGGGTCCGGTTTGCTCACTCGAATGGCTCTGCATGCCAGGCACGGGCAGAGGGGCACCCAGATAGATTCACTTCAAAAGCGACCGACTTCAAAAGCTCCCTCCCGATCCAAAGCAAAATGTTAATATCCCCACCACCCACATTCCTCATTCCTCGGCTTGGGTCGGTTCCTGGCCAACAGCGGGGGCACAGCCAAGCAAGTACGGTGGCACCAGGGCAAAGGCAGAGCCCGCCCTGGGGCTGCCCACCATCCCACCCAGCTTCTGACAACGTTTACACGGTTAAGAGTGAGTTTTAAATGCCAAATGTGCTCTTTTCAGGTTTCACGAAACAGATCAGCTCCATTTCATTTACACGCAGAAGGCCAAAGCTGCGGCGCCAATTTGAATAATCCCCAAGCCAAATGAAAGAATGCTGGTTTTAGCCAAGCATCAAAGTCTCCAAGTAACTTAATTGAGTAGCACCCGCTCCTCCCCAGCCTCGCACACACTCCACGGCACAACACAGCACTGGCTGGAAATCAGATTTTTATAGCAGCAGCGTTACTTCCGACTCGTGTATAGATCAAATTCCCCTGAGTCCATAAAGGGCTCCCTCCAGCCCTCCCCTGGCCCAAAGAGCAGCCGTGAGTAGGGCAAGACTTCGAGCTTGTCTGGGTTGAGAGGTTAATGGCTACTAGACACGTTTTTCAGTTAACTGGCAGGTCATTTTAGCAGATGATTTGCAAGTATTTTGCAACACTTAGAGATAACCCTGTGGAGCACTTCTGTCTGAGCTTCTTCTCTTTTTTTTTTTTTAAAAAACGACTGCATCAGATAAACGGGAGAAAGCAGGTAGGTGAGAGTTTCCTGGACACAGCCACACACGGACAAACTCTGTCCTTTCTATTTCCAAACAGCAAACTTCTCCAAATTAACAAACGGAGTTCAGCACTTGCCAAAATTATTTTAAAATCCCATCTGCAGAAAGCTTTAATCTTTCAAATATCTCAAGACATGCAGCAGACAGGCAGTTTTGATCAACATCACAGCAGAGTTTCAAAGTTCACTTCACCAAACATGAAAACGATGCTGTAATGACCCAGCTCCTATTACTTAAGAAAACAGAAGTCTTCATTCCTACCTGAGATTTCATCCACTTAAACTGAGTAAATCATTAGACTAAGTAAGAAATGGTACATCATGTCGTCTATTCTTCTGCCCTGAGCACACTCTTCATCTAGTCTAACCAAACGACTTTTCTTGCTCCAAGTTGAGTTCTTATCTTCTGCTACTAGATAAAGAGCTACTGGTTCAGGCAGACAATGACCACGCAATCACCTGTGCCTTAATCCAAATGTTTTTCTTTAAGGTCACAAGCCAACTGTCTGTTTTTTCTGCAAGTCCTCACAGGACATGGAAACGGCATTTGTGAGCTAACGTACCACATCAGCTGCCCCCCAGCCTTTTGGAAGAACCAGGGGTGGCTTCTCAGGTGATGCACCCCAGTGAATTCAACCAGTTTATATAACATCACTTTCATTTTCCCAAAGCAAAAAGGACCTCGAGCCTGCAAACCCAAAGGAGAGCGTGGCTCTCTTTCCCAATGCCCTGCCACACACCGTGACTACTTACAGTAAAACAAGCACTGCCAGGATTATGCCACAGTTTGATTATTATAATTTTTTTTTAATACAACCATCCAAAAAGAAACATCTCCCAAAGTATCATTTTATATACCTAGTACTTGCAGCTTTTTTTTTTTTCAGGAAGAATACAAATATTAGCTTTAGGTTGCAGAGAGAGGTGGTGAGGAATGTATCTGGTTAAACCTCTGAAAGTCAACACAAGTATGGGATCAGGTCCACAGTAAACTTTATAAAGTGGCACCTGCAGAGGAAATTACTCATTGCATGATTGATGCCACAATTAGAGGCATAAAATGTAATTCCACGATAAACAAGCAACTGAGCAGAAAAAGAATAATATCATAAGAGCATATATGTGCTCATATAAAAGTATATATTGGACAATATTGAGCAGTCTTCACACACATCCCCCAATTAGGAAAGAAGTTAATGGTACGTTACCCCTCCCTCTTCCCTCCTCTCCCTCCCCCTGTCAGCGCTGATTTTGGGGCTGTATCTGGCCAGCATCTGCCCCTAGCTCTCCTAAAGCAAGCCCGGTGCAATTAGCTGGGTTACACGGCCATTACACAGCCATAACTCATGGCATTCCCAGTTGCCATTTCCCACAGGAACACACGCCAGCCATGCCAACCAGCACAGCTCCGCACATCCACCCAGGCCACACCAGTGGAGAACTGGCCTGAGGTCTAAGGATCTACCAGCAAAAACTCCCATTACGCAGAAGGGAATAAACATGTTTTGTTACTCAAAAAAGAACAGAGGAGCCAAATTTTTTGAGAGAGAGAAAAAAAAGGAGAGGGAGGGGAGGTGGTGCTAGAGCTACGTGTGCATTCCCTACATCTTTGCAACTTACACCGCTTATTACCTTTATGGACCCACATCAGAAAAGCTTCAGCCAAGGTACCACCTAAACTGGGGGAGTACACAGGAGTATACAAACACACGCCTGTTTTTATTTACCCTTGTGATCCATGTTTACTAAAGAACTTCAGCGCACCACTTCAAGCCGCAGCACATGGGCCTGATACATTTTTGTGGTTCCTCTCCAAAAATTTCACAGATAAATTGCTGCCTCGGGAAAGCGAAAGCTGGGCACTGAGCTGCAAGTGGGTTATTTCTGCCCAGGCCCCCGTACCGGTCTGATGAGCAGAATTAATGCGCTTTACGAACCTCGAACGCCTGCTTACCTGAGACCGACACTTTCATGAGGGCTTCCAAGGGTCTGTTGTTGTCCAGATCGCGACTGAGTTTGAGTTCCCCGGTGGCAGAGTCCAAAAGCAGCAGGTTTAATTCATTGCCTTGCACAAAGGTGTAGGCCAGGCTGTCAGACACATCGGGATCGTGAGCTGGGATCTTGCCAATCACACCAGAGGGGAAGCTGTTAGACTTGTTGGTCACGTAGTTGTTGAAGAGGATCTGGAAGTCCTGCAGCACGGGTGGGTTATCATTCTGGTCCAGCAGGCGGATGTGCACTGTTGCCCGGCTCACGAGAGGGGCCGAAGTGGCCTGCACCACGATCACGTACTCTGTCCGGCTCTCATAATCCAGGTCCATGAGGGCCGTGAGGTCTCCGTTGAGCAAGTCTAGTTGGAAAACCTCAGGGATGTTGCCCTCTACGATCTGGTACATGATCTGTGCGTTGGTCCCCTCGTCAGGGTCAGCTGCACTGATCCGTGCCACAATAGAGCCCACGGGGCTGTTCTCCTCCACAAAGATGTCAAATTCATCCTTCTCAAAGACAGGGGGGTTGTCATTGATGTCCAGCACAGTCACTTGGATATCCACAGAGGCTTTCAGAGGTGGGCTCCCTCTGTCCACAGCAAAGGCCCGCAGGCTGTAGACAGCCACATTCTCGCGGTCCAGCTTGCGCAGTGTGCGTATCACTCCAGAAGTGGGTTCGATGTAGAAGTCTCCATCTCCATCGTCACCACCCTGGAAGGTGTAGAGGAGACGGCCATTGAGGCCTGAGTCGCGGTCGGTGGCAGACAGCTGCAGGACGCTGGTGGAGAGTGGCACATCCTCAAAAACCGAACCCTGGTAGCGGTCACGCAGGAAGCGCGGCGCGTTGTCATTGGCATCCAGGATGAGGATCTCAACATACGTGGTGTCTGATTTCTGAGGGATGCCATTGTCGTGGGCTGTAATGGCCAACGTGTAGGAGGCCTGGTCCTCGTAGTCCAGCTCCATCAGGGTGGTGATGGTACCTGTGTCAGGGTCGATGCGGAACTGGGGGATGTTATCGTCCAAAATGTAAGTGATTCTTGCATTCTCCCCTGTGTCCTCATCGGTGGCACTGATGGTGACAATAGAGGTGCCAATGGGCTTGTCCTCGCTGACGCTCACTGTGTAGTGGGAGCTCTGGAAGACTGGGCGGTGTGTGTTGGCATCTGTGACGTTGATGAAGACCTGGACGGTGTCAAAGCGAGTGCCGTCAGAGGCAGTGACTGTCAGCACGTACTGCCTTTCCTGCTTGTAATCCAGGGGCAAGGCCAGCGTGATCAGCCCCCCGCCGCTCTGACTGGTGATGGCAAAACGGTTCCTGGTGTTGCCACTGGTGATCTGGTAAGTCACAACACTGTTAACATCCCTGTCCACTGCTGTCAGGGTCAGGACACTGCTGCCCACAGCCGCATCCTCGTTCAGTCTGAGGTGATACACCTTCTCCGTGAAGGTGGGGTTGTTGTCGTTCACGTCCAAGACAGTGATGGACACACTGGCTGAGGAGGTCATGACCGGCACACCATGGTCCCTGGCCTCCACCCCAAAGTGATAGTTCTCCACAGTCTCTCGGTCCAGCTCTGCAGACACTGTGATCCACCCCGTGCTGTTGTTGATCTGAAAAGGGAACCCAGAGTCACCTGCTACAGGGGCACCTCCGGTGGAGGGTGCCATCTCTATGAGTTTGTACTCCAGGCGGGCGTTCTCCCCAGAGTCAGCGTCCACAGCCTGGATGTGCAGCACCGAGTAACCCAGAGGAACGTTCTCCAGCACCGTGGCCTGGAAGGGAGTGCTTACAAAGATGGGGGCATTGTCATTCACGTCCACGACCTGCACTGACACCATGCCACTGGAGTTGATCAAGGGAGGCCTGCCCCCATCCTGGGCTTTGATCCGAAGCGTGTACTCCCGAATAGTCTCATAATCCAGAGGGTTGATCAGGTCGATGGCACCGGAGAAAGAGTGGATGTAGAACTGGCCTTTCAGGTTGCCGCTCACGATGCTGTAGTGCACCTGAGCATTGCTGCCCCGGTCCCGATCCGTGGCCTGCACCTGCAGTATCTGGCTGTTCACCGGAGCATCCTCTGGCACCTGGACCAGGTAGCGTTTCTCGCTAAACTGAGGGTAGTTGTCGTTCTCATCCTCTACAGTGATGTGCACCATAGCCGTGGCGCTCCGTGGTCCTGGATCCTTGCCCTGGTCATTGGCTTCCACCACCAGGTGGTACTCAGAGACCTCCTCACGGTCCACTGGGGCTCGGGTCCTCACAACCCCAGAGCGTGGGTCAATCTCAAAGACTCCATCACCAGCTCCTGGCTCCAGCAGGCGGTAAAGCATGTTGGCGTTGGCTGGGGCATCACCATCGGTGGCGCGGATGGTCAGCACCTCATAACCCACCTCCAGGTTCTCCCGGATGCTCTCCCGGTACTCAGGTTGCTCAAACACTGGCTCGTGGTCGTTGGTGTCGCTCACCGTCACCGTCAGGTAGGTGGTGGCCGAGCGGCGGCGCGGGGAGCCGTGGTCAGAGGCGGTCACCTTCAGCACATGGGTGTCCTTCGTCTCCCGGTCGAGGCTGCGGGCGGTGACCACGCTGCCCGTCTCGGCGTCGATGGAGAAGTAGTCGTTGGAGCGCTCGTCGAAGAGAGCCTCCATGGAGTACGCCAGCCGGCCGGCCTCCCCCTCGTCGGGGTCCTGCGCCCGCAGCAC
Source organism: Gallinago undulata (assembly GCA_026546715.1). NCBI lineage: Eukaryota > Metazoa > Chordata > Aves > Charadriiformes > Scolopacidae > Gallinago > Gallinago undulata. Next base: position 16,856,378 of record JAOTQQ010000001.1, read on the forward strand.
GATGACGGCCGTGCCGGCCGGCTCGTTCTCGGGGATGGACACCTGGTAGCTGGGCAGCTGGAACTGCGGGGGGCTGTTGGGGCTCCGCGCCCGCCGCGCTCCGGGCCGCCCGCCGCCCCCTTCCTGCCCCGCAGCCGACGGCGGGGCTCCGCGGGGCTGGGCGGCCGCCCTCCGCCGGGCGCTGCGCGGACACGGCCCGGCTCCGCGGGGCCCGGCGGGCGGAGCGCGGCGCAGCGCGGCCCCCGCCGCCCTCAGGCGCCCGGCGGGCGGCAGCGCGGGGGGCTCGGCGGCGGCGCGGCGCTCGGCGGCCCCCGGGGGCAGGTGGAGGATCGGTGCGGAGCGGGGCGGCCGCAGCTCGCCGCCGCCCGCCGGCGCCAGGGCGCAGAGGAGCGCGGCCCAGGGCAGGCAGGCGGCGGCGGACAGCCGCAGCATCTCCGGGGCTCAGCGGGCAGCGGTGCCGGGCAGAGGGCTGCCGCACAATCCATCCACCCGCCGGGCCGTCCGCCCGCCCTCATCCATCAGCCGCCGGCTCGGCTCCCCCCACCCCTTGCCGCCCTCGCCCGCCCGCTTCCCGCTCGCCCCGGAGCCCCGCGCCCCGTCGCCGTCCTCCCCCCGGGCAGCGGGGCTGGAGAGCTCCAACTTTTTCCACCTTAAACTTTGAAGTGAGTTCAAAATGGCTCCTCTCCTCCTCCTCCTCCTCCCACTGCCGCTCCCGAGAGGGTGATTAGCATAAACCTGCTGCTCCTCTCCTTCGCCAAAAAAAAAGGAAAGAAAAGAAAAAAAAAAAAAAAAAGTTAAAATTAAAAACCGAAGTCCCACACACACCCCGCGGCGGGGCCGGCCCACGGACGGCGCGGTCCTGCGTGGCTGCGCGACACGGCAGAGCCGCACCGTTCTGCCCCGTCCCGTCGTGTTGCTGCCGCTCCGCTGGGTTCCGCGGCGGCGCTGAGCGGCGCAGGCTGCGCGGAGAGCGGCGGCCGCTGCCCGGGGCGGGGTTTCCCGACGGCCCCGCCCGGCCCCTCCCGGGCGGCGGCGGCGGCGGCGGGGGCCGGGCCCGCTCCGTTCCCGCGGGGCTCCCGCCCCGCCGCTTCTCGGCGTCCGGACCCGGCTTGGGGGGTGCTCCGCCGGGTGGAGGCGGCGGGGGTCCCGGTACGGCGTCCCGGGGGTCGGGGGTGCCGCGGGAAGGCACCCAGGAGCCACCTGTCGTCTCGGATCCGCCGTCCGGAACAAAAGTTAAATTGTTTTTTATTCATTCATTTATTTACTTATTTTAAATTCTTCCTTGGTGGGGAGGGGGGAACCAACAACCAAAAAAGTACTTTTCGGGGCAAAATGAGCATCCCCTGCCCGGCCTGGGGATGCCGTGCAGCCCGGCGGCGGGCTTTGCGGGCACTCTCTCACGCTCGGCTCTGCACCGTGCGAAACAGCAGGTAGGAGCTGGAATTAAGGATTTCTCCGGGGCAGCTGCAAATAATTACAGACAAGACGCAAAGTAAGGTAGTTTGTGGGAAGAAGCAAAGCCAAACCCCGCATGTAAATGTTGCGCTGGTGATTATAATGTCAATTCTATGAATTTATGCCAGACGCTTTATATCGGTTTCCTTTTTTTTTTTTTTTTTTTTTTTGTGTGTGTGTGTGTGTTTGTGATGCCTGCGTGGAAGCGGTGCGCCCGGGCTGAGCCTTCATCCCCGCGGCTGCAGTGTCCCCTTGTGGGTACGGTGAGAAGAACGCGGGGAGCGCACCCCGCAGCTGCCAGGGACAGAGGAGCTGCCTGCCTGGAGGAGAAGATCCGGGTGCCCGTCGTACCGTCAGTGGCAAATGTCATAGAATTGTAGAATTGTCGGGGTTGGAAGGGACCTTTCAGATCATCGAGTCCAGCCAACAACCCAACGCTGCCAAGTCCGCTGCTAAACCATGTCACAAAGCACTATGTCTCCCCATCTTTTAAATACTCCACCACTTGCCTGGGCAGCCTGTCCCAATGTTTGATAACCCTTTCAGTGAAGAAATGTTTCCTAATATCCAATCTGAACCTCCCCTGGTGCAACTTGAGGCTATTTCCTCTTGTCATAGAATCATGGAATTACCTTGGTTGGAAGGGACCTTCTCCCCCAGCACCATGTCAACCCGTCTTTTGAACACCTCCAGGGATGGTGCCTCAACCACTTCCCTGGGCAGCCCATTCCAATGCCTGATAAACCTTTCAGTGTAAACACCTTTCATCAGTTGTCCTATTGCCTGTGACTTTGGAGAAGAGACCGACCCCCACCTCTCTACACCCTCCTTTCAGGTAGTTGTAGAGAGCAATAAGGTCTCTCTCCCAGCCTCCTTTGAAGACTAAGCAACCCCAGTTCCCTCAGCCTCTCCTCAAGACTTGTTCTCCAGACCCCTCCCGAACTTCGATGCCCCTCTCTGGACTCACTCCAGAATCTCAATGTCTTTCCTGTAGTGCGGGGCCCCGAACTGGACACAATATTTGAGGTGGGGTCTCACCGGTGCCAAGCGTACAAGAGCTTTACGTAGGAAGAAGACCGGCGGGAGGCGAGCAATACACCACCAAAGGTCGCCCACTGGGATTTTGCAGAACTCTGTGCCTTATAGGAGCTGGAAGGCAACTTTTAGAGCAATCTGTTACTGTCAGTTCAGGCTCTTCAGCACTTACAAGAAGCCTGTGAAAAAAAAAAAAAAACCAGCTTCTTTCAACTGCTTTCATCCCCGGAACTGCATTATTGCAAGGGGAAAAAAAAAAGCAACCCACCTGGATTATTGCCAATATGTCTGTCAGGGGAAAAAAAGCTTTAAAAATTGCACTTTTGGAAGAAGTTGAGCTGATTCAGCTTTCCTTAAGTAGATACTTTTTTTTTAATGGAATTTAGAGGCTTAGTTGGCTTTTCAGATCCTCTGATAAAAATGGTAGTTCATGAAAAGGAAGAGGAAATAAATAGGTTAAAAAAACCCCACCATAACCTCCCCTTTGTGAAGTTTGAGTGTATGTAGTGATCTGTTTTATACTCTAGAAATCAAGCAACTCACTCTGTGGCTGCTTTAAATCATATGAAAATTACCTTTTGTTCTGCATAACAAAACCGTAGTTTAAGTCCATACTTTTCTTTCTTCTCTCTACATTTTCCTGCTGCAATGCTTGATGCCCATGTTTTGAAAAATAAGCTTTTATTACAACAGAATCCTTTTTATGGATTTTTAAAAGTGAGATCCAAGTACATGTTTCCAGAGTTTTTATTAGATAAAACAGGTCCACAAGAAAAGACAGGTTAAACTTTTTCTTTCCTTCCTCCTTCCAAGAGGCAACATCCGTGAGCCTGGAAAGGGAAGATATTGCAAAAGCATCCGTATGAAATCAATTACGTGCATAATTACACAAAATCCTCCATCTATTCCTGTTTTGATGAGTTGCCCTCTATTTTCAGTTAATTTTGTCTTGTTTACCTGATGTGTTTCACTGTATTCTCATTAATGGTATAATCCCTGTTGTTCTTTTCACTCCTTACACTGCTGGTCTTATCGTTTTACTGTAAAAATAGATATGAAATGCAAAATGGTGAATGTAGTACTGAAATGCAAGGCTGACTCGTTGCCCTAGTGAAAGGAGACAATTATTTAACCTGTTGGCAACTCAAATCCCTTTTCAGCCCCTGGCACAGTGAGATGGGTCACCCGGTTCCCATGTCACTCCGTACAGAAACGAGGGTGGCTGCCTGCTCAGCGGTCGGGGTTGGCCTGATCCATTTCTGCTGCTGCTTCCGTGGGTCCAGAAGAGCCGGAGAAGGCAACAGCCAACCCAAACACTTGGTAAAGAAAACTCAAGGTGGAGAGGAAAATCAGAATTCCATCTGTCTCGTGTTTTATCTGGCAAGTTTTCAGTGAAGGCTGATCCTTCTGAAAAATCAGATACTCCCTTTGGGTCTGATTCTGCAGATTTTCTGGTGTAAGTTGCCCTTTTTCTATAGAAGAAGTCATGCCGACATCACCATGATGGGCGACGTCCATAAAAATATGCAAGCGGGAGAGGTTTTGCCTGACCTTTTGTTTCCTTGATACCAATTGATGACATACTCATTTCAGTTCAAAAAAATGCTCTGTTTTGACTTGTCCGGGAGTGAAGTATTTCAAGTTTCTTTCCAAAGTGAATTAAAAAACCCCAATAGTATTGTTACTCAGCTCCTGTCAGTGTTCAGCTCTGAAAAAAAAAAAAAAAAGAAGCAATTAAACTTCAGGGAATTTTCTTAAAATATGAAGTTTATAAGACCAGGAAAAACACCAGGAATCATTCCTTAATTGCAACTCCACTGTGAATCTGTAGTCCAGAGGAAGAGGAAGACAGAGCTGGGGTTGCCTGCATCTAGGTCCAATAACAATTCTTAAGGTTGGGAATGAAGTGAAATGAAGTGATTCACTTTCCTGCAGAGGAGGTGATTCTCTGGAAGGAGCTGGAGCTTCTCGCATCTCATCCCATCCGTACTTTAAAGAAAGGCTTAAACATTTGTGCTCAGTACTGTCATGTTACAAATAGTTCATTTTTATTATTTTTTTTATTATTTTTTTTTTTAAGAATAAGAGCTGTGAAAAGCTTTTTGCCATGGGATATATGAAATATATTGCAAAAAGGTGACATGCAATGTGTCTTTCACCCCACCCACTAGTGGTTTTATCTTCTAAACTCTTGCTGGGTGGGAGGTTATGCAGGAGAAGAAAAATTATCCTCAAATTTAGGTACCCATGTAACACAAACTGTATCTTGTACAAGATCTCTTTATACATAGTGTTAAACCTAAGTTGATACATCTAATGTATTCATAACTATATTTATTTACTTCCCAAATGTACCAGTGATCTATTCCTGCTAAAGTAAGGCTTTGAGAAAATAATCTTTGAAACCACAACAGGCAGCAATAAAGCAGCCTTCAACCACACTTTATTCTTCAACCTCCTGATTTTACACCACTTGGAAAGAAACTAGAAGTTTTGTGCCATACATTAGAAGTGAACAAAACTAGGTTCTGGAGGGGAACATTATTTATTATCCACTATTTCAAATAAACCAACAGCATACTAGACATGAAAAAAGCCCACAAAACCCCAAATAACAAATAACTTGCTAGTTTTCAGACTACCTGTGCTGCTCGCTGTTATATCCTACCCTCAAGGCTGGATCTCTTCATAGTCCGGGACTGCACATCAGCAGAGACCAGTGATCCCAGACAAAACCTAATAAGAAAATAGAGAGGCGAGCTAAAAGGAATTTCTCAGTTTTGAAGACCAGATGTTCCCCAGCCCCTGGCAGGAGGCAGATGGGGGCTGACTCACCCCTCGTGCTCTGGGACTGGGAACCACAGGGTCTCCCTCTGCCCCAAGCACCCAGTGCAGTGTGCCAAACTGGTCCGAGGGCTGGAGCTGAGTCCCAGCATCACTTTGGTGAATGTAAATTGGATAGAACCAGGATTTCAGATGATTTCTCCAGTCACTAGAATAAAGAGGGATAACAAGTTGCTCTGTGAACAGCTATTTGGACTTCCAATTCTCATACAATTCTGTTCCACTTCCAACTCAAGAAAGTTCAAATAAGCAAAAGTCATTACTTTTTTCATGTTTCATCTGGGTTTATTTTAAGAACAGAAAAATTAGTTGGAGCTCCATAAAGTGAAACTTGAACCTTCACCTATTGCAGGAACCACACGGTTTTGGAAATGTTTCAGAAAATACTTTTATTGCTAACATTCACTATTCTTAAAGCCAAGAATGGATTCCAAAACGCTGGGATCCTTATTGCAGGAATGATGTTCAAGGCGTCTTGGCTGTACTTAGCTTCTCTTTTGTAGTAAGAGGAGAAACAATTTAGAGCTCTTTCTTAGACAATGAGTGTGTTGCAGCCAATAGTACTGTTGCTTCTTTTAAAATCCTCGGTGGAGATAGCAGCGATTCGGTGTTGGAACTTGTTTATTTCCTTAGACTTAATACCATCCACTTATAATTTAGCCTAGGGAGCTCAGCTCCACCCTTCTCAACCACTGCCTGTGAATTTCCTCACTCTAAATTGGTTTGGGTATTTTTTCCCCTCCTCACTTACGTTAGCTAAAGGCTCCACTAGTTACAACATGCATGTAGACAAAGAAACCAATAGAAGAGCAAATTTAATACCCTGAAATTGCACGGTGGCCAAGAAGAAATAAAAGCTTAATATGACTTGACTTATGGGAAAAGTGAAGAAGAGACTAATGCATTGAAAATCTAGTCATACAAACTATCAAGCTCTGTAACAAATTCTGAAACAAATTACTATATAAAACCCAAGACTAGTGCTCCAGTTCAAGTAAGCAGAGTAGAAAGCCCAGGTCTACAAATTCATGTGACTTTCTTCACTTCTCAGGTCTCTCCTACATAGTAACAGAGATACTGAGGGAAAAATAAAAACCTTGGGAATTACCTTTTACCGTTCGTTTTGCAGAACTTGCCCTTTTCTCCCTCACAGGAGAGGTCTCACCCTACATTGTACAGATTAAAAAATCAGCTCTTGTGGCTTTGCTCAAGAGGTTCAGGTGAGTTTGCTGAAAGTTTGCTGCCAGCCCATTCAAATAAAGGTGCAGCAGGACAGGTATCCTTGTTTCGCCAGCTTCTGTTATTTAATCAGGGTGTTAGGAGCACTAATTAATAAGAAAAAAGCGCAAAAGATAAGCACATCTAGCTTGTTAAGAGCCAGGTTAGGGACTGGAGCGGGCTGGGGTCTAACCACGCTTTACAAAACTGAGGAGTGGTTATTGCTGGTGGTATAAGAACATGTGGGGTAAAGAGATGAGATGGAGAATGGGTAGGTTGAGTAGTAGGGTTCAAGTACCAATAGACAGGTTTCTGGCTGGGGAGGCCTCCTGCCGGGCTGCACAGCATGCTCATGGGGTTGGGCATGCTCTCTATTTACATGGTTCTTGTACCACGTCATAACTCCTCCTTGGGGACTACACCTGGTGGCTTGTAACATGTTGTTAGGCTCCAGCCTGCTCCAGGTTCTCCCCTAGTAATTCCTTAAGTTGTCTCTACTCATTTAGTACTGAAACATTGTTTTCCAGGGATCTTAATGGCTCTGAAAAGTTTTTTTCCAGAGTGAACTAATATTTTCTGAACTTTTTACGTTTTACATAGAGACAGGATTAGTTTTTTTCCTCCAATCTCTGTTACTTTGTGCTTACCAGCACTGAGCGTCTTCTGTCATTATACCGCCCACTCACTCAGCACCATGGGATTCTTCTTTACCCCTCCAGAAGCTGTTTGGATTTGATCTGGTTATATTCAACAATCCTGGCTACTTTTGTAATTTCTATACACTTGGTCGCCTTTCTGTTCAGCTCTTTCCCAGCAGTGGGACTTTGTCGGCTGTTTTCCGTGAGCTTGCCGTGGGCTCCATGGACACAGCAGCTTTTGCACAGGAAAGCCATCGAGGGAAATTCTTTCAAATGCTTATAAAAGAGTACTCAAAGGGCTTCTGCTGGATGGGCATGAAGGCGGAGTGAAAGCAAGGTCGCTGTGACTTTAGTCTAAACTATTCCTTTTCCAGAAGTTCAATCACATTCAAAGACAAGGCGTTTCAGACTCTTAGGGGAGGAAGCACACGGCTGTAATGAAACACTTGCAGGCGGGGGATTAGTTGACCTGTTGGAAAAATAAAAACGTCAGCTGAAATGCTTATCATGGGAATATGAAGTCAGGGTAGCAGGTTGCTCGGGTAATGGTGGGGTTTGAGGCTTTGTGTCTGTCTCAGCAAAAAGACCAAGAAGGTGATGCAGGTGTTCAGCATCTCTCTTAATCACTGTATTTTTTGTAGATGAGGTATTATGGCTATTGCTATTTCTTCCTCTTTCTTAGTGTGATTTCATACCTGGAGTTTGACAGGAAGACACTGTGTTGGTTTCTAGTCCTGGTCTGGAAGCCCACCATGCACCACCAACACTTTTCACCTTTTCCCAAGAGGCCTAGGAGGAGTCCCTTTTTTCTTGTACATGCATTTTGCCACATGTTTCTGAGGATTTGTCATCATCCCTGGGGATTGGCACCTCTGAATGTGAAAAAATAGAAAGTGTTTGAAAAGCCAGTACACCAGATTGCTTTAAAACATATCAGTAAGACATCGAGGGGCCCTGTTTTAGGCTTTCCCTGGCTCTGGGATGGGGATGCAGAGGCACCATGTCCTCCTGCAGACTCTGCAGAGGGGTCAGGCCCAAGTGCTGGTGCACAACTGGTGTATTGCACTGCTGCTGGGCTGTCAGCTGAGCTTTGCTCCTTGCCAGCTCACTCCCATGGCCAGCCCATGCCAGGCTGGTCTCGGCACAGCCCTGGGACCATGCCCAGTGAGAAATTTGGACATGGTCACCTTGTGTATGTCAGCAAAAGCAAATGAGCTTTTCTCTGGGTGTAAGCCATGCCATAGCATTTGGCTTCTGTGCCAAAGAACAGCCCCCGCCCTGGATTATTTCCCAGCATAAATTAAATGAAAAGTTAAGTTGATGGATGAAACATATCATATTTTCAAATTCCAGTGTTTTAACTGTCCACTTTTCTGCTTCTCTAGTAGATATATAGCTCCAAGGCTCTTCCTGGGGGGAAATCGGTTGTCCTGCCTCTCCACCAACCTTCACCGGGCTCAGCACTTATTAGCAGATCATGTCTCTGGTTGCTGGATTTCTTGGGGGATCACTCAATGTTGTTTCATAAAAGAGAGGAAGAACATTTGCGCTCTTAATGAATTTAGTTGTCATCACTTGTCAGCTTTGTGCTCTCAGGTCCTGGTGAGGTACCATAATTATATTTATACATAGGTAATTATAATCTGGGAAACATTCCAAATTCTGCTTTTAAGTAAAATTGGTCAAGCCTATTTGCTGGAGCCCCTCTGCACGCAGCAGCCTCACTGGCAGCTCTACAGCGGCTGTGGAAGGATGAGCCATGTGGAAACAAGGGGACCTGCTTTCTTGCTCAGGTACAGCCAGGGGCCAGTTCTTACTCTGCCTGGCATTCCCTGAAACACCCTTATCTTCAGATATTCTAGCCTGGAAGCTGCAGTCAGGAAGAAGGACAAAAATAATCACCAGTTATGCAGGCTGGGGCACAGGAAGGTCATTAGGCTCACAGGCTTGTACTCCATCTCTACCACTGCTGCCAAGACCTGTTTTCCTACACCAACAGACACAGGTCCCACAGTTTTCAGGGTAACGAGAGTCACACAAGATGGTTTCTCATGGAGTGGCGTTGGTTCCAAATCCCACTGTCACTCTTGCCCCAGCAGCAGTTCCTGGACAAACAGCACAGGGCTCTGCAGGGCTGAAATGCACCCTGACTCCCTCTTCAGACCTCACTTACAGCTACAAATGCCATCTTGGTGATTTTTTTTTTTTGTCTTCACAGGCACAAAATACATTTTCAGCTGCAAAAAAATAATCTGGGAATATCTATAGATGATCTTACTAGGCTGTGCAGTGTCACCCCTAGCAGTTGTCTCTAAAATTGGTTGCACCTTCTGCCATGTACCATTAGGAAAATGCAAAGATGACCCTGGTTTTTGCCACCCACGAAGTCCCACTGCTGACTCTGACATCCCTTTGGGAAGCATCACTGTACCATTAAGAAACACTAGTCTCCATTTCCTCTCACAGGGCAAAAAATGAAATATTTTCTGAACTCTGAGGAGGCTGAGAGACTTGGAACTAAAAATATTCCTGTAGCTGCCACTGTCACTTATGAAAAAGGTTGTCAAAATTGACTTATTCTGAGAATTTCAACCAGCAAATTTATTCTAATCCAGCCAAGATTGCTCCCTGTCCTAATCTGCGGTTCCCTTCTGTTGCACTTGGAAAATCTTTGCTTTTCTCATATAGTGTAACTTTTGATCAGATGGTTTGTTTACCCCTAAGACAATGTTTTTCTAAAATACAGAAGGGGTCAGTTACTAGTCCATTAGGTAGCAACATGGTGGCTATTGAAGTACATCCATGGTAACCTTTCTTCTCAGGTGAGCTCTGCAACATTTTTCTGGTCGCATGCAGTGGAGGGATGTGCTGTTTGTCAGCTTTTCTGCTTATTACTTTCCAGGGTGTACTTTCTTTGCCTCCTTTTCCTTGCTACTTCTAGTCAGCAACATTTTGGTTTAGATGAGGTTGCACAGGCCTTTTTAACCAAAACACGAGGCTGAGTGTGTCTGCCGTGAATGAGCTCAGAGCAGGATCTCTGCTCTTCTACCAGCCCTGTTATACTGACCTGGTTAATGGACCCAAACTCAGCCTGATCCAGAAAATCCTTTAAACCGTGGGAAGAGCTGAAAGCAGAATTTGCCCTACCTTGCACAGGGCCTGGGTCAGGGCCAAGACTCCTGAGCCAGCGATGTGCCCTCAGTGAGAAGCAAGCTAACAGTATCCTGGGCTGCATGAGGCAAAGAATTGCCAGCAGGTCGAGGGAGGTGGTCCTTCCCCTCTGCTCAGCACTGGCGAGGCCACAGCCAGAGTGCTGGGTCCAGCACTGGGCTCCCCAGTACAAGAGAGACATAGACATTCTGGAGAGAGACCAACAAAGGTCTACAAAGGTGAAGAAAGGGCTGCAGCATCTCTCCCTATGGCTGAGAGCTGAGACTATTCAGTCCAGAGAAGAGAAGGCTCACAGGGTTCTCATCAATGTAGATAAATACCTGAAGGGAGGGTACAAAGAGGACGGAGCCAGGCTTTTCTCAGTGTTGCCCAGTGATGGGACCAGAGGCAACAGGCACAAACTGAAACACAGGAGGTTCCCTCTCAACATCAGGAAATACTTTTTCATTGTGAGGGTGACCAAGCGCTGGAACAGGCGGCCCAGAGAGCTTGTAGAGTCTTCATCCTTGGAGATGATAAGAAGATACCTGGCCCCGGGCCTGGGCAACCTGCTCTAGGTGGCACTGCTCGAGCAGCAGTTTGGATCAGATGACCTCCAGAGGTCCCTCACAGTATCAACCATTCTGTGATTAGAAACAGGACAGTGAAGAGTGGACAAGTGGTAGGATAAAACAGGGCAAGAAAGATAGAGCTAGGAGAATTACTGAGGTGGAGTAGAAGGGAAGGACGAGACTTCAGGGGGATCACCGCTCAGCGTTCCCTCTCTTCTGGCCCTGCCTGAGACCAGTTTCTCTTAGGACTTGTTGAGATGATAGAATGCTGCAGTAGAAAGTAACTGCAAACTGGAAAATGGCAATCATCTTAGAGATTGACAGGCTTCCTACCTGATACTGAGCTTCTCGGGCCAATTGTCTGTGGTTTGTGGTCAGCCTGTGCCAAGGTAGCCCGTCCTCCTGTGACACCGAGCCAGGGAGATCTGAAAGTGCCAGAGGAGCTGCCCAGTGTCTGCCTCATCCCTGCTCTTCATCACCTGGATACCGACAGGGAGGTTCCCTGGGGATGTGCAGAGGTGATGATGGGGTGATCCCACAATCACACATTGTTTCTCTGCTTTTCCCTCTTCCTTGGAGTCTGAATCCCAGAAACTGGAACTGCTTTGGAGCATGAGCATGCAGCGCCATAGCACTCGGTCAGAAGCAGCTGGCACACCAAGCACGCACAGCGCTGCATGGACCTCCCTGGCTGCCATCACCCACGGTGTTCATTTAGATGATTGCTGAATTATCCGCTGGCAGTTTTCCTAAGTGAGATAGGCCGGGATGTGATAATCGTAGCTGACAGGTTGTCTGCTGGCAGGTCTGGGCCCAGCTGCCTTGCTTGGGCGGGATTGCCACTCTATTACTCTTATAAGTACTGTCATTGCAAGAGTTTATCTGGCCCCCGTCAGCGTATCTGAAAGCCCCACATCTCATCTGTCTTTTCACTCTTGGTGCTGTCAGAAGCTGGCCGTGCAGTGAAGACCATGCCCGCAGGCTGGGGGACCACAATAGAGGGTGCCCAGAATCCCTCAGGTCCATCGAGCACCAGTGCTCACCACGGACCACATCCAGGGTTTCAGCACTGAGAGAGCACTGGCTTCCTTGGGATACAGTCTGACCAAAGGATGCAGCAAGACAGGATCCTCCAGTGGGTCAGTGTCCATGTCTGGCGTGAGCTCTGCTGCTCTTACAGGAACAGAGCAGGCAGCTTAAGCCACGCTGGGTCTGACAAAGGAAAGTCATCTCAAAATGAGTGAAAATGTAAAGCATTGCTGATTTTATAAATTATTCATAGTAATTATTCACTCAAACACACACGCAAACCAAATTAAATGAATATTACTGCCTTTGCAAAGTCAAGCTCTCAAGAGCCAAAGTATGCCAGAATTAAGGTAATCTACGCATCTACACAGCCTCCTTAAGTACACATATAATAGGAGTATGTTGCAATTTCTCAGTGTAGGACTTGTATGAACTTCATAATGAAAAAGATTTTAGCTCTCTTTCACATTTGGTTGAGGCTTTTCTGGCTATTTTTCTCCAGTCCTATCATGGACCCTGCAGATAAACAGCTCCTGCTGAGGTTTTAAATGCAATCTAGTGGGAGACGAGATGTGCTCCAGCAGAAGTTTAGTAGCCTTTGGAGTCTTTCTCAAATGTGGAAGGTACTGGTTGTGACTGATACATAAAACCCAAGAATCAGCAGACCAAAAGGCTGCCTGGCTCTTTACCCTGCCTCTGATGGTCGCCAGTAACAGGTCCTGCAAGCAGAGCACAAGGAGAGGACAAGGAGACAACGGTGCTTCCCGAAAATGCTTCCAGACTGCAACCATTTGTGGTCCAAGGACTTCCTGACCAGGAATGACGCCTTCATTTTTGATTGTGCCAAATGGAATTTTCCTTCCACAGATTTGGCTGAACTGTGGCTTTCTGAACCGTGAAAACTTTGGCATCCTCCCACAAGCTGCTGTGCAGCTTCAGCACGTGGTGTGTGAGAGACCCTCCCCTGCCCTCCCTGGAGCATCTGACACCTGCCTGGGGTTTCAGACACCCTCGAGCACTGCCCTCTGCTCTATACCGCTTAGGACTTTGTGGGCAGCCATCATAGTCCCCCCTCAATTACTTATTTTCAGGGTTAATAGCTGTAATTTTTTTCTGTAAATGTTCTCCATTACATTTGCCTCGAGATGGGGGCCCAGGACTGTGCATTGTGTTTTGATTTGCAATAGCTGGTTCAGGTTGTATCTCTGCATATTAGAAGTTTGAATGGGGTTTGTTAATGGGTTTTACTTAAACTTATCTGTCTTTTATCTGAAAATTTCATCTGCTGTTTTACTGTCCAGTTTCTGGGTATTCTGAACCCCTTTTACAACCGCTGGAGTAACTTTCACCCTTATTACTTTGGACAGCTGTGTACAGTTGACTGATTGTACCTGTTATCCCTGAAGGTCTATTATTCACCTTCTTCCGAAGATTTTTTAGAAATCAGTTGCTCAGAGCACCCCCAGCAATGTCAGTGTGGGACTCCAGCTGGGACTCCCTTTCTCTGTGAATATCGCTAGCATATTCCTGTTTTTTGCCAATTGCCTGCTCAGGTGAAGACACTCCTTCTTACTTCACGGCAGTTATTGTATGAGCTGTTGTTGAGGGATTTCCCCAATGCCTTTTAAAAATTGAGTTGACTGTATCTGTTGGGTTTTGCTTGTCTGTTGACATTCACTTGTCAATACCTAAAAAGAATTGTTACAGATATTGTGAGTCTTAACTGCCGATGCTAACTGTGATAAATATATCATATTAGTTCACATATCCACACCACCAATCCCTTCCAATAGTTTCTTCACCCAGCTGTGGAATGGGGAAAAAAATGAGTGCCTAGATAGCGATAGGTTAGAGCGTTTTTCATGTTTCTATACATTCTTGTCCCCAAAGACTGCCTGCCTCCCACCAAAGAAAAAATAGGAATCATGCAATTCATATTCCAGCCACCAGGTAGAGGCAAAAGCCATTGCAAAATAGCTATCCAGGCGATAATATAACAGTATTTCCAAAATACCGGTCTGATTGACATCACATGAAAGCTTCTTGCCAATTTGCTTTCATGGTTCCTAAAATAGGCCTGGCAAAATTCAAATATAAAAATTAATTTTGAATCTTATTAGCTCTGTAGTCAATTAGTTAATTAGAAAGCAGTTGCAGACAATCGGTATGAAGCGCACTCTAATTATCCCTTCCTACCCAAAGCATGAAAAATTAATCATGGTAGAGTCGCTCTACCTTTTAAGACAATGATAAAAACAGTGGAGTGAGTGTTAGCTCTCTCAAAGAGCATCCAGGGAAGCTCATTAGAAAGTCTTTTCTTTTTCATAGGAAAACTTAATAATTTGCATATGAAGAGTTTTCTAAATCACAGTCTTTTTGTATCTGGCCTTATGAAAAGAATCATTAAAAAAAGGGGCAAATCTTAGCACCAAACCTCAAAGGTATTAAATACAGAATATACACAGTATCTATATTATATTCATATCTATAAAAATAGTATCTATATTATATTCATGGTGTTTTCATGAGTTTTCAGGGGTTAGTTGTAAGGAGAAGAAACATAAGCAAATATAACATTGGTCTACCAAGGCCAAAATTTTCATGTGTCCTTTATTCTCTGTACAGGAACAGCATCAATCCTGATCTTTCAAAGACAAATCTTCTCTTGACCTGTCAGCTCTCCCTTGACCTCTCAGCTGTGCTTATTATTATTCGCATTGCAGCAGCTCAGTGGAGCCCCTGATGTGGATCAGGACCCCATTACACTGCATGTATAAGCCTGAATGAGTTTGCTCATAATCCATGTCTTTCTTGGAGGATCAGGGCTGTAAATGGTCAGCTCTCCCCCATAATTCCAGCATACAGAACTGCTCATTCACCAGTAAAAAAAAAACATCCCACCAGCACTACCCCTCTCAAAAAAAAGACTTAAAAGTGTATTAAAGTTGCAGTTAAAGTACATAAATATTTCAATTTGGTGAAACTGACAGATCTTTTAAGTGTTTTCAGATGTCATAGAATTTTGACTTTAGGATTAGTGTATGAAGAAGCGATACCATCAGTGTTTGCTTCTCCTGACACGAGCAGGAAGCTCAGTTATTCCGAGGAGACAGTTTTAAGATCCTTTGGCTGATAAAGTCAGAGATGAGATCATGGGATTTACCACTTACAGCTGAAATGTGATTAGTCTGAAAAATGCATTCAGTAGCAGGATGCTCCAGCACTTTTAGGCTTCGATCAAGGGAGAGAGAGGCTTCAACTGTCTTCCCAGATGAAGGAGAGGGGTGAACACATGATGATGATGAGGAGGACAAGGAGGAGAAGAGCTGCTTTTGGGAGAGCCTGGGAGGCAGAGGAGAGCACTCCAGTGGTCCTTCACAGGCAAGGAGCAGAGTGAAGCAGTGGGAGCCTGTGAGGCGAGTCCTGGATGCCCAACCAGGGTTGGGTTTGTGAGGGATTGGGGTCCTGGGAGAAGCGTGGTGGAAAATAACAGTAATGTCCAGGAAAGACAGCCTAGAAGAAAAAAACAGAAGGACTCTTTTTTTCAGCTTTTCTGGACTGATGAGATTAACAGAGACTCAGGAAAATACCTGAACAGCCTGAGGACTTGCTCTCTGAAGTGGGCACACTTCAAAACAGGAGCTGTGACACAAAGTTCCCGCTGCAGTACCCTGTGCCTAGGATGGGGCTGGAGCCAGGCTGGGTAAGTCCCAGCTATGCAGCTTCCTGTAAAAACCCTATTTTTAAGCTCTTGAGTGCAATGGCAAGGTGTGAGGGTCCTGTGTGGCAGACGCTGGGCAGTGGTGTGGAAATGAAGATGGCAGTGGCCTTTGCTCCCTCCGATTCACAGAATGGTTTGGGTTGGAAGGGACCTTCAAAGGTCATCTAATTCAACCCCTCTGCTACAAACAGGAACATCTATCATTAGATCAGGTTGCTCAAAGCCCTGTCCAACCTGGCCTTTAACACTTCAGGGAAGTGCCCTTGCTCTGCTCAGATGCACTTTCTGTGCCCAGGGGGAACATGGGTCACAAGAAACTAACCTGCTTTAAAAAAGGGACTGATGTCCATCTACTCACTACATGGAAGGGTAAGCTGATAAGCTTTTTTCATGTGTAGCTAGATGTCCAAATGAGCCATATATGTTGACCAGGTAGTTATTCTGCAGCTGCCAAGTACAGCCTTGCCTTCAGCTCGTAGAGTGTTTCACAACTGACAGCAGCTACAGCCCTGCTCCCTTCCTCTCTGCCTGACTTTGGAAGAACTGTAGTGATGCCTCTGAGCTCCACAATATCTAGAAATCCTTCAGTGACCAGAAATAACACATTCCTTCCCTGCTTCAACTGAACTTGGTGAAGGGGTGTACTTTCTAAAAGGCAAGTGAAGGTAAGAAAGCAAAAAAGGCTATTTTGCTGGGGAACAAACTGGGTAACTAGATGGCCAGACGCAAGGAGTTTTGGTGAATGGAGTTAAATCCAGTCGGTGGCCAGTCATAAGTGGTGTTTCCCAGGGTTCAGTATTGGGGCCAGTTCTGTTTGATATCTTTATCAATGATTTGGACATGTGAATCAAGTGCACTCTCAGTAAGTTTGCAAACAACACCAAGTTGGGTGGGACTGTTGACCTGCTTGAGGGTAGGATAGCTCTACAGAGGGATCTGGACAGGCTGGATCAATGGACTGAGGCCAATGGGATGAGGTTCAACAAGGCCCAGTAGCAGGTCTTGCACCTGGTTCACAAAACCCCCGTGTTATGCTACAGGCTGGGGGCAGAGTGGCTGGAGAGTAGCCTCTCGGAAAAGTACCTGGGGTGTTGATCAATAGTTGGCTGAACATGAGCCAGCAGTGTGCCCAGGTGGCCAAGAAGGCCAACAGCATCTTGGCCTCTAACAGGAACAGTGTGGTGAGTAGGACCTGGGAGGGGATTGTCCCCCTGTACTCTGTGCTGGTGAGGCCCCACCTTGAATACTGTGTTCAGTTTTGGGCCCCTTGCTACAAGAAAGACATTGAGGTGCTGGAGCGGGTCCAGAGAAGGGCAACAAAGCTGATGAGGGGTCTAGAGGACAAGTCTTATGAGGAATGGCTGAGAGAGCTGGAGTTGTTTAGTCTGGTAAAAAGGAGATTGAGGGGACACCTTATCTCTCTCTGCAATTACCTGAAAGGAGATTGTAGTGAGATGGGGGTCAGTGTCTTCTCCCAAGTAACAGAGGAAATGGCCTCAAGTTGCCCCAGGAGAGGTTTAGATTGGATATCAGGAAAAATTTCTTCACAGAAAGGGTTATCAAACATTGGAACAGGCCTCCCAGGGAAGTGACGAAGTATTTAAAAGACAGGTAGACATGGTGCTTAGTGACATGGTTTAGGGAAGTGTTTGAGTCACCATCCCTGGAGATATTTAAAAGATGTGTAGATATGGCTCTTAGGGACATGGCCTAGTGGGGGACTTGGCAGTGTTAGGTAGATGGTTGGATTCAATGATTTTAAAGGTCTTTTCCAACCAAAATGATTCTATGATTTCCATGATTCTATGATCAGGAAGGTCACTGTTGTTTTAGGTGTGCCCAAGTCTCTTACTGGTACTTATAAAGTGCATGTTCTCACATTACAAGTCTGTGATGCCTGGTCAAAAAATCAGTGTGGATATTTCTGCATCTGCTTTGCTCCATGAGCAGGTGGTGTTGAAGCTGTCAGAGTGATGGAGGAGGAAAGCTGAAAGGAGCCGGGCTGTCCTCCCTTGCTACACATAATTAAAGAGAACAAATATTTGTCATTAGTTTGTAACTCTTCCAACCTGCGTATGAGGAAGATTCATGCTACTCAAAGAACTGTGTAATTAAGTGCTACTAATCCCCCAAACTCCCACTGCAGTAGGATGATGTTAGTTTTAGGGAGAGATGTGGCATGTCAGACTGTTCCCACAAGTACCTGATGAAATAATTTGCAAAACATGGGTTATGACTTGCAAGAAGAATCAAAGGAACCCAAGTCCCTGAGGTCTAAACACAGAAGACAGAACACCGCCTCCTCTGCCTGAGGAAAGCACGGTGCTCTGCTAGCCCAGGGAAGCCAAACTCAAGTAGAGCCATCTTCTGCCCCACCACACTGGTGCAATGGCAGTAAGCCCTTCACCATCAGGAGCAGCAACACAGGCACCAAATAACTGTCCCTAATCCTGCCATTGCCTTTGTGCAAGTGCACAGATTTGTCTGCCTCAGGGCATCGCCAAGACATCAGTAGAGGAGAGAACCTGTGCTCCTGCCTTCAAAATCGTGGTGCTGGCTGAAGCTAACACCTGCTGTGTGATGGAATACAAATTCTGCTGCAGAATATGCCCATGGGAGTACACCCACATTAGCACCATGGTTTTGACCAGTGCTGTGAGAGAGAAGAAACACTGCAGAGAGAGTGGAGATGGCTGAATATAATGTTTGATCGGTCTGTGGTGATATTTAACTGTCCTCCATAAACTTCAGGGATCTCTGCTTTCCTTATCCCTTTTCTTACAGGAGGCAGGGTGAGAGGAAGGATGATTCTCCTGTTTTGTTTCTAACCAAAAGAAAAATGGAGTGTGTGGGCCACTTTGTGATCACTGGCCACCACTTGGCATGAACCAAGTCCCTGAGAAGCTGTTGGCTGAAGTTGCCCAGCTTGATGCTGCTCCTGCCGTGGCTCAGTGCAAGAGAAGCGCAGCCGGGTGGCTTAGGGATTTCCTTTTGGCATCATCCCTGTGCCATAGGCACGTAAAGCTGAAGCTCCCAAAGTCCAAGGCTGTTTACAGGCTTCTGTCTGTGCTCACCATCTCAGAGCAGCAGAGATGACCTCTTCCAGGGCAGATTTGGAAAGGGCAGGAAACTTCCGTTTTGGCAGCGGCTGCAGGGAGGACAGGATGAGAGACTGATGTCAGGTGTCTGCGAAAGCTGCCTGCAAAAATTGCACACTCTATTTCTTTTTTTTTTTTCCCACAAGTGGATTTGTCTTGCTCTCTGTGGGGGTTAGACACAAGTGCTGAGTTTTTCCCTTTGGCATAAAGGTTTCCTGCGGGAAGGCAAGGCAGCCCTGCTGGCTGAGTGGTCAACGAAGAGCAGAGCCACAGGCATAATCTTCAGAAGGGGCTCTCCACTGCTCAAGAGGGCACAGGCCAAGTCCCGGGCACGCTGCTTCTGGATAAACCCTGCTGAGAGATGGCTCAGGCAGAGTTTCTGCCTTAAAATAAACAAAAACGCTAAAGGGAAGACCAGGAGGACTGAGGCTCTGGATGGGCTTTTGGCTGGGGTACGTCCCCAGCTCTGGCGAGCATCAGGTCTGCAGAGAGCACATGTCTATGCCAGCCTTAAGCATGCTGAGGTGGACCAGATGTGGTTCAGCATCTCTCAGCACTGCAACCTGCCTATGGCAAACAGTTAATGGAATCACGGAATCACAGAATTGTAGGAGTTGGAAGGGACCTCTAGAGATCCTCTAGTCCAACTCTCCTCCTAAAGCAGGATTGCCCAGAGCACATCACTCAGGACTGCATCCAGGCGGTCTTGAAGATCTCCAAAGACGGGAACTCCACCACCTCCCTGGGCAGCCTGTTCCAGGGCTCTGTCACCCTCACCGTAAAGAAGTTTTTCCTTGTATTTGAATGGAGCTTCCTATGTTCCAGCTTGTGTCCATTGCCCCTCATCCTGTCACTGGGAACCACTGAAAGAGTCTGGCTCCATCATCCTTCAACCCACCCTTTATATACTTGTGACTGTAGATAAGGTCTCCCCTCAAGTTAATAGCCTACGTACCAGTCCTGGTGGGAGGGTCAGGGATGTGACATCCTGGGGGGTGCAAAGGGCTGGATGGGCCCTTTGTGGGTCTGTGTACCCCCTCTGCCACGTCCTATCTACTACAAACTTCCCTGATTTCAGATATTGGCCTTCAAGGAAGGTTTTCAGACTCCCTCCATTGTAAAGTGACAGAAATGTGCATACCTGGGGTGTAGATCACTACATCCTAGCACAGGTCACCTGGCCTACAGCATGGAAACCACTCTTCTCTCCAGTGATCAGAGACACCAGCTCCTGCACTAGTCGTCCAGGCAGAGTGGAGTAAAGCAAAGCAAAGTGACTTCATCAGTGTTTCATTTGCAGTTGCCATTGTGTGTGGGGACTGCAACTCCTCTTTCAACTGCACCGTAAGCACTCAGCCTCCTCCATCGCAGTGTTCCTTTGAGGCATTTTCACCTCTGCATTGTGATGAGAGGCTTTGAGACTGATAGAAATCCCATTTCTACAAGTTTAATCTACTTCTGGAGACAAGGGCTCGGGAAGGAAAGCAGTACCTCCTTGCCTGTTAGGGAAGATTTGGCTAAAACCACCTGCGGTGAGGAGCAGAAGAAAAAGGGGGAGGTTCGAGGAAACTTTGCAGAAAGGATTTTGAGCCTTCCAGAGACCCTACAAGCCTGGCACTTGGCTGGAAAAGCTGGGAAACTGTGGGGGGGATGGGGTAGAATATAAGCAGATACTGGGACTGTGATTTACGTTGACGAAACAGACTGCAACAAGGGGTGCCATGTACGTTTCTGGAAACAATTAGAGACCTGAAATGGTGGCAGTCACCAGGATGTTCCCTGAAAACTTCCTCATCACGCTGGGATTGTCAGTGCTAAATCATAGAGGAGCATCTGTGAAGTCTAATCTAGAGGTGGCCACGTTTTGCCCCACAGTCTCTCTGGCTTTAGTGGTGAGGTGAAACAGCCACAGCCCCCTGCCTCCTGGGTTCTGCTCTTGCAGACCATGAAATATGGGAACAGAGGTCACGGATGACACCCTATTGGGTTAGTTTTGCCTAGAAAACAGCCATTTTCTGTGCTGAGCAGATCAAAACATCAAGCATAAATCTCCACTCTCCAAAGTCACCCACAAACGGTTGCACATGGTGGTGTCACAGGGTGCACAGACGAGGTGCACCTCATCCATGGGGCACCGCCGGGACCTGCCGAAGACTGCAACTGCAAAGTTGGCTCAGCAAGAGGCAGGGAGGGCCAGGAGCCAAGGACCAGCACTGGCCCTCTGCTCCCGGGGTGCCAGGCAGGGTCCCCTGGCCGCCCCTCCTTGCCATGCCCTTGCTGTCCCACCAGCCTGTCAGCAGGCCCTCTGGCACAGAAGCTGTTTTCTTTGCTGTCAAGACCTGTTCTCATTTGAATTATTTTAGCAGGGCTGAAATAAAAATAAAACAATTGGGATGGATGACTTATTCTTTTCGATTTCATTTCAGCCCTGACACAAGTTGGCCAAGTTTCAATGAACTGATTTATAGCGAATACTGCTCTGCCATACCCACAGCTTATCTCTACCTTTAAGAATGAAAACAACTGTCAGCAGCAGGTCTAAGAAAGCTCACACGGGAGCTGCTGGAAGGAGCTCTGTGTGTGTGTTGTCCTTCAGGGTCAGGGCTTTGGTCTGGATTGCAGGTGAGTGTTTGCTGTGCCCAAAGCCTCTCTCCCTGTGCCTGTCCCAGTGACTCAGCTCATAGCAGTATGGCACGGGCACTGATTCAGCTCAGGGTTCAAAACCCAGATGATATCACACCCGTTTCTGCAAGGAAAAGGTGCTGCCATCTTAGATTGTGTGACTCAGCACCCTGGTGGAAGTGTCTGAGCTGGCTCACTCGCTGGAGAGAACTGAGTAGCAGATTCATAGAATCGTAGAATCATTTTGGAAAAGACCCTTGGGATCATCGAGTCCAACCATCTACCCTACTCTACAAAGTTCTCCCCTACACCACATTCCCCAACACCACATTTAAATGACTCTTAAACATGTCCAGGGATGGTGACTCAACCACCTCCCTGGGCAGCCTATTCCAATGCCCGACCACTC
>JAOTQQ010000001.1:16878268-16982481 GCA_026546715.1 Gallinago undulata
ACTATTTCTAATACAAGCCAGGATGCCATTGGCTTTCTTGGCCACCTGGGCACACTGCCAGCTCATATTCAGCCGCTCGTCAATTAGAACCCCCAGGTCTTTTTCTGCCAGGCAGCTTTCCAGCCACACTTCTTCTACCTTGCTAAAAATAAGTTCAATTCTTAGCAAAATCTCACTCAATTATAACCTGAGAATCTACATAGGAAGTCATACTGGAGCTTACTGAGGACAGTGACTGGGCCCCTAGCAAGTCACACAGGATATAATACTTGGTATGGTTTAGACAATAGACATCTACATCTTAAATCTCAGTTGTGAGCACTCAGTGATGGAGCCAGGGAGAGGCCAGCACAGGAGAACAGCAGCCCTGCACAGCAAAACACAACCTGACGTGTGCTGTGCCATGAAATCCCACAAGTAATCAGAGATGTCAGCTCAACCACATGTCGTCAAATAAATCTTTTATAATACCCAGTCAAACCTTATACCTGTCCGACTCTAAGGGACTGAGAAGACTGTCTGGTATTGCTTCTACCTCTTCTGGGTCTTCATCTGACAAGTGCAAGAACGTGGCATAGCCAAGATATGGAGAGGACACTATTTTTAGTGCTGAAATAATACCAAGGGTTTCACTGTTAAACTGCTTCCAGGGACAGGCAAAACACCTTTTATGAAGGTTGATAACAAGAACAGATGATAGTACTACTTGTGTTCAGACTTTCAGATCCAGCTAAGAAGACGACTTCTGTTTTGAAGCTAGAATGAGAAGTGGAGGTTGGTTTTCCATCCGTGTGCAGGCATTTTGCTGTGTTAAAGAGATGTGTGGGAGATTTAAGTAATAATTCTGTTGTGCCTAATATCCAAGTAGTCCTTACCCTTGGCCACCTCCTAAATTGACCCCTTGTCCAAAAATAATAGAAAGTGAAGTGCACCTGATGCTGGGCCTGGAGGATATGCCACTTGCTAAGAATGGACTCCTGCTCCAATCCAAGTGCACTTTTCTTGTTAATAATTTAAGGGATAAAACCAAACACCAAACAGTCTCTAGAGTACTGATCTGTTATCCTTTACTTCAGAGGAACACTTGCTTCTTCCTTCATGTTTTTTCCCTGATTTCTTTTCTCCAAAGAGTGGCCCAGCCTCGGCAGGAGGGGTAGGAAGGCATGTCCCGGGTTAGCAATAGGAGCAGTTTGCAATAGGGCTGGGGGTTGTGAGCTGGGAAGCAGGTGGCTGCAGCCAGCAATTCCTCCACTTCTCCTCACACTTAGGGGTCTTATGCCAAGCCCCCATTCCCACTCATCCAAACAGAGGGAGGAAAGGAATCAAGGTAGGTGTTTGGTTTTTGTTTTTTTTTTTTCCTGAGCTATAGCATTAAGTGAACAAGCAGTGGCTCTGTGCTCTTGCTTTTCCTAAGGCAGCTTGCTAGGGAGAAACTGGAGGAATATCAAGGTTAAGTATCAGTGCAAAGCTGTTCAGCCTTGTACAGACACAGATGCTTTGGCATCTTTTTTTGCCCAGAAGCAAAACTCCAGGTATTTAGGTTGACTTCACACTTTTCCAGGTCACTTCCAGAGCTGTTGCCTGCTCAGATCTTGGCAGGTGTGTGTGCCTGGGCATCAAAGTTACCCACAGCCAGGCTAACCCTTGAGGAAAGCATGAAAAATTCAATCCAAATTGTAAATTACAAACAAAACAGACGGCAAACTTCCAAAAATGGACTATTCTTTTCTGAACTAACTATTTATTCATGTGAATAGGGCGCTTAGGGCAAGAATTTCTGTTCTCCCTCTACCTAGTGGAGACTCCTGGCCAGGGCTGACAGGTATGGGCTGTTTCTGGGGATGCTGCAAGCCCCACAGCAGCTGGCAGGCTGGGATAAGACTTCTTCCTGCTGTCCCTTTGTATCTAGTGTAACTTTCCTATAAAGCAGAGAGCTACCATTGCTTGCAAGCTTGCATCTATTTAGTCTTTTGTTATTGAAATTCTTCTTGCCGTCTACGCACTTCTAATCCCTTTAAGATATGGCTGAGGTTCCAGTTGCTGTGATACCCTTTGGTGTGGAGGACCTTCTCCTCATCCTTCACAGTGCACAGCTGCTTGAATCGAGCTTTCTTCTTCTGCTCTTCAGTGTTGTTCAGGATCCTGCCCTACAAATACAGACTATTACAGAATATTGGTGATTTGCTTATGCCAGGGAAGATGCTGGCTCTGAAAGAGAGACAGTGCATGCGGTGTTCCGTGATTCCCAAGAGCTCTATCTTTTCCATTTAAAGACAGTTGAATGCCAGAAATGGCATTACAAGCATGTGTTCAGGGAATTGACAGAATCAGGGGTTTGTAAGAACTTTTGTCCCCTTGTATTTAAAACCTGAGAAGAGGCGTGATGAGAAGAGGCGCGGGATGCCT
The DNA here is from genome assembly GCA_026546715.1 of Gallinago undulata. Classification (NCBI taxonomy): domain Eukaryota; kingdom Metazoa; phylum Chordata; class Aves; order Charadriiformes; family Scolopacidae; genus Gallinago; species Gallinago undulata. The sequence goes on from JAOTQQ010000001.1 coordinate 16,880,675, forward strand.
GCTGTTGAGCTATAAAGGCTTCTTTGTGTTGAATCATCCTGGCTAAAAAAGAGCTGTGCCTCTCTCCTGCTAAGTGGCCAGGGGCTGCTGGTGGACACCACCGAGGCAGCTTTTGTTAGCTGAGACCAGCTGTGGCGAGAGGTGTCTGGGTCCTCTCGCTATGACACCAGCTGCAAAGGGGGTGGGGGGATAAATTTGCGTTTCCTTACATTGCTCTCCCACCGAGTTTTCCACTCAAAGCTGCAGTTTCGGCCAGAGTGCAAGTCAGCGTGGGAGCGCTATGGGCTTAACGTGAGGTCACGTGGACGTGACCGTACAGACATGGCATTGCAGGGAGCTTGTGAGAAGAGATGGGAGGATGCTGCATCTCCAAAGTCAGCACTTGGATGTGACTTTTTATTACCTTGACGACAAGAGGAACTGACCGTGGGATAAAGGCTCATCCCAACAGAGCAGCCATCTACCAACAGTCCCTGCCGTCGCAGCCTTCCCACTTTGCTAGAACTGAACCATGTCTCAGAAAGCTTCCCACAAGGGGAGGTTTTATTGAGACGGAGCAGTTGAGTCACCTGTTGCCAGCAGCGCCTGCAAGACCAGGCTTCCTGGGGGCCCTTGAATACTGCAGCACTCCAAAGAAACAGAAAGCCTACACAAAGAATATCATAAATGGCTGTAGGACCCTCACGTTTCCTTCACTTTAGTGAAATTGGACATGGTGCACTTATGTTCCCTCCTTTTGTTGGTCTTCCCAGACTCAGGTGAAGAGAAGAGACCGAGTGCTTCTATCAACGGCACACCTGTCTGTAGCTATGTTTTTCAGAGGCAGCCTGGTACTCACCAGGACATGTCCAAGCCCATGGGGCGGGTTGGGTCAGAAGCATCTCCTGGTTCATTTAAGAAGTTGTGCTGGACACTTGCTCCAGTGCTGGCAAATTGGGATGTACTTTGTAGAAAAAATGGTCCCCCTCACCTGCATGGGAGGAGGTTCAACGGGCAGCAGACTGGGGAGGTGCACAGAAGCTGGATGTAAGCGAATAATTGATGAGCTACTACGGCGTAGCAAACTCAGTGCAAGTGCCTATAGGAGGGTGACTTTATCACCTTACAGGCATGTGAATTCATTTTAAAGCAGTGCTGATTTGAGTCAGTCACGCTCATATTCTCCTACCCACGTACTCACAAGGCGGGTGTACCCGAGCTGTCTGACTGCATGCGGACACCAGCATGCCTGTGTCCATCTTCGCAATGACTGTGACTGTCCTCATCAAATTTCCTGTGTTCCTCTTATATTGATGACTGTGTGTTGGCTCTGGACGTGCCTTTTTTTTACCCTTTAGCTGCTGGCAGCAACCACACTGTCCACCCCTGGGAGTTGCCAGGATTCACTCCAAGCCCTTTGCTTCCTGACCGTGTCCCAAGCAGCTGCTCACAGTGTGTGTTGGCATCTTGGTGGGCTCCTCATTGAGGTCCCATCAGTGCCTGCCACACTTACAGCATTCACTTATAGTCTCCTGCCTTTGGTCCCTTCTGGTGCCTCACACCCAGCCATTCCCACTCCTTCCCCATTCTTACCAGTCTTCCCTTTTCTATTACTGATACAATATTCTTACAGTTAAGTCTGTAAAAATTTTTTCCTGAATGAATTCTGTAAGAGATTGTTTTTTGGGGGAATTAGCATTATGGACACTAAAAGGCAGGGAATTACGTATATTCTTTTTTTTAAAATCAACTGCTTCAAGGAAGAAAATAAGAAATATTTTTGAGAACAGCTTCCCTTTATATGAGAAACCAGAAGCTCCATTCCTCTCTCTTTCTCACACCATCTGTGTTTATTAACTCTAACTATTTTAGAAACAAAACATCTCTCACATCTTTCATGTAAGCCAGGCTAACACAATCCACATAAACACAAAGGCAAGTGGAGGAGCCATGTAGGAAAGGAAGATAAAAAGCTTTCTGTTATGCTTTCTTCTAAGCATCAGAGGCCTAAGAAAACTGCCTGAAACCCTCCACAGTTCATGGGTAGACATGTAGTGTCAAGGGAGACTTTACATGAAGTTATACAGACAACCTGGGTCAGCCCTTTGGTGCATCCAACCCAATTTTTCCAGCAGTGGCCATGAGAGAGCAGGCAAGGAAAGCTGTAGGAACAGGGCAGACATATAATGTCCTCCTATTCTCCCAGCTTCTAATCATTTCCAACACAGTTTAAATGTGTTTAGCAACTAAATGGATTTCCCTTCCATTAATTTGTTCTTGAACATCTGTTGGCAAAGGGCTCAATAAGTGCTCTGCTTGTTGCATGCTCCTTTTTACTTATTTTTAAACCTTATTCTCTCATGGTTTCTTTTGATGCCCCTGAGTTCTTGTATCTGGTTCCAACAGCCTTAGTCATGTGGCACCTGAGTTCAGCTAACAGTCTTTGAATAACCAGAATAACTAAAAAATAACTGAATAACTAGTTATCTATCTCCCAACATCTGGAAGGAGCATGACCATATGTTATGCTCTACCTTTTGTAAGCTGGTTTGGGTCTTCCTGAGTGCCAGGTGTCAGCTCTGTTACGGAAGCACACTGTGGGGGCAGCTCTGCAAAGGGGTCTCAAAATGGAAATCAGCATTAGAAGTAACGTAATTTATTTATTTGGAAAGAAATACTTCAGATCAGTTAGTTATAATGTTTTTTTTTTTTCTTCCAAATACTGCATTCCCCTAATTATGTTAAGCTTATGAGTTTGTCTTTAAAGAGAGTCTAAATATTTTTAGCTCTGATTTCTGTTCCATTCCATATCTGAAGCCTTAGCTTGCTTCTCCAGCACGTGGTGTCTGTCATGGCACAGGCATTTCCTGCTCCGGTGAGTGCATTATGATGCTGATGTCCAGCAGGTGTTTCTCTTGAGTGTATTTACCAATCATTCTTTAAAAGGAAGATAATTTTCTTCCTCGTGTTTTCAGACACTACATCTAATTCCATGTTTGCTGCCTGTAACTTCTCATAGTCCAAGAAAAGACTTTTCTAGTGGCAGCAATTGGTAATTCAGATAAACATTAGTCCTGAACGTGTATAAAACACTTTTCCAAGCACAGAATCTTAGAGTGCTCAGTCTGTGCAAGTCAAAATCGTTGCCCCTTGGGGGTTAAAGGACGGGTGCCAGGCATAGAGTATGGCAAGCAGGAGTGTGGCAAGGAGAGGTTGCAGGCTTGGTTCTGCCAGGGGCATGCCCACTGCAACGGCTTGAAAATACACAGATGCTCACACTGTGCCAGTGTGGGCTGACATCCTGTGAGGACTCACAGTGGCAGCTCATGACAACCCCTCAGTGAGGGGTGGCTCTGGTTTTTGACTGACCCTCTGCCAGGACCAGCCAGGCTCCATCTCTGCTGGAAGGGTGGCTGCTCTCACCCTGGGTCTGGAGGAAATATGACGGAGAAAGAGAAATGTAGGGATTGGGGGGTGGCTGGTGGTAGGGCAGAAGGAAAGATATCCTCACAGCTAGGTCTCACCTGACTTTCAAGGTTGGCATTTTCATTTTATTTATACCTTATACCTTTATTTATATCTTTAACAGAAAACAGGTAACTAGCAGCAAGATAGGTCATAAAACAGCAGCAGTAATAGAACATAGATCATATTTGATGAAACACTTACTGTCAGAACTCTGTGTACGTAAGCCCACAAGATACCATGCATGGAGAGTAAGCACGAGAGACTGCTCCCCAGGTGCTGGTCCCAGGGAACTCTCGAAATTCTGGCAGCAAGTGATTTTTATTTAGTTCACATTCTTCCTTTTCCCTGTAAACAATTTGGTCTGGATGTAAACTGTCAGGAAATGCTACAATGGGACAACTGCTCAGGTTCAGTGCAGAAGCCATGGCAAGCTTGGCTCCAGGGGTGGCCAGGACTTGGGGCTACCTCTGCATGGCTGCCTGTCACCAGGGCACACAGCCACACAGCTCCTCTGGGCAGGGCTCTTCAGCAGTCTCAGCGCAGGCATCCCTTCCCAGGGCACGCAGCAGGCACTCATCCTCCACACTTGATTTTATTCTTGTTTTCCCCGGTGCTCGACTAAAGACCTGTCTGTCCTGAGCAGGAGAAAACCTCTGTGCGTGTGGACCTTGGTTCTTCTGCAGGTTGGGCCCTGCTGTGAAGGGCAGATGGACTTTAAGCCCTTCTAAAGAAGCAGGATGGAGTATCAGGAGTAGATCCATAGCAGCTAATTTTCTCTCTTAAATTGTACATGAAAACAAATAAGACAGTGCAGTGATGTCCATGGGGATAATCTGAGGCTAGTATCAAAGCTGTATTATTCTTTTTCAGCTTCCTTTTCCAGCTTTCAATCTGCAGTTCTTTTTTTTTTTTTTTTTTAAGTGGCAAAACACAGGAATGGCCCCGAGATGCCTCTGGGATTGCAGTAGGAATCAGGAAGGGACAGTGGGACTCAGTATATTGTCTTCACTTTTAAAATGTTTTATCAATTCCAGAGTTGGAAATACCTATTTTTTTAAAAGCACAGATCCTGAAGCGCAGAACTCCTCTTCTGCAGCCAATCCCCTTACCAGGGAACTGTGGAACATGTCACACCTCAGATTACTGAGTGGACAACTGATGCTTGAACTTTCAGACCATTCGCTATTGCCTTTACTATTAAGGCTCATCCCAAGCTCATTGCCATAAAAATAATTTCCATTGGCATGCTTTAACTCTGCTCCTGCACAGCAGCAGGCAGCTGTGGGCAGGGCAGGACAGGCAGCCTCACATCCTGTTTGCCTGCTGAACAAGGAGCCTCCAACCACTGCAGCTGGGTGGCTGTGTGGGGGCTGACTCCCCTTCCCACCCTGCTCCCCTCCCTTTGTGTAACACCTGAGATCTGCAGAGATGAGATGCATCTGATTTCCAGTGTCAGAGGAACTGCTTGTGGGACACTGCAGGGGTAACACCCGTAGCAGCGTATTTAAAAGCCATGTCTTTGCTGCTAACGGGACCACTGCAGCAGAGACAGATTTATTTTCTTCATTTTTTCTTTGACACTAAGGCCATTAATTTCACAATTGCTTTCTGCAGCAGTTCTAGCTTGTGCCAGCCTTGCTTTTCCTGGATCAGCCCTTCTCTTGGCTGGCACAAGTGTCTGTATGACAGTGACAGATCAGAGCAGCCACCAAAACTAGGTTAAAACAAAGCAAAAAAAAAAAGGTTCATTTCAACCTGGATCAGTTCCTTATCCTGTGCTCTACATTGCCAGGGGCAAGTAAAGAAATGAGGCAAAGGGAGAGTGAAGAGCAAATGATGTGTGAAATGACAGCCTAAACTATAAATGGATGGACATGACAGCCTCAGTCACTCAGTTTAGACAATATAAAAATCCTCTTTAAGCCTTCAAGTATTTTTATAGCCTTAAATTGCCATTTCTCCTCTCTCTGACACAATCTCCAAAAATGCAGAGTGGCAACAGTGGCAGAAGAAATGAGACCAGTTCTGTGAGCTGTTTGTGTACAGGGCCAGCGGCTCGTGTCTGAGCACCCAGCCTTGTCCCCGGCTCCCCGAGCTGACCAGGAGACCCAGGAGGGACAACGTCTCATTTTATTTTCCTGACTTCATGCAGCCTGCTGAAACTGGAGCAGGAATCTGCTCTGCTCAAAAGAGTGAGGATTTAGAGGCTGTGCTGGGTAATCCTAGGAGATGCGTGTCCTGGCTCATACATACCGCTTGGACTGAAGAGAATTTATTCTACTCTGAATTCCTGCTTTCAGGAGGACTCTGCAAGGGGATGAATTCTGACCTGCAGCTCATAGGCACCGGAGGAGAAAGCTCCAGCACTGCCAGCCAGCCCTTCACTCCTATATTCCCCTTCTGCATCATCTGCTGTCTGATTTCTGGTGGGAGAGGGAGCAAGAATGGTGGCTGTAGGCCCACTGCAGGTACATTTTCATCTTTGGTATCTGATTTTGACTATTTGATTAAGAAAACATAAGGAAGCGCTAAGCTGTCACCTCCCAAGAAGCCCATAAGTGACTTGACCTTCGCTCTTGCACAGAGACCACAGGAGACCCCACGCTGCTCACAGGTTTCTGACGTGCTCTTGGTTGAACAGCTCTATGAGGTCCTTTCCTCAGACCAACTGGAAAAGGACTGCAGCACTGTTATAAAAACAGGAAATAACTGAATCTTCTGGAGCTGCAGAGTCTTTCGGCTCCAAAAGCAACATAAATTTGGTAAGGGTCCCCATCACTCTTAAAGCATAAAGAAACAGGATAGAGATAAATGTAGGGGAAAGTGAGAGACGTACTGCAAGGTTGCTATTTTGGGGTATGAATCTACCTTTCAATCAAAAGCAAGGTCTTGGAGTTTGGGAAGAACCTGCACTTAGTTCTGGATCCTGTTTTTGCTGCCCTTTTTATTTACAGAATAAGCTGCAGAAAGCAGTTGTTATTTTAGACAAGAATGTTTTTTTATGTGAGTGCTACTGCCTACCAGAGATTTTGGTATTTTTTTAAAAATGTTGGCTAATTTTGTGTTTTGAGTAGGAAGCTGCAACTTCATACCAGCTCTACACTTGCAGTTTGGGCAAGATAAACCTGCAACCGAGACGTCCCTCCACTAATCTCTATGGCTTTTATCAGGAATTTATTATTGCTCACCTTACTGTGGACTTTGAGAAAATGTGGGGAGTATCTGAAATAGTTTGAAATTATTTAATCTTTAGAATATCACTGGATGCAGGTGAGTGTTCCTATACATCCAGCCAGCCCCGGCTTTTGCTTTTGCTTTCTAATGGGTGAATAAAGCAGGGAGGCAGGGCCAGGTGAGTTGCCTGCAGGGATCTCTGTGGGGAGCCTCCCCCTCTCCCCAAACTCCATTAACCACCCCTGCTCCTGCTCCAGATGCCTTCCCAAACCCTTAGCCCCCTCCTGACACGTCTGTGCTGTTTGTCCTGCACCACCCCAGCGCTCGCAGGAGAAGGGACCCCCTTGGTCACCACCCCATCTCGCCCACGCTTATGGTGGAAGGGAGCACCTCAGGCAGCATTGAGGCAGGAAAAGTCTCCGAAAAGCAGCAGAATCAGCAACGTCTTGCACGTCAAAGCAAGTCCTACAGCAGGCAAAGCAGCCGCCGGGGAAGGAAGTGACCCAGTCCCAACACCCCTCCTTGTCCGTCCGTCTGCCTTGGCACACGGTGGGAAGCAGCAGGCAGCTCCAGCGCCAGCACCCTCAGCCTGCTCCATGGCTCATCCATCAGGAGTGATGAGGAAGAACAGCGCTCGGTATCAGCCCGGGCATCTGCCTGCCTGCCTGCCAGGCTTGCTCTTTGAAACAGGCTGTCAAGCACAGATAGCTGCTGAATCAGTATGGATTTCATTCTACAGCCTGTGGCCCGTAGCTGCTGATGCCACTTCTGCCAGCTTGGGGTGGGTTGTGCTGCTGCGCGCCAGGATGGGTCTGGGCTACGAGGGAGAGGACACCAGCGCTGACCCCTCGGTGCCCGTCTCAAGTGACTGTGAGAAAGCAGCCAAATAGGAAGACTTCAGAGGTGGGCTCTCCGCGTTGCCAATGGTGGTCTCCCCCACCAGCACCAAACATGCATGTTTGCTGAGCACAGAGGAGAGCTTGGATACACCGCAGTCGGTCAGTCCTTCAGATGAGATGTGAAAGCAGAGGCCTCCTCCACCAGTCCCACAGAACCCATCACACGTCCCAAACAGATGATGAAAATCAGCCGACACCCAGATCACTGTCTCCTCTTCCACCGGACAGCTTCCCATGCCCGTCCCAAGGCTGTGAATTTGCTGTGGATAATAGCTGTGATGTCTATCCGCATGGCGGCTGCCCACCTGTGCTTGCACAGAGGGACCGGAGCTCAAAGGTCCCATTGGAGAGGTGGTGCCGGGCTACTTGGAGCTTGTGTACTTGGTGACGGCCTTGGTGCCCTCCGAGACGGCGTGCTTGGCCAGTTCTCCCGGGAGCAGCAGGCGCACGGCTGTCTGAATCTCCCGGGAGGTGATGGTGGAGCGCTTGTTGTAATGGGCCAGGCGGGAGGCTTCTCCAGCGATGCGCTCAAAGATGTCATTGACGAAGGAGTTCATGATGCCCATGGCCTTGGAGGAGATGCCAGTGTCGGGGTGGACCTGCTTCAGCACCTTGTAAACATAGATGGAATAGCTCTCTTTCCTGCTCTTGTGTCGCTTCTTGTCACCCTTCTTCTGGGTCTTGGTCACAGCTTTCTTGGAGCCCTTTTTGGGGGCAGAGGTGGACTTTGCTGGCTCCGGCATCCTGAAAGCTCTTTCTTTGGGTCCTGGAGCTGCTTGGAAAGAAAACAAAAAAATCAAATTCTGTTTTGTTCTTCTACAGTATAGTTTAACTCAAAGATGAGAGACTGAGTCGGAGACAAGTGACATCTCTGAATCTGAGAAAAACACCCCATGTCCCCAGCCAAGCACTTTTGAACTGCCAGCAAGAACTGCTCTGGTTTGTGTATGCTTTTGTGTTGTTTTCTGTTTAAATCCTTGTTAACACCGGCCTTGTCAACGTTGCTGAACCCAGGCCTAGTTGGCATCCACTTAGGAAATACAGGCTGGGGGAGAACACATTTCTGAGAAGAACATTCCAAAGAAAACCCTAACTGCAGCATGGATTAAACTAAATCTTTCTGGAATGGGCTGGAAAGTGTTGCAAGCTATCACTGCATATATGAGACTGGTAAAAATTATTTTGTATGGTTATTACAATCTCCAATAGGCTCTGACTATTTGCTCCAATAGACAGCTGACTGCTGTCATCCAAAAATGTGGTAACAGAAAGATGGTCATCATAGTGGGTGCCTCTTCTATACTACAAATTTACAAGTGTTTTACTGCGTGGGTCAATGGAATAACTCTTTTGTAACCTGGTAAATGGGTTTGTGTTTCAGAGAGTATTTTGAGTAGTCCCTTGAAAGGCAAGGCTTCTCCAGGCTTTGCTGGAGGATCAGCTTCCAGCATCACCCCATGGCTTGGGCTTTTACTGCTCTGTGCCTCCTTTGAAGATGACCTAGGAATTACAGTCTGCTGGCCAAGAGAGACTAGAAGAGAAAAAAGAACCCCAGGGCTGGTGGCACATGGGAAAACGGGAAGAAGTAAACAGGAGAGAGAAAGCTGGGATGTAACATATGGTCTGCACACACAGAGCATCAGAGAGAGACCTAAATGGTTCCTGTGCCAAAGCAATGACTGCATGCTCAGCCCTGCCTCTCCTCCTTGGGAAGGAAGGAGATGCCACCCTTCCTCCTGGCCTCATTTCTCCACTGTTGCTCACACCTGCAATCAAATCCAGACACAGCAGCTGTGGGAGCCAACCTCTTTGATGCTGAGACTGGATTTCCATGCCCACATCTTTGTGGACACCAGCTCCTGCTTCCGAACTACGTGAAAAACCTCCATGGCTCCAAACCCTTAGAACATGAGATGCTTTGTTCTACAAGGCACCAATGTTGGGCTCTGGCAGCCACAAGGTCTGGCAGGGGATGGGCAAAGGGTGACACTGAGTATTTTGAGTCAGGCTACACCCAGGCTCTGCTGGAACTGCACAGGATACTTGGGAGCAGGGAGAGAATGTCTTCACCACAGCCCTACGAAATGTTTGCCTGGCCAGAAGCAAAAGTTGGCACCAGTGTCCTTAGCACTGAGTTTTTGCTCAAGCAAAGCAGTTTCTTCCTTGACATTAATGGGAGTTTTGCCTTTGTTAGGCCTGAGAGACCCGTTCAAGTTTATTTTGCTTCATCTTGTAAAAAGAAGTATTTTGTCATTCCAAAATGGGATATTGTCTAACTGGGTGGAAAAGGACAGAGTAACTGGCTGCAAGCACACCATCGACCCCTTGCTGCACCAGAACCTCAAACTGCTCATGACTAAGGCATACATATATTAAAAATAAACCCACTAAAACTGGGTAAATACATACAAAACCCTCTCAAATCCCTGGAATAACTCGCAACCTCATATCAGGTATGGAGGACAGGAAGAAAAAGAAAAGAAAAAAACCAAACAAATGTATTGAAAGCTGATTCTTTCTTCTAGGTGGCTTTGATTTATGAGCATTAATATCTTTCCCTAGTTTCAGGAAACTTGTAGTTGTAATGTATGTGATTATACCATCTTGGCAATCAGAAACTAACATATTTTGCCGACTCTGAAGTTAAAGGAAAAGTAGTTTCATGGGAAGAGGAAGATGGGCATGTTCTGAGAGTAGTTCTTCAGGTGAACTGGCAAAGCTTCAAGGCCAAGCGAGCTGAGCTAGGTGGAAAACCATGGACATAAATGCTTTGCTTTGACAGTACCCAGGTGTGCCCTCCTACATCAGTTTCTTACCTTTTCTTTAAAATGTCCAAAGACATGATTTTCAGCAGACTATCTGTTTGACTGCCACTTCATCCCTTTCCTTAGTTTTTCCAGCGTTCTTCCCAGTGGAGGCATTTGGAGGGGCAAGTGCTGGACTGCCCCAAAAGTCCTGGACATCCTTCAAAACTCTGACACCTGCCCCTTTAAACACTGCATTTTCTTCCCCTGGTGAAACCACGATTTTTCTTCCTCTGCTTGGGAAGCAACATCGGTGAGAGAAATCCCCTACTGCTCTTGTTTGCAGACTTGAAAATATGTCTTTTCAGTGGAAAGGCATATTTCCAAAAGAAGAAATAATTATGCACTTGCTTCTTTTTCTCTTAAGCTAATTTCCTGACTGAGAAACACTGCAACTGAAAAATGTAAATGACTATTTCTTAGGCTTTGTAAAAAGTGCGTCCTTCTAAAATATGTATTAATTGTTAAGTGCACTCATACTGCCACTTTTAAAACACAAATAGAGGATCCAAAAGGCACCAGAGGGATTTCATATGTCTCTTGGAAAAGGCCACACCTACAGGACATCTCTGTCCATTTGACTGCCTAATACTTTCAGGTAGCACAGCCAAGATCTCACTCTTCTCCCATGTACAGCACCACAGAATCACACAGAATGATATGGGATTGGGAGGGACCTCTGGAGATCATCTAGTCCAACTCCCCTGCCAAAGCAGGTGCACCTAGACCAGGTTGCACAGGAACATGTCCAGGTGGGTTTTGAACGTCTCCAGAGAAGGAGACTCCACCATGAGGGAAGTAATGCTGCTAAAGTTCAGATTCAGCACAAAAGCTGTGGTGTCCTCGCCACCCTCCACCCACTTCTTTGCAACCTACTGTTTAACAGGTAAATAACACCTTCTTTAGGAACAGGTTGTCTTCCTCCCTGTTTGTTTGGGCAGTGCCTAGCACAAAGGGCCCAATTACGTTTGCCAGGTGCTAAATAAATAATGTTAATAATGGCTGACAGTATCACCAACCCTTCTGTCAACAGTGCAACGCAATCCACACGCAGGTGCTGCTCTGCTATGAAGAGCAGGGTAGAAGTAGTGGGGTTATTCTCAAAGGGTCCATGATGATAGCTTGTTGAGGGAAAACATTTTTTAAAAAAATGTTGGTTTTTTTTTAATTAAAACAGTTGCATTTAAAAAACAACAACAACAAAAAAAGAGAAAACCTGAAGAGTTTTGAAGTTAATAATTATTGGGTTTTGTGTTTGGAAGTGTTGCCATCATGACTGACTTTTCTACTGTGAGGGTAAGCAAGCACTGGCACAAGTTGCTCAGAGAAGTAGTAAGATCTCCGTCCTTGGAGATACTCAAAACCTAAACAGATGTGGCTTTGAGCGAGCCACAGCAGCCAGTCCTGCTCTGAGCATGGGCTGGACTAGATGGTCTCCAGAGGCACTTCCAGCCTCAGCCATTCTGTGACTCTCGGAGACTGAAGCTGGGTACCTTTCACCTACAACATGCTTTATGAGCTATATTCCCTCAAAGGACGCTTCCTATGGGATGCTGCAGCCAGAGATTCCCACAAGGAGCCTTAAGGAGGGGAGATGGTGCTCAGCTCCAGGTCCAAGCCACCCTGGGACACAGGCTATGGCCATGCAAAAGGATGCATTCTGAAGCATCATGCTGATGTTTGGAAGGTTTCAGGTTTCTGAGGAACATCTTCGGGCACATTTTTTTTGTTTACAGTTTTGTGTGCTCTGAGTCAATGAGTTATTAGTGCTGGCATTTTTTTCCTTCTTCAGAAAACCAACAGCAAAACCAACCGCGGTACTTTTTCTCGCCAGCTCCAAGCAGCAGCCTGCCTGCTGCTAGAAACCAGAGCGGTGAGGAGTGACAGATACATCTTCCTTTGTGTTGACACCCCTTTCTTCAACATCATTAAAAGGAAAATGAGCTGAAAACACATTCAAAGATACAAATCACCACAGTCTCTCAGATCTGAGATGGGAGAGGAGCCCTGCTGAGAAATCCCATGTGAGGCCCGATGCTGTCTCAGTTTTCCCCAGGCCTGATGTATTGATGGGGAGAGAGACAGGCAGGGAAGTGCCCGCAGCAGTTTTGTTCATGTTTGGCCTTGCTGCAGAGTCTGCAGGATCAGTGCCAAGTTGGTGCCAGTCGTGTGCATGGGTGGCCACGGGGGGGATTATTACTGGCCTTTCGGACCTGTCCTCATGCAGGGGTGGAAACAGCACTTGGATGTCTTCCTTCTTTTTCCTATTAAAAGCTGTCCTTGCTGTGATGAGCTCTGTGGCATCCACTGTAAATCCCATGCTCAGCAGGCTGCTCCCTTGCTGTAATCCCCTAATCAACCACAAAAGTTACATTTCTACAAGTGGCACTTTGTTCTTATGATGTTTTGGTGAAAAATTAAACTTTTGTAGGCAAAATTCAAGCTTCCATCTTTCAGACATCTCATTTTCTGATATTTGCTAACCTGCTGATGATCTGTTCTAATCCTTGCTAGAGGAAATGAGAGACAATGTGATCCTACTGCCCTTTAAATAGGAATGCCCTGTTAGTTCTGTCCAATTATTGTCCCTTTCCTTAGTTTCTCTTGCTGTATAAAATACTTGCCTTTAATCCTACACATCAAGAAATGTAAAGTTAAATTAGCTGCTGCTTTTTGTTTTACTCTCTCTGGAACACAAAGAAGGGCAACAAATTAGGGAATGTTTCCACCAAAAGGAAAAGGCTTTCTGCTGGATTCATCTGCTCCAAAATGCTTGTAATAGCACAGACAGCAGATCTGGCAAATACAGTTTACAAATTACCAGATGCCAGCAAATGACTGTTGTTGGAATAGTGCATTTCTGCAAACTGCAAATCCCCTCCTTTTATAACATGCATATCAGTTGTTCCATACCTGGAAGTTGTTAACTCCTTCATCCAACAGGTGCCATTAAATAGTAATAACTGAGAAGATAAGCAGATATTTATGGTTATTTGGTAGCAATCTCTGTCTAGGTAGCAAAGCAGACCAGAAGCGTGATGAGTCACTGTGAGACATCGGTGATGCTGCCTCATGTGCAAAAACTGATAGTCATACTTTGGACTGGAAAGAATTCTTCTCTTGGTATGTTGTCTGGCATGTGATGCTGAGGTAATATTTGCTTTCTTCTGAAGTAATGTTGAGAAGAATTTCCTAGCATAAGGTAAACTAGTCTGAAATGTCTGATTTCTTCCCATGGTGGAGGGGCACAGAGATCAGTTTAGGGATGCTCGGTCTCCTCCCAGGTAACGCAGTATCAATAATAAGGCCCCATCCCCAATCCCACATGCACTGCTGCATTTTATATGACTGCTCCTGTAAAGTTACCATTTAAATGGCTATCTTTTAACCTTGGATGCACAGATGCAATTCTTCCAGTGAAGAGATTTATGCTTGCCTATTGGACCATGAAAATATTTTAAAATTGAAGACACCCCCTCCTCAGTAATGTATAACAAACTCAGTCCCTGATACAGGTACACAATATTCAAAGTGTAGCTTTAGATGAACTACAAGCAGAAGAGAGAACTAGAGAACTGAGATACACTGGCTTGCTAACTCTTTGACCCATCTTCATCATTGCTTGTGTTAACACATTGCCTGGGAGCTCCATAGAGGATACTCCTTACAGTAATATTTTCTTTTCTCTTTTCAAGCATTTCCATTTATGATTTTAGAAAACACATTTTTGATCACTGGCAACTGGTCAACTCGTGCAAGTTCTGCTCAAACTGCGAGTACTTCTTAGGGTGTGTATCAATCAGAGACACTTATGTATAAAGTAAGGAGCAACATCCTGAATCAGAGTTCTCTGCAGACAATATACACCTATTTTTTAAAGAAAATAAAATCTTATTCATAAGCCAAGCAGAGCAATAGAGAGACACAAGTATTGCAAGAGGAATGACTGTCAGGAGGCTAAATACTACTGTCATTACTCTGATTAAAGGAGAGCCTGAAGTCAATGGGGGTTTAACCTGGCTCTGAAACCACAAGTACGATGTTTAGCACCAACAGCCGACATCGATTTTCACTGGAATCCAGGAGGCTCAGCACTTTATAAAAATCAGACTCCACATTTTATCAGGGTTTTGTTACTGTGAATAAATAACTGAGTACTTGGAGAAGCTTTAGCATGACTTTTATCAGCTCTTTGTAACAGCACTCATTAGCTACCTGCTTTGGAATCTCTCTGATCTACACATGACCAATAGAACCTCATAAATGTGAGAAGGAGAAATGATGCTTTCTGTAGATCAATACTCGTTAAAAGTTTAAGAGAATTTAATACTAGCATCTGCTGCAATTACCTTCCAGTCAGCTCTCCCACAAAGAGTTCCAGCATTTAAGAGAAACTGGAATTATCCCAACCATCCTTGGAAAGCTCTCAGTACTAACACAGTCCAACAGGGAACACAACCAGGCTTGCTCCTTTCCTGGAGTTTTATCAAAAGGTCAAAACTTTAACATAACATAAACTTCAGCACAAGTTTTTTGGATTTGCTGCTTCTGCCATGAATTCCTTCCTCAAGCAACAGGCCTCTGTTCCCTTCATATCCCACTTCAACTCAACTGGACCCACTGCAGGTCAACCTTCAGCAGCAACCGGTGCAGGGTTAACTCCTGTCCTTAGACTGACTCGGCAAAGTTGCTGTGAAGGCAGGGAGAGATGAGAGCCTGCTGTGACTTACAGGTAGAGGATCTCCAACTGACCTGGAGCAATCCCGCTGGGCAGGAAAAGCAGGCAAGGCGTCACAGCAACTCAGCTACTTGGCACCATCTCAAGCCCCACAAGTCTTCTTGGTGATTTGCAAAGTACAAGCAACTGAAGATGGGTGTGAGAAAAAAAATATTAACGGACGACTGGGGTCTTTGACCTCATCATGTCAGTTTCTCTGGAAAAGCAGAAGGCCATATAGTTATTTAGCCTGCTGTATCTAAATAACTCCTATGGCCTCTAAACTAGTAATGGTAATATATTTAAAGAACTGCTATGGCATTTAAGTGAACTATTACTATGGATTTTATGGAGCAATGGAGAATTATCAAAATTCTAGACTGTTTTCATTGGTGCTGAAAAAGGCATCCATTAAAAATGTGCTAATTCATCCATAAATATGCCAAAAATATGAAAAGCTACAGCTCAACACCCGCAGACCATGAGGGGAAAGCAGGTGGGAGAAGGAGAAGAAGCACCAGGTGATGAGAGCTGCTTGAGTTCAGGCAGGAGTTATGTGGGAACCAATGCAGACATATGTGGCATCTCCTCCCACATGCTCCATTCCCAGGTTTCAGTAGGTCTCTGTGACCTTTTCCAATGCTACAGATAATTTGTGTAGCAAAAAGAAACAAAAGCAGGGAATCGTACCCCAAAATGTTTACTCTGACCATACTATATGGACAGGAATGATACGTCTGGATAGAAAACCACGATGAAGGGGAAAGCTAGATTTCCAAATTAGACTGAAGATCACACCAAGGTCATTTAAGGCTTTTAAGAGCGATGTGGTGGGTGCATCACCATGTTCTCAATAACAGGGGTGAAACAAGCCCAGCAAAACTTTTTACCAACCTTCCTGCCATGTATGTGGATGTACGCTCAACAGACCCGGGCAGCGACCACCAACCACTCTCTCCTTACATGCGGAGAAGGAGACCAGTGAGGGCATGACGTGTGCAGCTGTAATGAATCAGGACTGACGTTCCTTCTAAATGAGAGTCTCTAAGTTCAATCATCGTTTCCCAGGTTATGTTACCCACATTTCAGCAAGTCCAGAAAATGATTAAAAAAAATTACTGGAAAGCATGCAATTAATGAAAAAGTCAGTAATACGTGAAAGCTGCTTTATCCTGGCTGTAAAGCATGGATGCCCGGGAATGCAGAGTGTAAATGGAGGAGTTGTGGGTACCACACAGGTACATCCAAAAGGACCGCGTGCTGTGCCACAAGCTAAAGGGCAGCAAGTGGCACAGAGTCATATTTCATTGCTACAGGATACTGAAAATATTTTAATGTGTGTATTAATAATTAACGTATGTGCATGGTAATAGCAATTTTACTGTAAAATGGAGATGCGTGACTATTATTGGAGCCTGTGGGGAAACAAAGATAAATGTCCTTCTCTGGATCTCACATCATCCAATAACTGGACGGGGAATACAATCCAGGACTGCTGACACCTTTCTCTGCTGCAGCCACTAGATCACATTACCACAGGCAGAGAGTCCTCCGAGTGTTAGAGGTCATCTTCTGCACCAAGCAGGAAAATGGAGAGCCAGTTACACAGAAAAGCATGGTTGTGACAGAATGGCAAAGCTCCACTGAAGAGGGGCTTGCTACACTCCAGAAACGGATGAGGGGTGAGCACTAAGGACACAAGAGTTATTGAAGGAAAAAGTAAACTCTGGCACAAGAACTGACAATAAACTGTTTAAAAATATTCATGGACAAATTTAAACTGGAGACAAGAAGAAAGAACCTCACTTACATTCTTACGTGGAAGTGGGAGGATGAGGGCAACAGAGGAGGGGAGAAAGATGAAGAAACCCATATCTTCCATAGTTCAAAGACAAACCTGATTTTTTTTTTTTTTTAAAGATTTCTAGCATATGGGTCTGGCAATAGCAAGTAACTGCTCTACATTAACCAGACAATGCCCTTCTGTTCTATGTTGCTGTGCTACTGAAGAATTGTTATCAAAACACATAGGTCTTTCACTTTGCATGTCTCTTTCCCTTACTCTTTTCTTTATTGTTCCTTCCTTCTTTCTCTCACATCCTTCACAAGCGCCAGGAGGTTCAAAGCCCCAGGAGGTCTGCTGCCATTTGGTCCTGTCCAACACGTGATATTTGTACAAAGACCGACACGCTGCTCTGAATGACCAGCCATGGGATCGAAAAGCTTGCAGTTCTCCAGAAACGCTGAAACAAAATAAAATACTTCAGGCCAGGTTAACCCATGCCCAAACTCCTCACCACACAAACTGCCTGTGAACAGTGTTTTAATTTAGCTCTGACTTGTGACAGCATCATCATCATGTGGTCTTAGTGTGCTAGTCACTAGACTGACAGAAGCTAAAAAAGCCCATCTCCCTTCCAGAGAAATTAAAGCATAATCAGGGATATATGGGTATTTAGGTCAGGCAGGGGTGCAAAGAGCTTCAGCTCTGCTGAAGACTCCGTTGCAATCACTAGACCAGCAGTGAAGAAAACGAGCGTTGCGGGACAAAGTGACAGCCCCAAAATGCCAGTGGTCCTGGCTGGTCAGTAGCAATCAGAACAATTAACCGTAAGGCTCGCTTTTCAAAACACAGGCTTTTCAAAGGCAGCAGGTTTAAAATGTCGGCAGAGTGCCACATTATCTGTACCACACGGTTATTTTTAACCATCCGTAGCTACATCCTCCTACGCTCACTTTCCTCCTGAGGGCTTCCACGCCTTTAGCTTCCCCACTGCTACGGTCTCCCAAACTGTTCCTTCCTCGGATGACGTGCCCACCCTTTGCTCTTCTCCTCCCCGCTGGCGCCTCTCGCAGCACTCGCCCTCCGCGGAGCTCCTTGGTACCTCTGCTTCCAGCAGCCCATCCTTGGGAGTGACTCCCGACTCCTTAGTTTGAGCTGTGCCCCAGTTATCAGCCCGGCCCAGTCGCTAAGAAGGACGGCCGGAGCTGGGTGGACGACCCACAGCACAGGAGAGAGAATAAGGGGATTAATTTTGGGTGTGGGAAGAAAAGGGAGGCGTGACGGGAAGGGGGAGACAGCTGCAGAATCCAGATCTTTAGGGCAGAGCCGCTGTACCCGCACTGCATTTTAAGGCTTGCACACCCCAAGAATGGAAATAAGCCCTGTTTATATTGGGTACGGTCAGAGAGCTCACTCCCGACGGGATGCTCCCTGCCTCCCGCCTTGTGGCACCCCTCTTGTTACTCAGTCATTTTCCAGGTCCCACAGAGGACTTCTCCCTTTCTGTGGACATGGCAGCAGTTCCCCTACCCTTCCTTCACCCACGTTGGTCAACGGCTCACTTCAGTTCTTTTGATTTTCCCCTTTCCTTCCCCTTCTTTGATTCTGCCTGAACTTGTGATGCAGAAATGAGGAGACTCTTATCAAATGCTTTACCTGACCCTCCTTCACATGAAGGTTTCTCTTTAAACGGCAAGCTCCAGAGCAATCTCAGCTGTTACTTCCTCCCTGTACCTCATTTCAATAATTTCTTCTGCAAAAATGTCACACCTTTTTCTACTTAAGCTTCCTCTCACTTTCCAGTGTAACTCATGTCCTCTTTGTAACTCCCAATGACCTTCCTGCAGGTGCACTTTCAGTTCCTCCTACCTCTCCTTCCATCGCCTCCTGCACACACTGTATTTGCTGTATCGACACCTTTGTCTTTTGTTCTCATTCCTACCCTGCTGTCTTCTTTTGTGTAGCATTTCTCTGCTTGACAAATGTAAGTATACTACATACAATCTCTCTCTTCACAAGAGACACGATCACATAGGTTATACAAACTGTTTATAACGAGAGATTTTATGTGCCCAAAAGCACATCCATTTTTCCTGACACTGTCTGTTGGTGTAATATAAACATGGCCTCTGCTGAGAAAACCTTGCCTTCTTAAATCCTTGATCATCGTGGCTACAAGGTCACAGTTTCTTCCTGAGCGCACACCTTCTGCAGTGATTACCTTGGGGATGGTCCTCTACCTTCAGCTGATGCACCTCAACTCCCTGGGTGGCACATCTCATGTCACAGATGAGTCCTCTGCAAAGGGAAACTGTCTCTTCCCTGATCCTGAGTTAAATGCCAGTTTTTAACAAACAACACAGAAAACTTCATTGAAATGGACCGCCTGTGTATTTTTGCCAAATTCAGAAAAAAAAAAACCCTGTTCCACAAGAAGTTTCAAGGATGGCTTGAAAGATAAACAACCCCCCCTGACAGACAGTATCTTCAAGAGGGTTGGTGAAATAATATGACAAGAGTGGTGATTAACTCTCACCACAAAGGAAAATGTTGAGTTGATGTAGGTGGCACATAAAATCCCCCAGTCTCTTTATGAGTCAGGTAAGCTGCTAGAAAGCGGAGGTGCAATCTGTGGGATGGAGCTGTTTCCATTCCAGCCAGTTATTAGTACGCTTTTTGAAAGACAAAAAAAAATAGTTTAATTACTAAATCAGATTTTTTTTTAAAAACTAAGAGTCTTATTTAAATAGCAAAATCTAACATTTGTCCTTGATCCCCAATGATGCTGTCTGTAGTCAGTAATAGTCAAGGGGAAATATTATTAAACAACTCCTCTCCCCACCCCACCCCCTGAGGTTAATGTAGCATTTTTAAGTTAGGCATCCATTCTTCCATCTCCCACCCAATGCATATGATCCTGTAGTCACAGCTCTCTCCTCTCCCTCTGGCTTCAGAAAAAAGGGAAGCTGATCCCAGCTTCACCCCACACAGAGCCCTTTTCAGAGGCAGAGCTTAGGTCTGAGGAGGAGAAAAGCATTTCTCTCCCAATAGCTGCACAATTGCTTAACTAATGTGTGAAACAAAACAAATGGGGGAAAAAGAATAGCATTTTGTGGGGTCTTATTTTGAATCAGTTCAGGATTCAAGGGATAATTCAAACAGATGATGATGTGCCTTATCTGAAATTATAGACTTTTCATTATCAAAAATCTGAAATTTAGAAACGTGAAGAAAATGCCACCAGTTCCTTGGGCTCAGGGGGCTTACAATGCTCCTCTGGTACTGTCAGTGGGAGCACAATAACTGCTCTGTTCACAGTGCAGCTTAGAGAGCTGCTTTCTCACTTCCGAATTTAGGAACATTTCCCACATAATTAATTCTTCAGTCTACCCGATATGTGTGTCTGAGGATGGGCAGGAGCAGTGTCACTCAGGTGCTGAGAAAGAGATGCAATAGGATCAGGCTATCAGCATGAGAGTCATTTCTTTGTTTCAGCTGGAGAATGCAAGATCTGGAGTGGAGCAGAGACTTATGTGTACATAGATATGTATGTAAATGGGAGTCAGGAGAAAGGATGGGGAGGGTGACGAGCAAAGGGAAAGCGTGAGGAAAAAAATCACAAGAGGAAGATACAGCAACGTAGTGGACTGAAGTGAGATGTCAGAAAGGAGAGAGCAAGACAGGGTATAAAAACCAGGACAGAAAGGGGAGAGGGGGGGTGGGGGGGAAAGATGGGAGAATGAGAAGATATATGAGAGGGGATAAAAATGAGAGGAAAAGCATGAGTAGACAAAGAGAAGGGGGAAGGTAAAGTTCCAAGTACAACATCTGGCAAGACAGAAACACTGAAGCATAAATAAGACACAGAGGAGAGAGAGACAAAGAGGGTCATAAGAAGGGAAGACTTTGCACAGCAAAGAAGATGTAAAATAAGCAGTTGGAGACAATAAATCACCTGCCACAACAGGACTTCTGAGAGTCATGGGTGAGAGGTGCTGCTGCTGCCCCAAAAAGGGACAGTCAAGCCCTGGGAAGTGACAGGCTAAACCCAAGGAGAACAAAGGATGAGGCCAGAAGACAAACCATACCCTTGTACTAGGTTACTGCCTTTTGTCTAAAACAGAAATCATGAAGGTCACTGAAATTGCCACTTAGACCTTACATTTGAAACAATACAATCCTTCTTCTTCCTTTTTCTCTCCCAATGCTGGATTAAATTAATTACTGTACTCTCCACAGATATACCTCCCTACCAGGGAAGAAAACCCCAGACACCATTATGCCTAAAGCAGACCTTGCTCTCTGGCTCCCTTTGCATATAGATGCTTATGTAGAAATATTTCAGTACACAAAGCTAGATTTCCTGCAGCTTCAAAATTAACGTGATGGAGTTGGGCATCATTAGCAGGATGAGAAAAGAAAGGGGAAGTAAATAGGGGTGTATACTCCGGGAAAAGGCTTTTTTTTTGTTTTTATAATTAGGAAATGTTACCAGTATAGAGAGAAAAAATTGCTGCTGGTAAATAACCTGTCACTTCTTCGCACACTGAATAATAGGAACAAAGGAGGGAAGTGTGGGAATTACATTCATATTATCAGATTCTTTCTGTTATTAACATATATTCAATGTAACAAAAACATAATTGGGAAAATAATACACTGTCCCACAAATACTATGGAGACCATAGAGTAAAAACCCCAGGAAGATGAAACAGTGTTCCCAGGGTAGCACCAGTCTGAGAAACCAGAGCTTTATTAGTAGTAACAGGAGAAACATATGGAGATGAATGAAAGCGTGTTTGTAGATGCGATACGCAATTGCACACTCTCGCTTGGCTTTCCTTTTTCACAATCTGACTCAGCCTCCACACGGCTCCACTCCCCCATCTTTTGATTCATAAATTCTTGATGGAAAAAAAAAAAAAAAAGTCACAAAGCCAGCATGCAAAGGGCACGAGATGACGTGAAAGACGAGGACGCTGGCGAGCGCAGAACCTGCCATCATCGGCCACCAGCCTGTAAGCGGACAAATGTGCCAAGGGAGGGAGACAGCAGGGCCAGGGCCATCCCCTCCAGGGGATGCAACGCCGCGGGCCACGGCTGGTCTCTGCCGCGCTAGAGGCGCACGCCGAGGTCAACACATCTACTCCAAAAGCGGTATAATTCCGTGTATCGCTTACGCTGCGTGGCAGCTGCTCGGCGAGGCGGTCCCTGCATCGACAGACCCGGGAGATGGGTCACGAGAGGAATGAGAAATAAATGGTTCTCTCATGGCATAGACTCCCTGTATTTCTTAAGCTATGAAGAGGAGACGAGGGTTAAGGAGACAGCAGAGCCAAACCCCGCCAGCGGTGCCCGAGCAGCCCTGTGTGCTCCCTAAGCCGTTAACGAACACCCATGGCGCTGCGCAGAGGTGTCCGTGCACAGGGACGACCCCTTCCCCGCAGGCCTGGGCTCCTCAGGGGGCGTGCGGCGAGGCTGCAGGCGGCCAGCCCGGCCCGTGGCCACCACTGGCCCGCTGTGGCCCAGCGCGGGTTCCCCGGCCTGGGCCCGCAGCCCTCCGCAGCCCCGCCACCGCCTCGCCCGCCACGGGGCACGTGCTTTGCCTTCGCCCCCCCGTTTCACCGGAGCCCCATTAGCACCCAGCCAGGAGACCCCTACGACCCCAGCAAAGCGCCCACGGGGCTGGGTGTTCGCCAAGCCCGGGGAGCACGGCGGAGCCCTGGTCCTGCTGGGCCACCGTGCGCCCTACCGCTCCCCGCACACAGCGCCACGGTACCGGCTACCGCAGCAAACAGCACACTCGGACGGCGCGGTCCCCGCTGCGGGCCGTCCCGCCGTGCAACGCCTGGAGCAGAGGGCAGCGCCGCCAACAGCCAGCGCGCTTATAGAGGATCTTGCCTGCTCGGCGTCGAGGGCTCCTCAGCCGGCGCCGGGCAGGTGCGGGGCGGCGGGGGCCGCTCGTCGCCGCTCCGCGCCACAGCCCTGCGGACGCCGGGCCAGCCGGACCCGCCTCCGCCGCCGGAGCTGGGGCCGGCGGGACGCCTCGCTCTGCGCCGCCGCGCTCCTGCGGCCTGGGCCGCCCCGCCCATAGGCCGCCCCGCCGGCCCCGCCCGCCCCCGCCTCTGCGGGCTCCCGCCGCGGGGCCGCCGGGGGCGGGGCGGGCGCGCGGCGCGGCCCCGGCGAGCGGCTGGGGAGCTGCGGCGGCGGCGGCTGCGCAGGGCGCTCGGCACGGCCTCGGCGGCGGCGGCGACGAACGGGCACCTGCTGCCGCCCTCGCCCGCAGCGGGCAGGGCCGCCGCGCTTTGTCCGGGGCTGAAGCGGCCGCGCCCGGCCCCGGCGGCGCCCGGCCCCGGCCCGGCGTAGCCCAGCGACCGGCGGCTCTACGGGGCGTCGCCTGGCTCCGGCGGCCTGGGCACCGCGGGGAGCGTGAATGAGAGTTTGCTCCGATTTACGAGCAGGGTGAGTGCCCCGGCGGGCCGCCTCTGGGAGGGGGGAGGAGAATAACAATAATAATAACGATAATTTATTTATTTATTTATTTATTTTTGCTTTAATCCGAGCCTTTCTACTCCTAGCCCGGCACCGATCTCCTCGGTCTGGGGTGGCGGGGACCCGCTGGCCGCGCGGGATGGGGATAGAGGCGACCCTCACCGCGGGGCAGGGCTGCGGGCGCGGTGCCTCCCGCCGGGCCGGGGACCCCTGGGAGCCCCCGGCGGAGGGGTAAGGCGGCGGAGCGGGAGCTGCGGGGGAAGACGCCGGGGAGCTCAGCCGGTGGGGGTTCGGTCGTTCCGGGCCGCCTTCGTGCCTTTGCGGCAAACGGGAGGCCGTCCCCCTTGGGCGCCGGGGATGTCCGGCGGCCCCCCTCCCCCCGGGCCGGAGAGCTCCGTTCCGCTCCTCCCCGCCGTCCTGCGCCGCGGGGACAGGTGGCATCACCGTCCCGGTGAAACCCGGGAGTCACCGGCCGTAGTAAACACGGCGTGTGCCGGTGGGGCTGGTAAAGGTCACCTCTGGGTGTACGCGGGCGGCTCGTCCCCGCCGCTCTCCCAGTTGTTTTTGTCTTGGGGACCCTGTGGCGGCTGCTGGTGGGCGCTCTCCCCGCTCCTCGCCCTCAGGCTGCCCCGCTCTGGCTTTGCTGGCGGTAGGACTCCCCGCAGCGGCTGGCGGGGATCTCCCTTGGTGAGGAGGATGCAGGGTGAGCTGCATTGCACCCCTCCATTACCTCCTCCTCTGGCATCTGGGTGGCATCCCATTTGGAAATAAGACCTGGTAACGCCGTTTGTGTCTTTGCTTCTGGGGCTTTAGCTGAGGCTGGCTGAGCCAGGGGCTGGCCACATGCTGCTATTAAATAGTAGCCAGCAACGTACCAGCCCCTCAAAGCATGCAGTGTCTGGGTGCATCTCGACGTGGAGTGATGGGGCACAGAGTGTTGGAGGAGTGAGAGCAGAGAAATGCTGCTGGAGAGCTTGCTTTCAAGGAGACCGAGAGGAGGATGGCAGGGTCACAGTCCATGCTGTCAGCCCAGACTCCTCCAGAGAAGGTCCGGTAGGTGTGCGCGGAAGTCCTGAGCCTCCTGCCCGCTTTTGTCGCTGGGCTTAAATGTGCGTGTGGGGCAAACAGGAGAAAAGAACAGCTTCTCATAGTGTTTTCATGCCGTGCTGTCGTTACTACAGCTGTAGAGTCTTAGTCGGTGTGGATGTGGTGCTGTTAAGCTTGTGTGAATGTGGAATGGATGATGGACAGGTTCTCGGGTATCGCATTTCCAGTGGTGGTTGAGATGTGGGTGGGAAGGGAAATATTTAATAAAGTCGGTTCCCAGGTGCCTGTGCTCTGCGTTACCTGACAGTATCCTGCCGTAGGTTTTAGCATGTGATAAGTAGTTTCATTCCTCAGAATAAGATGTGTGAGCTGTCTTAAACCTTTTTTTTTTTTTTTTTAAATGCTATATCTAGGTATCAAATGCAGTATCCAATTATTCAAAAAGAGAGGGCTTTTTTTAGTCCTGGTCTGTGTTCTTCTGAAGCTGACATTAAGCTACTAGCTGTGAAACTGATAAAATATAAAATTAATTGGTGGTGTTATGATACCAAATTGTGTAAAAATCTATAAAAGCCTGAGTTATGTTTCACTGTTTTTCGTATGGTGACCACAAGTATGTTTGGCTCATCCCTCTGCTGTAATAAAGGTGGTTTGGGGTTGAGATGCCAGACCGAATTGAAGATGAGCCATGTCGTGTTTCCAGCTCTGCAGGTAAGCTTTCGGAGATGATTTTGGCTGGTGGCAGGTGGGAATAACTTGAGCTAAAGTGTCAGGGTTTGGGTTTTTTTCCTCTTTTAGCTGTGACACTAGAGAGACCCAGTCTGTTCAGCAGGTCCTTGGTTGGGGGGGTGACAGTCAAGTGGCATGGGGGAGGCTGCTGCTGCTTGGAGGTGTGTGTGCTGTTCTTGGCATGGTATGTCTTATCCTCTTGGGTGAAGGCATCACCCAGGCTTTGACCTCCATCCTGGCCCGCCTTGCCAGCATGGCTGTGGCCTGGTGACCTGATGTCAGCGCCTGTGGTGAGTGAGGGAATTAAGGGCAGCAGCTGGGAGAAGCCTGTCCTGGCTGCACTCTTCAGTGGGACTCAGTTTCAGAGAGACTGGCAGAGGGGAGATCCCGACCGAGGAGGCAAAATCTAGGGGCTGACGCGCAGCCCTACTGTCTTCCTGGCTGGAAACTAATTCCTGGTGATTTAGAGCAGGTGGCCAACGCGGAGGCTGTTCCCTGGCCCTGTCCCTTCTCCTCCTCTCGGCCTGCGATATCCAAAGCTTGTAGGAACTGGAATTCATTATGAGAGTGAATGGCTGGGGCAATATTGGATGCCAAAGAGATTTAATATAGTTTGAGACCTGGAAAAAAAAACCCCACCCAACTTCAGTATTTTATTTCGGTAAGGAAACTTCTGCGGCGTCTGAGAAGTGATTAGTGCTGCTGTTAAAGGTCACATATACTTCTGGCATATGGAACACTGCCTGTGGGTACATATGGCATACATACATGTGATACTATATATATATATATATATATATATATATATGTTGCGTCTTCAGCATTGTTCTGATGCTTGAGCATTCACTCCTTAATACAGAGATTGCAAAGCTAAAGAGGAGCATTAACTGTTTAACCCGCAAAGAGATGACAGATCTGTTGGAAAATATCAAAGACAGTTTCACCTCATTTTGTCTACTGAAGGGTTATGCTTTGTCTCAGTCACCGCCAAATCCATAGGTATTCTTAAAGATTTGAGATTGTGTTTTGTGTAACATGGTCACATTAACAGTTCTGTGGTGAATATCTTTTTATTTGAGGAGTAATAGATCACATTTCCTGATGTTTTTTGTCTTACAGGTCTGGAAAATAAATGTTGTTCAGGAATGCTTGAGTCAAGGGTGACATGTACCTTGCTGAATTTTTTAGGTTAAAGCTATGTAGCTGTTCAGTGGCTTGTCCCTGCCTCTTCCTCCCTCTCCTTATGCTCAGTATTTATTGGGCTTAGCAGTGATACTCCCTAACTTTGAAGTCCCCAAAGCCCTGGCTATTACCAGAAATACTCCAGCATTGTGTACAGAAAAATCTGCAATAGCAGATTAGAGGCTCTCCTGTTCAAACTGACTGTCAGGCCCAAATAAAGCACACAATTTTCTAGCCTTACCCTGTAACAGTTTCCTTTTCTTTCCTACGTATCTTTTTCTCAGCTAAATATTATCTGCATGGCAGCATCTATGTTAGGAGGAGAGATGACTTCGTCTAACGTGTTATTTTTATGACACAGAGTTTGATCAGAGGGAAAGCTTTTGACAGTAAGTGCTTAATCAGGCTCTTCCAAAAGAGATTCTCTCTCTCTGCCCACTGCCCTGGCCTTGCACGGTGGCTGGTTAATCCATGAAATCATCTCTGCACAGAGATCCAGGCGTCAAACGTAGCTTTTGGGCCATAATGTTGGGTGCTTCAGGTTTTTGCGTTTTGATCTTTCAAGTTTCTGAACAAATGCAGGTGCTGTCTTTTCATCTTGTCATTGATATGGGGGACACAAGCACACACAAAACCAAAGAAGTTAGGTATTTTCCTAGGAGGTCAGAATTTATTAAAACAATTATAGTTTGTAGTGAACTCACCTTAAAATTTAATGAGTTAGTGCTGCTTTTTGTTATGACATACGCAAATGAAGTAAGGAGTCTTTGAAGTCACTTCAGACTTCATAAATATTAACAGACTCTGCAGTCTTCACAGAGAGTAAGTTCTGGATGTTTTTCTTCACCTTAATAGTACAGTTTCTTTTACACAGGAAATCATCTTGCCTTGGCTAAACTGAAAGAGCAGTTATCATATGCAAACCAAAACCACCATATTTGTGGTTAGGAGTGCTCTTGCTGGTTTTCCCCTCCTCTCTTTAACACACAATCCTTTCTCCTGGTGCACACTCTAGTAGCAGTAAATTTAATTCCATGACTTAGAAGACCAGATCTTCAGAGGTGCTTAAATGATTGAAGATGCAGGTTTTTGCTTGAGGGCTTTGTTCCGCGTCAAGTCCAGATGACTTTGGAGTATCTCCATAGATGGAGACTCCACAACCTCTCTGGGCAGCCTGTTCCAGTGCTCAGTCACTCTCACGGTGAAAAAGTGTTTCCTGATGTTGAGTGGGAACCTCCTGTGTTTCAGTTTGTGCCCGTTGCTTCTGGTCCTGTCACTGGCCACCACTGACGAGCCTGGGTCTGCCCTCTTTGTACCCTCCCTTCAGGTATTTATATATATTGATGAGATCCCCCTGATCCGCCCCCCCCCCCAGCCTCTTCTCCAGGCTGAACAGTCCCAGCTCTCTCAGCCTTTGCTCACAGGAGAGATGCTCCAGTTCCCTTCGTGGCCCTTTGTGGATTCTCTCCAGCATGTCCGTGTCTCTCTTGTTCTGGGGAGCCCAGAACTGGACACAGCTGTGGCCTCACTTTTCCCAGTATGCTGTAAAAAGAAGACACTTCTAAAGTAAATTTTGAGTATGTTTTTTTAGGATGCAGGTCCGAGAGGTCATTTTGGTGCTGTAGGTCACTGATGCAGCTTCTCCAAGCACCTGTTAAAAAACCCCAAATGCTTCAGCATTTTCCTGATCAGGCTTTGATGGCTCTTTTGACCTGTGATTAAGGGATTTATAGCTACGTTTGCTGGCTACATATGCCTAATAAGTGTCATCATTAGATGCTGAGTCAAGTGGTACGTGTGTTTCTTGGGGTGTGTTCACAGGGACTGTGTCTCGTTTCACTTCTGAGTGAATTCTTCCTTACGTTGGTGAGGGCACATCCTTGCTGTGGGCTGGTTTGGTTCTCCAGCAGCCATCCCGAGCTGCGTTGTCCTCCATCGGGACTGACCTGCCGGCTCCATGGACACTTCTTACGTTACTGTTCTTCCCTTGTGACACGCCTGAAGGTGAGCATCTGTCTTATAAACTAAACTGAGTGGAGTTTGGATGCTTCCTTATTTTGCCACATCCATAACTCTGTAGTTGATGCTAAATATAGAATTTGTAAACAGGGTTTTCATTTTTAGGTCAACACCTCAGGTGTAAGGCTGGTGATGCTGCTCATGGAGAGAGGAGAACAAAAAAAAAAAAAGAATAAAGCATGAAATACCACTTTCTCCTTGGGATTCTCATCAAACTGTGTGGGAGGGGACACTGTTTTTTTGACCACTGAGTGTCCCCTCCTGTAAATGTAGGTGTGTGTAGTTGGTTAAGATTTTTTTTAAGGTTCTTAAAGAACATGGCAAAAATACGTGGAAAAAGTAGTTAGCAGTTGCTTGCATTTTCTATATCTGAATAAAATAGTTAATAGATGCATTTTAAATTTCTGTAATACTCCCCTGAAAGTAACTGCACAACATGAACAGTCTATACTTACCTTAATTAAAGAGAACAAAGCCGTGTACTCCATGCTGGCCTGATGTATGCAATTAGTGACTGAGTGCAATTAGTTTCCAACTGCTAAAACTGTCTTATCAGGGGTCTCGATAGGACTGTCAGCAGTTTGTATTACTATCTGGCATTGCTAACGTGTGGCATTTTTTACCATGTTGTAAAAGCCACTTGTTCCTTCAATACTAATTTCAGGTATCAGGTTACTTATATATAGAACATTTCAAATTCCCTGGTTTGGAAACCAACCAATTTTCAGAGACTGAAAATTAGTACCAGGGCTTTCAGTGAAGGCTACACAAGCATCTTTAGCTCAGAACAGAGTTTATTTCATAACCGGAAATCATTATCTTAAATTTTGAAAAGTGGCTCCTTCAAGTTAGAAATGTGTATGCAAAAGAGAACTTCTTGAAAGAGTTTTAGCTCTAGAGCTACCTTCAGAAAAAAGTCCTCCAGCCTCTCACCACTGATTTTACCACCTGAGACTCCACGTTCCTTCTACATTCAGGAAATGGTTTGCGTGTTTTTCTTCCCCTCTCTCTGGATCTCATCTCTGCATTCCCAGGTGTGCAAAGTAACTGCGTTTTAAAATAACTTGATGCACTTTTCAAGGTGAACAGCATGTTGTAACTCCTGGGGAAATGGAGCAAGGGTATAGAGAGGCTTGTAAATATATAACCGTCAGCAGTATTTAGGCAGTGTCACAGCCATAGGGCTGGGGGAATGTGAAGCTCCTAGACAAGGAGCTCTTAAAACGTGGTTTGAAGGCCAGGTCTAGTCCATGATACTGTGCTACGAGGCTGACAAGGGTATCTCTACCCCCACTTCTCGCTTTTAGTAGAGCCAGCTGATGTCTGTAGCTGTACAGCTTCAGGGGCCCTCCCAGGTCTGCCACAGCTCTCTAAACCCTGCAATTTACTGTAATTTACTCCAGATCTGAGTCTAGGGAGCTATGTTGTTGTGTATGTCGGGCATCAGCTACTTCCCCAGACACTCCTGTAGTAGTGGAACCACTCGCTACCAGTAGTCACTTTTGGACCACTGCCAGTAGGAGGTTTCACTCTGGGGACAGCATGCTGCCAGAAACTGGGTGAGCTAATGCTTTCTGGGTTGGCTGGAGGGAGTGGCATGCCCAATTTAAGCCTTAGAGAGCTGAGCAGCAGAGAAGAGACCAGTCTGAAAATATCCATAGCCCCATTCTGAGAGTGAAGGGAGCAGTAGCCTGGGCTCTGAGCATTTTGTGCAACGCACAACTATTGCAACGGGAGGAAACCAGCACGTTCAGCATCCAAAGATGAAATGCACTATACCTTCGGTGTGATGTTGCTTGCACTTAGATGGCCCTTGATGGACATGACTTTGGCTACCTGATTCAAAATCAAGCTCCAAGGTGAACGGGGATCTTACCTCTGAACTCACTTTTGGGTTTGGGGCTTTCTTCATCTTCCCTCTTCCTCACTTTTTCCCTTGTGAGACAAGGAGTAATGCTGAGGGGGTTGCCTGCATGTACCATTCTTGAAGATCCTGGCTGCTTCCTATTGTTACGTGTAGCTGAGAGGTTTGATTCCTAGCAGCTGCCATCCTATCTGCGTGGGGCAAAGGTAGCTGTGAACTGTGGGACCTGGGAGCAGCAAAACATCCAAAGCATCCTTGTGTGACTAATATTAAGGTGACTTTGGATGGTGATCATCAGATAATAATAGAAACCAGCTCTGTAGACTAAGACTAAGTCTTACATTACCTTGCAAGGATCATGTCGTTGGATGGAGTAGGAATAAGTGAAGTTTGTGTAACTATGTTCTTTATGTAGTCTGACTTTTCAAAGCATTAAACCACTTCTAGGCATTATTCCAGTTTGATTAACGTTGTAATTCTTTGCACTTCTGCAGTGCTTTTATTCAAGATCTTCACACTCCTCTCAAAGGCTAACCTGCCAAGCAGCCCAAAAGGTACTGCTGAGTCTGAGATCACCTTTCCAGCAAAAATGTTGTGTAGCTTGGTTTTGTGTGAAACCCTTCCGATCTCAGCAGCTCGGTGGGATCACCTAGCATCGTGCAATAAGGAATGTCCTTCCCAACAAGCTGTGGAACATCTGGCTGAACACACTGATCCTTTAAGAGAACTGTCAGCTGCTACAGTGTGCTGTGCTTCCAAGGTTTTCTTCAGCTGTAAGAGCTTCCTGGAAACTTGCAGTAATTACAACTAACGTCAAGAGTTTGCAAAACACTGCAGAAATGTGGTCTCTTCCAGGTTATCTGGAGCTAGCCCTCTTTTGTTTCAGAGAAATGTTCTGAATATAAAGCTTTTGATGGCTATAAAAGAGTCTGGACCTGTTTGGGAGGATTTTGTTCCCTCCCCAGCAGAGTTGCTTATGGGGCTGATGAACATACGCACATTGAACAGCTCTTGTTTCTACTTGCAGTAATGGGAATAACCAGCCAAAGTGGCATAGTTTTGACTTCCCCAGAAAACTTTATTAGAAAACACTTTCACAGCAAACACAATTTTTCTAAAGCTACTTCTGCTTCTTTCCCGTTTCCTCCAGTAACAACCTTTCCCCGCTTTGAGGGCTCTGCCAACAACGATTTCCTTTAACGCTGGATCTCATAGCCCTCTCCAGCAACACATTGAAACTAAGTGAGGCACAAATACCACTTCTTGGGATACTATACAGGGAGAATGTGGAGCTCACTTTGCTTGGCAGTTTGAATTTGCCCGGTGAAGGTCTCTGCCCCTCAGCAGTCCTCTCTTAGAGCGGAGCAGGGACAGCGTGTGCTTTTTGAATAAGAAACAATGACAGGCATTTTCAGTCCGGTTTTCCTGGTGGAATGCAAGCCTGGTGGAGTGCAGTCTCCACTCTGGATTTCACTTGGATGCATACAGCTATCCTGGTTGGAGACTATGGAGTCTATTCAAAACTCATTTTCTATTGCGTTGCTAATACTTTGAAATTGTGTAAATATTTTTTCTTTAGAGATTTTAAGCATTAAGCTCTTGTCTGTGACTCATTAGTCTACTGTTGGTGACAAATTATTATCTTTGTTAAATAATGGAAAATCTTTCCATGCAGTTTGTATTCTGTATTGTCTGAACCGAATACATCTATTTTACCCTAAAGGTGGCTTTCTTCTCAGCTTGCTAAAAGTTCACGTAATATCTGAGAGCTAATATGAAAGAACAACGGACCTCACTCTCATTGCATGGAAAATTTTGTGTGTGTATTTAACTGTTGAACAATTGCATTAGATGAGTTTTGGAAACACTGCATGGGCTGGCACAAAAAAAGTGTGTTTGCTTTAAAGGCGGTGATTTGCTTTTTTTACTTTCTTCTCTGTTTTCAAAAGCTCTGGCTGAACCTGTGTTGGTAGTTACATAGACTGGCGTTTTCCAGGGCTTTTTTTAATTCAGCATTTTAATTGCTATGAAGTTAATTCTTGTAAAAGTCAGAAGAAAAGTGGGTAAAGGCAGATACACTTACTGGAAATGCTAAGAAGGGGTTGGACTGTCTGACCACAGATTGCTCGTTATCTGAAATGGGAGATGAGAAACATGTTTAGGAAGCAGATGCATCACTGGTGTTTCCGAACCGTGGAGGAAATGCCAGACGCCAACTCTTGGGGTAGATTAGCTGCAGGCATGCACATTTTCTTTCTTACAAGTTGATAATCTTTTGAAAAAACACTTTGTTTTCTTTTAAAATAAAGATTAACCAGTAGATTCAACTCTTAAAGTGTCCTGCAAAGTGCAGTCACAACTAGTAATGGGAGTATTGTCGCTGGGGCGTGGGGGAGAGTGAAGCGCTCTGCCTGTTGAGGTGGAAAGGAGAGCTCGCCTGGTAGCCAGGCTGCTGAAGAAAACACCTTTATTTAAAGGTACTTGGCTGCGTGAGGTTCAGTAGCCCTGTCATTCCCCAAGGGGGACAGCTTCTTCCATCTCCCACGTACTGTTGTATGCACCCTTGTGTAGGAATGCCAGTATGAGGTGGTCTGACCTTTCCTGCAGCCTTGTTAACTATGTACCAAATCCAGAGACTATTTTCCATATATGTGTGAGCTCTTAGTCAGAGGTCTTGGGGCTGGTTATACACAAATCGGACCCAGCTTTCCTAGCTTACTGTTTATCGTGATTCCTGAGCACCCAGAAACCCTTCCACTTACTGCAAAACAGTCTTCTAGATCAGAAAAACTTGCTTTCATGTCTTCTGGGTTGTGTGGCTGCCTCTTCTGAAGGAGAGGTTGCAGCAGGACATGGTTTTTATTCTGCTTGTTGTATTACAGCTCTTGGAGGCCTGGCCCCTCTGGTATGCTGTGGGGCATCAAAGTTGAGTGCAGCTATAAAAACCCAGAACAGTCCGTGATTAAAACTGCTGTTTAGTTTCTGAAGATTTTGTACTATCCAATTAATAGAAACATTTGGCAGGAGCATCAGTAGGCTATGAACTATCCCATTATTGTGTATTTACAGCTTTTCTTTTCACCCTACAGAAAGCCTGTCCCTGTTTCTTGTCATGTCATCTTCCATGACTTAGGTCTAGCTTAGAACAGACACCCATTTACAGCCATCCAAGTCCTTGCTCAAGTTTAGTCAGCCTGCCTAGATCCTGCAGCTGGATGAAGGCCCCAGATGCCTACCACAAAGAAATCCAAAGATGTCATCATTCTTTTTCTTCTTTCTTCCTTTTTTTTTTTTTCCCTTTCAGCAAATGTGATGCTCTGTAGTTTGGTTTTGGGCACAGATGGGAGCCTCTTGGAATCCCTAAAACATTCAAGAAGAATGAGGTTCAATGTTTTTTGGGTTTTTTTTAACATCAAGGGCAACTATATAAGCAAATTAGAGGTTATTGGGAGTTAAGTGCTAGCTGGTGGTTCAGTCATGTCCTGCAGTCTTCAATATTCTTCTGTCACTAATGCAAAAAGTCTCAGAATTTCAAGTTTCTATGACTGTTAGAGACTGTATCTGTTAAAGGATTTGTGTAGTGAAAACAAAGGCTTGATACCTCCAAACTAGGATTTGAGCCTGGTTGGTAATTAAACTTCTAGTATTCTTATAAAGTGAAATCCATATTTTAGTTTTTAAAATTACAAGTTCTAAATGTGTGAATATTAATGAGGTAATTGGGGATAAGTTAGAGCTGGAAGAAGCTCTGGTTAAGAGACTGACAGAAATGTCAAAAATGTGCTGTGCCTTTGTTTCTACTCCTTCCCCCAGATTTTTCAGGGAGTTTTTAGGAGGTCTTTTGGAGGTCTGTGCGTGGTCTCTGGGCTTCAGCTGGTGACGTGGCCTTTTAGTCTTGGCATGAGGCACTCTCTCTGGGTCTGACTTGGAAAAAAGCCCATTTCTTAGGAGTGATTAGGTAGCAAAAGGTAGAATCTCTACAGAAATCTCCTTTGTGAACTTCAGAAGCTTTGAAATGGCCAGAGCTGAAGTGGTTTTAGGGTGATTTGTGGGGCAGGTGGTTGCGTGCAAGGAATAACGCTCCTGCTGCTTCCTTCCCCACCCCAACCATGACTGCTCAGAGGGCTACACTTGGTGTATATGGCTCTTCTTAAAGTTCTTTGACCTTTAGACCTTTATCATTGCTAACTGAAGTGTCATTATGGCATAAATAAACCCGTCAGCTCAAGTAGTGTAATTCTGGCCCTAATCCCAGTTTTAGAGGCAGACGAAAATGCCATCCTGTAGCTGGCTTTTTAAGTTGCTTGGTCTGATTGAGATGATGACTGAAATAAGATTATTTCTTCTCCCTTCGTTTCTTCACTTTGTTACTAAACTCTCTGTCTTGCTATCTTTGTGTTAATTTAAATTTATTTCAAGTTTGAAGGCTCAGCGATGCACCAGGTTGCTATTTACTGTCATTGGGTTTGTATCATTCTAGCAGCCTGACAGGCTTTGTGGTGTATTTGTGACATCTTGGGATGAGAAAATACTTTGTTTTGAAATAGAGCATGCAAAAAGTATGGCAGATTAGAGTGTTTGTACAGCCTTGGTTAATAAACCGAAGAGCTGATCCATTAAGTGCAAACACCATTGCACTCATAGGGTTGGGATCAAAAACTCAAACTGGCAGAGATTTTTTTTTCCTGCCTCTTCCTTGTGTCCAGTACATCTTATGTTGAAATGTGGTGAAAACCTTGCTAATATCAAGATACAATACTCAAGAGCTGTATCAAGAGAGGTGCTGGCATCTCTTGGGAGAAATGTCACTTAGCATGTAACTTTGCTTTGGTGATGCTTGGTAGAGGAGGGGAACTGGGTACGTTGATGTGCCCTGATTTATTTAATGAGTTCTTTAAGTTACCTTGTTCCAGTTGTTTCAAGCAGCTTCGAAAATGTAGTTGTTAACTCCTGTGTATATTTTTTTTTTCCCATCTGCAGTTATGAGGCAATGGGATATAACAAGCACCATTAAAATGTTAATTTCCTACAAATATGGGAACTGGGCTAGTTTATGGTAATAACTTCAGCTGGCTGGTTCCTTCATTAGGAAGAGGCTTTGTATCTTCTTTACAGACTTAGGTAACACATAGTTTCTGTGCTTTCTTGAAACTATGCCATTTCTTGTTTAGTTTTCTTCAAGTCCATGTGTCCTTTAAGGAAGCCTCAAAATTGCCCATAGAATATGTCTGTGTACCCCTGTCTTTCCTCCCTGGTCTGCCATGTGTCCAGCCGGGCACTCCGGGCTGCCGGAGCTGGGCACCTGAGCCGCTTGGCATCGGTCTGGAGATGAGCAGGTTACCATTGCTTGCCAAGGTTCATGTGGGGCAGTGTTGAGTGTTTTGAGTGATGAGTTAATTTGATTTTGTTTGCAGAATGAAATTGGTTTCACAAACTAATAAAAGTTGGGAGAAAACACAAGAATGCATGGGAAACTTAACTGGAGTAATGTCCTTTTTTTCTTTTCCTCCCATGTATTTCCCTATGAGTGTCTGACTCGCAGGCTCCATCATTCTTGCTGAGGTTATTCCACTTCCCAGCATAGACCCACGCTGTTGTCCCCCATCTGTAACTGCTGGTGGGCTAACCTCTGCTAAGCTTCGTGTTTATACTTCTCCACCAGTTGCCTATCTAACCAGTGACAACTGCTGAACCTGTGTGGCAGCCTTTTTCTGGACTGGTGTCTGTCTTGGGTCCTCTACTTAGAGCAGTTAGAGGTATCACCAAAATTGGCTTTTTTAACAGTAGTGGATAGCATTACTGGGATTTAAGAGCATGGAGGGGATGCCCAGCTAACATGTGCCTCTTGGGGGAATCTGGCTTAACAGCAAAGAATTCTGCTTATTTTTGCTGTCCAAAGCATGTTAAAATCAACATGTGAAATGAGAGGTCTGTGATTATAGCAGAATACCCAGGCAGTTTACTGAACAAAAGAGTTAATGTGCAGGTTGGTGATTATATTCCTTATGGCCCCACCAGTTTCTCATAGGGTTGGATACTCTGCTGACTGGTGGGCTATACCAGGGGGTTGGGTTTGGCTGGTTGGGCTTTTTTGTTGGTTTTTTTTTATTTGTTTTGTTTTGTTTGTTTGTTTTTTTTTTTAATTCAATATTACTGTTGTAAGTGTGGAGACAAACAACAGATACTCTGACTGCTGAAGAAATGATGCAGTGAGAAATGTAAGGGAGCAGAGGTTTGCTCCTCTAAGGAAGATTACCTTGAACAGCAGAGCCTTTCAACCTAAAGCCTGCCATTTTGCTCTGTTAAGAGAAGGTAGTTAAACAACCAAATTGTTTAAACACATAATTGCAGTCCAGAAATCAGAACTGTCTTTTGGGTACTGCGATTCAGTCCTGTTATAGCAAATGTGTCAGCGGTGCAGCCAGACTTACATAAAAGGGCTGCACTCTGAGGAAACGGAGGAGAGGTCTGTGACACTTAGAGGACAAGTTTGGTGCTTTCCTGTGTCACACAACTTCCTCTGCTATTTCCAAACTCTGTTACGTGGAGAAAAGTATCCCTCGCATCCTTTGACGAGCTGTGTGGGTGGGGATGGAGGAGGCTCTTGTCCCGAGCGCCGCTTTCCCGCAGGGCTGCTGTTCACATTTCTGTCTGTCTGCTGCAAGCGCTTGACCTTGAATTTTTTTACTCTGTGATAAGATTTCAAGGAATACTTTACGTGGCTTTTACAAGTGACTGTGTAGTACAGACAGTGCCAGAAATGAAGCTGATGTCTGAAGCCAGACTTACTGCATGAAACTTGCAGTTTCTCCATTACTATTTCATGTAATTTAGATGAATCCCTCCTTGGTGTGTTGTGCAGCATCGCAGTCTTTCACACAGTGTCCTTTTACATATTATCTATGCAAATTTTTACGCAATCTTCCACACCCCTTCATTTAGAAGCTGACGTGATGAGGAATTGCAACACTACAAACTTCTGTAATCCACGTAGTATTTTTATTATTTTCTTTTCTTCCCTATATGTTCTGTGCCCATAGCACCAACTTCAGGAGCATTTTCAGGTTTTGTTGGGAGGAAGGGAGAAGGAGCAGAATAAGCAGCAGCATTGCTTCTTGCATGGAAATGTGTGGGATTTGGGATTATAGACATTCTTTATAAGCTCAAGATCTGTATATAGGAAGGAAATGAAAGGCTCTTAATTATAGTGGTGGTTGTAATTTGGTATGTGCTGGCTATGTTTTTGTAGTTCTTTTTCGTGTACCAGAAATGTTGAACTTCTTTATTCATGAGGGGAAAAGTTTAAAAGGTTTGATTTATTAAAATTATTTTTATGACTGGCAGTTGGAAAGCTACTGATGTTTGGTAAGAGACTCGATTCCATTGTCTGTGTGCTGACTACAGAAATTGATGAGGGATGTCTCAAACACTTACCTGTACTTTTAATGAGCCTTATTTTTGCAACATAGGTATTTTTGAGCCATAATGGATTCTCAAATCAGCAGTAGAATAGTTAAAGCTTGTAGAAGCAAGTTACGAAGTGTTGTACACAAAACCACTGCATCCTGGGAATCCTCCTCTGAAAATTTGCATCTAGGTGATTTCTTGATAACTTTTTTTACTTGCTTACAGAGCTGTTACTGTTGCCTTCTGCTGAATTCTTTTCCCTGAATTCTGCTGAATTCTTCCCTGAGGGAAGCCCCTTGAGCTACACTATCCCACTGTACTCTGGCTGTTTGCCTTGCTCTCAGGGAGGTGCCCCAATAGCTGAACGATGTGGGGACTATGAACATGGACCTGTCTGTGGTTGCTTTGTGAACAAAAAAGTAGGGGAGTTGCTTTTGTTGTTGCATGTGTAACACACTGGTTGTACATCTGTGGCCTTTTGACTGATAGCTTTAGTAACTCCCTATAGATTCATAGAATGGTTTGGGTTGGAAGGGATCTTAAAGATCATCTAGTTCCAACCTCCTGCCGTGGTCAGGAACACCTCCCACTAGACCAGGTTGCTCAATGACCCATCCAGCCTGTCCTTGAACGCCTCCAGAGATTGAGCCTTCTGTATGGTCTTGCCATAAGTGAAACTGATGCATTGGTAGGTTGGCACCGTGGCACGTATGAAGTACAGATGTTTGTTGTTGAGGGCTGGGTCAGGCATCTCTTTCAGCGATGGGTTGCATGGTTGCTGTGCTTGGTGGAGGTCCGTATGCTGCATGGAGGTCAGCAGAGTTGTTGGCTACAGTTCTTAGCCGTGAGTTGCGTCCAGCTGCAAATGTATACCCCTTCTCTTTTTTCAGTGGTGAAATCTTTGTTTATCAAAAAAGGAATATTCAGTCGTTCTTCAAACTTAGACCATGTTTTATACCTTTATTCTGTTTCTGAAGTTTGCTGGGTGAGCTATGAGCAGTCACCCCGAGCAAATGAAGTGCTTGCCTGCTGCTGAGAGACTTTTTCGAGAAATACCTGCTAGGTCCAAGCCATTCTGTGTAGGCTTTGGAAGGCTGTTCTCAAAGTGTCTTCCTCTAGCCTAGATCAGGGTTTGTTTCCACAGTGTCTTTTTTTTTTTCTTTTTAGCAGTTCCCCCATTCTCTGATTTGTCTGTTTTTATCATCCGAAGATGATGAACATGCAGTTGATATTATAAAAAAAGCAGTCAGCACCGAACAGGTGTAACTGCATTGGTCTCAGTAACTTGCACTTTTTTTTTTTACTTGAAAGGATGGAATTAAAATTCTTCTTCGGAGCTCAGGGCTGGCAGGGCTCACACTTTCTAAAGGTTTAGTGATCACCTTCCATAACATACTTATTAGTCTGAATAAGATGTTCCATGCTAGTATGTGTACTTCTGACTTTAAATGTTTATTTTAGAGCAGATGGTAAAAGGCCAACTTTATCCTGAGTGCGATGTCAGCCTAGGCTTCTTACACTTCCACTTGAGCAGTGGAAGAGGAGATACATGCGGTGATAGCCTAATCTTACCCTGTGTTAGTCGTGTCCCATCCATCTGTCGCCCCCGTCTCTCTGTTTTTGTAGGCAGAAGTTGTGGTGTTTGCTTATGGCAGTGCTTCCCCTGAGCTCTGGCTTCTTACTTGGTTGAAGACCAGCCAGACCTGAGCTGCCTGAGCCTTCTGGAACAGGGAGGCTCTTGCTGAGCTGGCGATGTTCATCTTCTCGTTTTTGCCCTCAGCTCCCTTGACTAGTTGACAAAATTCAGAGTGAGGAAGCAGAAAAAAAGCCTTTCGTCAACGCTGAGCTGTGACAGGCTGTTCTCCCATCCGTCGGAGGAGGGACTGAAGCTCTGGTGTGGGACTGATTTCTGAAATGTGCCTCAGGGCAGCTTCATAAACACTGTCTTCAGGGCGAGGCTTTGCAGCCAGTTAACCTGATTTAAGTGCAGGTGGCTGCTGTGAAAGGATATTTTCTCCCACTGCCCACAACCAGAACCATTTTTTGTGCGGGAGGCACGACAGCTCTAACAGCTTGTGCAACCACAAGTGGGGCACCAGGCTGCCCTTGCCAGAAAACACAAAAATTAGTTGTATCAGCAGCGAGCTGACAAACTGCATGGGGTGGTCAAGTGACAGAAATGAAATGGGAAGAAATGATGGGGTTGCTCCCTTTGGTGTCAAGTGGGCTTCAGGCTTGGGTGGGCAGTAGGGGGGACAGTGAGGGGGGACCCAGTGGGTGACCGGGAAGGGAGGGTTTCACCTGGAAGGTGACAGGCTTTTATTACTGTCATAGTGTGCTACCCCTTTCACAGGATATCTGCCAGGCAGAGCAGCTGGCAAACACCAGCGCTGAGCAACCACTTGCTGCTCCGTGTCTCCAACTGGTGGCTCTCCCTGTCCCTGCTTCCTGCTTGAGCTCCTCGATGCAGGCAGAGTCATTTCCTTGCAAGGTTTTTTGGTGGGGCTCTTCAGACAGCATAGGAAATGTTTCAGTTTTGTTTTTTTTTCTCTCCACACAGGTGTCTTGAGGAAAAAATGAGCTTTATCTTCCTGCTTTGGGGGTTAAAATTTCCAGTTTACCAGCTTACAGAGGAATTAATTTAACAAAGCTTGGTAATTTTAGGTTTTGTGATGAAAGAGAGACAGGTGCGTTGGGTGTGAACGTGTTTGTGGAAGAGGTGTGTTTTTGGAGGTGTGATGTTTCCAGTGTGATGTTAGGAGTGGGATTAAGTACCAAGTACAACTCCCACATTCACTGCCCTCAGCTTCTCTCTTCTTTCACATCCGTGTGTGACCTGCATAGGTACGCGTGTGTGGTTTGGTTTTTGTTTTTTCCTGAGCCCCACCACCCACGATTTTCCATTGATGACCAAGTCAAGGCCACCTGAATTTCAGCTGGCTTGGGCACAGTCCTCAGCAGCTCCCCCTTCTCTGTCCTTCCCTGGAGGTGCCACTTCCTCTGGCTTGCTGAAGGGCCTGTCCCCAGGTGGCTGAGGGATTAAGGCTGATGCTTTGCATAGGTCAGAAACTTTGTAGGGACTGAGCCGCTCATTTTGGGAACCTCTGCCTTAAAATGTTTGCCAAACATGTCTGAAATGCCCTCTGGGTGAGGCAGGTACAGAAGAGAGTCCTACAGCCCCTTGCAGCCATGTTCCGCGTTTGCCCTCTTCCCCCAACCCCTCCTGCCTGCGGCAGCCAAGCTGAGGGGTTTGAAGACAAGTCACTTTTATTGTACAACCCCAATTCATCTTCCAGGCAGCTTCATGTTGCGTGCTGAATGACATGTTGGTCTCTTTTTGGGGAAAAAAATAGATTTTAGCGTAATGCATATTCATGAAGCTGCATTATGGTTGCTGTGACAACCTCACCACCGGCAGTCAAGATCGGTATGTTGAACTTCTGTCTGCAGTCCCTGTGTCGTACTGTAGCGCATGTTACACAGCTTTCCGCTTTTTTTTGCCCTCCCTTTCTCCCCCCCAGTCAGTGGATAATTTAAATTGTTTCAGAGT
Source organism: Gallinago undulata (assembly GCA_026546715.1). Classification (NCBI taxonomy): domain Eukaryota; kingdom Metazoa; phylum Chordata; class Aves; order Charadriiformes; family Scolopacidae; genus Gallinago; species Gallinago undulata. The sequence continues at coordinate 16,921,789 of JAOTQQ010000001.1, forward strand.
TGATGCTTAATTAATAGCTGCATCTAATTAAGCCTGCAACACTGAAGCACAACTTCCTGCTCGTTTCCGACCTGTGTTAATGGAGTGTCGCTTCTGCCAGCAATCTGTAATGCAGAGGAGATGATTCTGGTGGGATTTTCTTTGTTCATTTCCCTTTACCTCAAGGGAAAAATAAACCTGAATTACTAAGCATAATATTTCTCCACACCATAGGTCGCCTAAGTGATAACTTCATCTCTTATGGAAAAAGCCCCAACAAGGTCTATCCTTTTAGTCTATCCCTATCTCGTCTAGTCTCTCCTTTGAGTTTTGAGAAACCCTGACCCTGAAAGGGTTGGGAGCTTTCAGCCTGTGTTACTCACAACCAGAAAACAGTTTGCTCTGTATATGGGTTACATTGTGTTATGACCCTGGGGCCACGGGTGATGCAATTTGAGGAAGAATTCGGCAGACTGTGATGCAAAGGCAGTGACTAATTTCAGGATGAACCCATGACGGGTTGAATGTGGGGAGAGCTCCATTTTGAAGGTCAAGCTCTGCGTGCTTGTTGGTGTTGGAAATTGAGGGCGCTTGCACAATGCTTGTGACTTCTGGAGAGTGTGTATAAGCTGCTCTTGGCCAAACATCCAGTTGGACTGGCCCCCAAGTATCGCCAGTTCTTGCTTTCCAACAGGAAACGATGACATCGTTCTATACAGAGGACAACATATTGCGTAGTCCTGGATGATGAAAGTCTGAGATGGGCACCGTTCATGAAAGGGCTCCATTGAGTGAGGTTTGTGTCCCTTTCTGTGCGCTTAAGCATCTTGTTGAGTTCAGCTTAACATAAGGTTTTCTGGAAAAGTGCCATCTTCATCTGTACAAAACCACTCCCTGTTGCTGGAGAAGAGAGGCTGTGGGTAAGGTCTGGCTTGCTTTCCTACTGGAGAGCGAGCCGGGAGGAGTGTGTGTGCAGGGGAAAGAAAAGCCGAGCCAGCGAGGAGCGCTCAAGTGCAGACAGTTGATCTTTCTCTGCTTAGTTTCTTAAATATTAATAAGTACAAAATGTTCAGACGGTGACTTGAGATGAGATTCTGCCCATTAAAATGAGAAATTGGGGGGGGGGGGCGGAATTATATAGCAAGAAGGAACTTTTTGCAGCACGTGGAGTCGGACGGTGAGTCTGTTGTAGGCCTAGAGGTACTCAGCGAGGTGTGCAGCTGTAGTTAGACAGACCCACAAAACACCACGCCAGGCTTTGTTTTCAGTTGGTGTGTGGATGGCCTGAGCATATCTTCTTGTGTTCCCGCTCTTCTGTCAACTCCCTTGGGATAATACGCAGGAGCATTTCAGTGAAGAAGTCATGAATACTTAATGTAGTCCTGATACTTTCCACTCCCACAATTTGCCCGTCCCTCGCTCACGAAACGTCCCGGTGTTGACATGGTGCCTGTATTTGTTCATCCACACACACCCTGGCGCTTCTTGGATACCAGAGCTCTTACCTCGGGCTTCTGCAGACAGGCATTTTGAGATCGAATGGAGAATGCGAAGGAGGTGGGGTGTAGAGATGGGGTGCAAAGATGAGAACTTAAGGTGTGCTAGACTCCGGTGTTGTCTTCAGCTTTCTGAAACACTGTTTTTTTTTTTCTAGGAAAAGGAACGCATGCTTTAGAGGTTACTTTGCTGTGTCATAGTCTTGTATGGCCTTTTTGGCTTGAGGTGATGCTGTAGTGGGTTTTTTTGTTGTTTCCCACCCCTGCCCAGGCTCCTGATGACCACGTGCTGAGGCAATGCTGTTTGACTTTGCATATTGGGTTTGTGTTTTGTTGAGAGCTCGGGAAAACTGAATCGCTGTGCTGAGAAGCAGCGTCCTTTCTCCGACAAAGGGCACACGGAGATTTAGCTGTTCAATCTCTGCCTAGTCGACCAGGCCGCATACTCCGATTCAGCGTGTTCTTGTGTAGAAATCAGGTGCAAGGACAGAAAACCAAAACCTACAAGCCACTTGTAGGAGACTGGGGGGCGAGTTAAGGTGGATTTCAGACAGCAGCGGTGCACCCAGTGCTGCCCTTCCCTGAGTTCTCTTCCTTCTGCATCCCAAGCTTGATTTTTCTGTGCTTAGCATAAGTTGGGAATGTATGCATATGTTGGTTTGGGGTTTTGGGTCTTGATATATTTGTTTCAACTGAACATCTGACAGTTATTTGGGGATTAATTGAGGGTTTTCACGTTATCTCTTCTCTGGCTCTCCATAAAAGAAGCCTTCACACTTGAATGAATTGCTTTTAGCAACTAGATATTAATGGCAATTAAAAAACAAAAAAACAAACAAACAAAACAAAACCAGGATGACAAACTCTAAGGATGATTTTAGTTTGGGGATTTTTTTAAGTGTGGAAAATAATAGACCCTTTTCACTAATCAAGCCCTGTATATGTAAACTGTTGCCTTGGTTTTTTCTTTTACAAGATGGCTTGGGACTTCAGGATAATTTTGCTAGTTTGACCCCTGCTACTGCAACAAGAGAAGTAAAAGCCACCACCTTAAAAACCTGGGTGCCTGAATAGCCTTGTTTGTAAGCATATTAATGTAAGATATCCTTACTATATTACAACAGAGGGTCTGCTAGTACTATTCGATCTGTCTGAAGTGCAACAAAGGGGCACCTAAATCAGTTTTGCAGAGTCAGCATCTACCTTATTGCTCTCTGCAGCACTTTCTGTTACAGCACTGAATGTGGAAAAGGCCTTCTGCTGCTTGGGTTAATGGTAGGGAGTTTGTAAGCAGAAAAAAAAAAAACTTGATTGGGAAGGATAGTTTTGATTTTATTTTGCTCAAGTTAAAAATTTGCAAGCATGACATCAGTCTTAATTCTTATTTGTAGCTTGTTTGTTGTATGGTGTGAGAACAATTGTTGTCACATGTGTGAGAGTGTTTATAATGCATGTAGCTAAAATAGTTGTATTTTTGTTATCATTTCATAATATTTATTTATGTTTGATTTGAAAGCAGAAGGAGATGTCGGTCTGCATTCACACTCTGAGCTCTGCATGTGCAAAACTGCATGCTGGCTTTGGTGTTGCTGTATGGGGAGTTATTAGAAACTGGAACTTAGGAACTGGAAATTAGGAACTGGGAGTCGAAGCAGCTGAGGCTTGGGATATGGCTGGGTAGTTGGGAGAGGGTGAGACAATGAATACTGGTGATGGTAAAGCAAGTGGTTTTGATATTTAGTTACTGTATTTTACAATAACGCTAATGCTAGGTAAGATTCTGGTCTATGTTTTAGAAAAGTTTCCTCAAGCTTATATAAATTTGAGCCACTTGGAATAGAAAGTCTGTGAGAAGCCTTTTTTTTTTTTTTTTTGTGAGCTTGAAACTGCTGAAATGTCACCATATTTATTGATCTTTATCTAAAAAAAAAATTGCTGGTTGCAAGAACAGGCTGCTGACATAAAAAGCCTGTCTTAGATCGCACGTTTGGCTGGAGGCCATATAATGAGTTTCTATAGGAGTTTGTTGGCAAGCTCAGGTTTTTGCTTAGGGTAATCTAATGTAACTGTAAGCAATCTGGGAGCCTGGTGCACTCAAAACAATTTTTAGACAAAATGATCTTATTATTTTTAAATTATAACTGAGAAGATATTTTTATATAACAGCTTCTTGTACTTAAAGTGCTTAAAAAATATCTAGGAACCTGATTCTTTACTATTTCCTCTTTTAATGGTCAATTTACTGAATGATACTTTAAAAAATACTTGCACTGATGGCATATCTTTTTGCTTGTCTCTATGTTAGAGTATTTAAGCTGACTCTGTTCAGCAGAGTGATATGTTGGTGTTTTAAAGATAGGTTTGCATTTTTAAAAGACCAGGTGGCGATACACTGAAGTGTAGGTAGATCAGTTTTACTAGTAAAAATACCATAAATGTGTTCATGGGTGCATCTCTTGGGCAGGTTATTTTGCGACTGAGGCTAAAATGTGTGAACTGTCCTAGGAGGAGGCTGGAGTCTAGGGCTTGGTGTTCCCAGATGGCATCCCACCCCAAGCAGGTACACTTCTGGGCCTTTTCACCCGCCTCCTGGGTCTCTCGTTCTTCATTGCCTGAAGGCAAAACTTGAAGAGTATAGGGTTAGACTTGACTTTGCCTTGGGATGTTTTTGTTGCCTCTCGCTGCTTTTGTGAGGTAACTGAATGTGAATGTATTCTAAGGGGAAAACTGATTTTGGATCATTGTCCATTGAAGTGCTGGATGTGCCAGGCTGTAAAAAGAGGTCCAGATCCAGCCCTGGTATTTGGGGAGCAGTGGACAAGTGTGGCTTTACCAGGAGAATGCTAGGTACTCCTGATTCTGCCCAGGTCTGCAGCCTTGAGTTGACTGTTCTATCCATAAGAGTGATGGAGAAGGCTTGGGATACATGTTTGTCCTCTGCTGGTGTGGGCTGATGAGTGCCAACCAGAAAAAGGGATAGCACTCTGCCATTCTTATAATTTCTTCATATAGCTGCATCGTTAGCAGTGGTGGCATGGATGATGAACAAACGGGGTTTGTTTTACAACTGCTTTGCTGTAGGTCTGACTTACATGGTATGTAAAACTGGTTGAACATAGATGGAGATCTTTGAGATGGAAGGAAGTGTGATATGGCTGTGCTGGTGCTTATCAGAGGTTTAAACTTTCCTGACAGCATTTGTTCTCTCGTTGCTATTAATAGTAGGGCCAGGAGATATTTCTGGATGTGATAGCTGACAAGTTTCTTCATCAAATAGTCAATGAATGAGCAAGAAGTGTTTCTATTTTAAACTCATCTTTGACAAGTAATAGAATTTCAAAGAAAAGCTGTTCATAGAAAATAACCTTGGTGTGATCTACCACAAGTGATTCTCTTTAAGCAAAATATTAAACATAGGGCTGCAACTTTAAGCATCTCTGACAAAGGAAGAGTTTTGTGTTGTGTTTTTTTTTGTTTTGTTTTGTTTTTCCAGCTGCGCTGTAGGGGATTTGTATTGGTTTCAAACTTCTGTGTTTAAGTGAAGGTGGCAGAGGTGCAAACTAAGGCAGATGTTGAAGGGCACGATCTGGTTTGAACTCAGTGTGAATGGTCACTGCCAAAGTGTTAGGGTAAGTGGAGAATCCCTAGGGAAAGACAAGGAGCTCTGTTGAAAAGAAGTTTGTGTTAGGAGGTGAGAATTGCCTCAAGTGCAAAGGCTGTGGGAGCCAGTGGCAAAAGGCTCTTCCTTCTTGCTCTTTATTTATACGCCTGAAGTGACACATGTCTAGATCTACCTTTGTTTTTTCATCTCACACCAGTGCCTGGGATGATGTGCCATGAAGCTATGCATGTTTTTTAATGAAGGGAAGGACAGTGTTGACCATAGGGAAAAAAAAGGGTTAGTAACAGGAACAAATGCCTCAAAATAAATTTTTAGCACTGCAGAAGTCCGTTTGGGAGAGCATTGTGGCACTGCACAAATGGAACGGTCTGAGCTGAGGAACAGAGTTTATAGGAGAGAAAATTGTGGCTGCTTCATTACAAACTGCCAGAGAACTGCAGCTTGCTGGAGTAGCAGGACCAGGGAACTAATTTTTTTTAAAAAGATGGAGATTGGGATCTTTTGGTACAGTGTGATACATGTAGAGCATTGAATTGGACAGATTTAGCAGGTCTGGTTTAAATCGGAAATGATACAGTGCAGTGTCTTGGAAGGCTACCATTAGAATGAGTTTATGTACATTAATTAAGCTTTCTTCTATTGTCTCTTGAAAAGCAAAGCACTTCTCCCAGTATGATTTATGATTTATAATTTAAGTATTGCTCATGTCAAATACTGTCTCTGGAAGTGAAATGTCCTGGGCATTTCTCATTTCTCCTGATTCTATGACACCTGCACGTTCAGCAAAAACTACTGGCTGCATTGTTTCTCTTCCAGTAAAGTTTTGGTCATGCTAGTTGGAAAAAAAAAGTGAAAGCTTCACTAATAAAGTAATTCTTCTTTGCGTCTCAAAGGGAGTAATAAAGATCTAGCAAAAGGTAAACGAGTATCAGTAGTGGTAATTTTAAGGATGTTGGCAGTGAGTTTGCATGCAGTTTATGGTCGATTTTCAACAATCTTTAGTTTTTTGGTGGGATGTTCTGCATGGATCTGTCTGGTGGCTTTCTCCAATAAACCATTATTATTTTCTGTTTCCTTAGCCTGAAGCAGCAGGGAGATACGACAGCCTCTTGCTCCAGTTTTTCTGGGAATTTAAAGATGGGTTGTGAAGCTTAGTGGATTTTCGTGTTTTTGATTAGAAGTATCAGCAAGTTGGAGAATGTGATTTTACCAGCTAAACTTTTGTTTCATGTAACCTGTTAGAAACTGACTTGCTAATCTTTCTTTGGAGTGCAGGTTGTTAGTTTGTCCCCATCCTGACTCGCTTTAAAAATAGCCATGAGAAGGAGGCCGTAATAGTGTGGGAAGATGGTAAGTCATCAACTACTGAAAACCAAACCATGCATCTGTTACACTGTGGAAAAAATGCCTGTTAAAAAGCTAATCTGGAGCATGTTTTTCCTCCAGCAGCAGGAAGGCCCTTGAAAGATGGTTATAAGTAGTTAGTGATTAGAACGCATGTATTTAGGTTTATTGCAAGCTTTCTAAAGTACTCTTGGTGTTTTGTTTCTTGCAGAGACTCCAACCGTCATGTTAAGGTAAAGCAGAAAAGTGCAGTGCTGAACATGCTAAAGAAGTTGGACAAAATAAGGTTCAGAGGTCACAAGAGAGATGAGTTCCTTGATTTAGCAGAGTCTCCAAATGCTTCAGACACTGAATGTGGAGATGAAATCCCGGTGAAAATACCTCGAACGTCAACTCGAGACAATGAAGAGCTGAGAGACCCTGTAAGTACTTGATTTAATTTTCATTATATTATGTTACATAGTTGGCAGGCAGAACAATAACAGAAATTTATAATTCCTTGTCCCTATATTTTGGATTTAAGGCTTGAACCTGTGTGGACTAGGAAGTAAGTGTCCAGTAATAGCCTTCTGTTTGTGGAAAGATCAAATTAATTTGTTGTTATTAGGGTTCCCTGTCCCTGCTATTGATTTTAGATATGGGTTGATGGGTTTGTTGACCTTGGATGTGCTTGTGAATGCTGTCTGGTTCATATTTGTTTTTTTTAATTACTAATGAACAGATGTGAAGGAAAGACTTTTCAGTCTGAGAAGCTCAGATCTACTCAAATGTCACTGGCCAGGACCGTAGGGATAAGACTTCTGGTGGCTTCATTAGATTTAGTGGGTCACACCCCCTTGTTCTTCACTGCAGTGTTGTACCCAGTAATGCTTCCATGCTACAGAGCTGGTTTAAACCTATGCAGGACTCTTCAGGTGCTAAAGCCTTTTCATGCTTGTAAACAGAAATACTGAAGCAGACATACTGAAGCAGACCTACCTTTTTTAAAGACACTATTTCAGGAAAAGTTAAATAATGGTTAAAAGAAAAAAATAATCCTGCTTTTTAAGTGTGGCTGTGGATCCTTGAGCTTGGAATGCCGCAATCTAAATTACAATTTGTCCATTTGACTGTTTTCTAGAGTGTGACTTAGAAGTCAGGATTTGTACCACTCTATTTGGAAACTCACTGTGCAGGTTTTATTCCCTAAATATGGTCAAGCTGTTGTCTGAAAGCTCATTTCTAGCACCACGTCTTGCTCACCACAGATTTTAAACTAAAAGACTTAAAAATGTATACGCTTAAGCATCTCCTTTGGGGTTGGCAGCTTGTATCCTGTTCTGTAGCTATTAGTGTTTTTAAATTAAAGTGAGTTTGTATGTTGTCATAAACAATCCTGCTTATATTGAGCTCTTTTGCCAGATTTTTTTTTTCTTTGTGATCATGGAACAAACAAGTGGTAATGACAGAGCATTTTTCTGTCACAAAAAGTCTATTGTATGCAAAATCCTCAAGCTCCTTAGACAAGGAAGGTCTGTTAAATGCCTTGCCTTTGCTCTTGTTCTACTGAAAGCATCTGTCATTTGTTAAGACAGTAGATATTGTGTATACTGGGACTAATCTGTCCTTCTGCTGTTCCAACATGGTATTGTCTGGGTTTGTTGTGGGCAAATACTGGTCTGTTTTCATTAAACTTAAGGCATTATATTTCCTTAAAGGGAATACCCTTGTATCTAGTTAGAAGGATCTGGATGGCAGAGCTAGAGGCTCCAGAAATATCCCTCTTGTACCCTAGATACAGTTTTCTGTGTTTCTTTAGGAGGATGGTAGTTCCAAGATGGTATGTCTGAGGGAATAACGAGGTAAACCTACGGTTTTGACTAGTTACAAAGTCTTACAGCTGCACATCTGCGGTGATGGTCTCTGATTTCTCAAATTGTTCAGTTCTGTGTGCTGAGAAGGTAGTGTGAAGAGAAGCTTCACTTATACTTTGCTTTCTGGCTGATTACTTAGTGTTATGTAGGTTATCATGATCTCAGTCCTTGGGATACAGTTGAATATAGTTTAAAAACAGAAAGGGAGAGGAAGCAGCAACAGCATCAGATGACTTGTTTTGCTTTGCTTGTGATGTTCAGGAGTTACAAAACCAGTGTGGTGCTGGAACAGCCTAAGAGCAGCAGCTGTGTTACAGATACTAGCAAAATAAGCAAACTTCTGTGAGGAAAGTGGTCTCACATATAAGGGATAAATTTCAGATGGGAAGTTTGGGGATTAGTGCTCGGCCCTCACAGACATCTGTCCCATTAAGTGCTGCTGCCTATCCATAAAATGAGGGGAGAAGGAATAATCCGCTGTACTGCAGAGGTGCCAGGAGTAAAGGAAGTAATGCTTGTATGTTTAAATCAATATTGGAATAGTAGCTAAGATTGTGAACAGAGGAATTCTGATATATGTCTCTATTTCATATGGAGATCAGATGCTTGAGTTGCGCCTGAATTGTTTTTGATTTGGTGACTAAAACTCAATCTTAAATTGCTTATACAGGATGGTTTTCTTTTATGGGCTCTGTAAGCAGCTTAGCATTATACTTTTATTACACTGTTCATGAGAAGACCAAATCTTGTTGATTTCTTCTTGTTTTGTACCTCTAAGGAACTGTTGAAAGCATACTGAAGTCAATGCAAGTCTTCTGCGTAAACTTAGGCTGCATGTCTTTTCAGATAAATGTGAGTTGTACTGTGCTTCCACTTCTGTTGCTTCGCTGTTTCTTTTAAAATCTGAGTACGGAACTGATGAGCTTGAAAGAGCAAGATTGGTGGCTTGGAACTGAGCATAGACATGCAAAATTTGAGTCCTGGTCCCCTTATCTGCATCTTCAATACACAGATGTCTCTGACTGCTGTCAGCCATTCCCTTAACAAAGGCTTCATCTCTGCCCCTCCCTGCTTTTTTTTTTTTTTTCCCTTCCCCTTTTAGTTTGGTGTATTAATCATTACGGAGCCACTAAAAAAATTATCTCTGTCTGCTAGAGCAGTACAGCACAGTCAAATGAATGAAAGGCCCTTCTGTGCTGTGCCTCAGGGGTATGCAGCGCACTTAGAAATGTGCACATTAGGTGCCTCTTCATTATGTATGTGTCTGAACTTGACAAGCGTATGCAAAAACTTGCCACAAATGGAGGTTTCAGAGTAAAAAGCCTTGTTGTAAATGTTTGTGATTTCAGAGCCCTGACCATCTGCAAAGAGCATCCTCTGTTGCAAACCCCTAACGAGGGAAGTGAACGTTCAGTCCCAGGCCACAGGTACAGCAGTGGGACTCAGTCCCAACACTTCACATGTCTTACTGAGGTAGCACGTGCAAAATTTACACGCTGTGAAAGGGTAGAAAGGATAGCCAGATGAGGTCATCTTATATTCTGTATCTTACAACTCTGGACTTTACCTCTTTAGATCAGTAATAAACATCCTGACTCGGTTTTGGTAAAGCGTGCAGCTTCCTTCCTCCTGGTAGGAGAGCCCTGGGGTTGGAAGAATTTGTTATTTTCCTTTGAATTTTCCTTAGTGGTTTCTGAGACATTTTCTTTAAAAGGTGTCTTGATCTTAGTCTGAACTAGTTTAGTCTCAGCTTGGAGGCTGTTTGGTTGTGTAGGTACTTTTCCCTCTCTCGTTTAAGTGCCCTGACCTACCAGGTATGTTGTGGGTGGCAGGTACTTTCTAAAGTCTCTGTGGGTACTTGGGCACTGTGATCAGATTATTGCCAAGACACCTGTGTTGGTTAACAAATTAACTCTTTGCTAAGTATCTCCCAGTTCCTGAATGGCTTCCCAGATTTCTTCCTTCCTTCCTTCCTTCCTTCCCTCTTTACCACAGGTGGCTGGCTGGCTGTTTTTGTTTTTAAAGGGAAGGACGCACAGCACTGTATGCAGCACTGTTACTTCTGCACTGTTTTGTAAAAACACCACAAGCATGAAATAGGTAGAGGGGTAACCTGGTCCATTCCTACTTCCTAATAGTGAAAATACTAGTACTTGTCTTGTTGTGATGTTGGAAATTCAGGTAACGTTGGCTTGGTAATTAAAGTCCCCTTTGTTCAGTGCCATCATGGTTTCTTACTCTGTGGATGCAACATGGGTTCTTTCCTGCTAGATCACAATTCAGCACCTAAGAAAGGTTTAGAACATTGCTCCAGCACCTTGGTTTGCCGAGATGCAAATGTTCAGGGATGGGACTGCACCCTGAAAATCATAGGTTGCCCTTGTATTTGCCAATTCTGGCTTGATTTGCCTCATTTTAACTTATGTCTCATAATTTTGTGCTATAGATGAGTTTATGTACTCTTAGTGCGAGAAATGCCCTGTTTTTATAAAAGGGAAGAAACATTCAGTACTATATACAGGTATATGAATGAACTCAGTGCAGAGGAGGATGACGTCCCCTTCAGCAGAGGGGAGAAAGAATAAATTTGTGTTTAAACTGATGGAGGTTCTACACTAACCTGGCAATGAGCATTGCAAATCAAAGCACTCTCGTACCTGACATACTGTACTGAAAGCAGCCTAATCTACTTAGGCAAGTTCCCTGCCAGCGTGCTAGGAACAAATTTGAGTTATTGTGGTACAGAAAATATTAATTTAATTGCTGTTCCAGTACAGTTTGGCTTTTCCTGAAACATGTCAATTAAAACTTTAAACACTTCTGTATCAGTCGCCTCATTTATAATGATTGGGAGGTATAAAGCATAATGCTTGGAAAAGTGTAAAGCGTGATGCAAACATTACAGTTAAGATATTAAAGTCTCTAAACCTGGCTAGCTCTAGATTTTTTAAACTGTATGTAAAATATAGCTGTGTTTTAGGAACTTGCCAATATGGGTGTGCTTCTCAGAATTGCTACCAAGGATTAACTATTTGTGTAGGTGCTTTGATTCTTGAGCAGAGTTGTTGGGTTTTCCCTTTCCTTACAACAGGTAAATGCATCAGTCACTGGGAGCCCTTTTGTAATTTGAAGTAAGAAAATGCCCATGAAGTGTCAATTGAGAAACTCTGGAGACTATGGTCTCTCAAGACAAGATCTGTTGTTTGGTGTATTACTGAAGATTCATAGAACAGTTTGGGTTGCAAGGGAGCTTTAAAGGTCATCTAGTCCAACCCCCCTGCAATAAGCAGGGGCACCTTCAACTAGATCAGGTTGCTCAAAGTCTCCTCCAACCTGACCCTGAATGTTTCCAGGGATGGGAAACTCACCACCTCTCTGGGAAACCTGTTCGAGTGTTTTACCACCCTTGGTGCAATAACGGTCTTCCTCTGTCTAGTCTAAATCTGCCTTTCTTTAGTTTAAAACCATTACCATGTGTCCTATTGCTACAGGCTCTACCTGACTTTTTTTTCCCCGCTTTGCTGCTCAAATGAATGTAAAGTAAATTTTTGAATTTTAAGCTGCCCCTTCCCTGTGCTGTGTCCTGGCCACCACTGAGCCCTGAGGAGCGATTTGGATGGGTGGCTGTGTGCCCCTGGGCTCAGCGCACCCTGTCCTTGCTGCTCCCCATCCTCTGTGTTTGAGAACTGCTCCTCTCTACGTCTACGTTAATTACAAATTTTGAAATGGGACCAGTGGTTTTTGTTAGATGTTCCTAGAGAAAAATCATCTACCTATGATGTTCTGCAAGTAAAATAAAAAGAGGGAGTTGGCCCCTTGGTCCTGGTTTGAGGTAAAACAGAACTAATTTTCTGTTCAGTAATTTTACTTTTTCAGCTGGGCCTCTTCTGACTAACGAAAGTCTGAAATTAACAGCATATTGTTCAGAAACTGTTCCCTTTCACAGTGATAAGACCTGATTATACCAAGGAATGGTATGCAGAGAGGCCCTTGCTTGTACTTATTGCTATAACAACCAAGGTCAGGCAGATTTGTTATTTGCCCCATTGGAGGGTTGGAAGCAGAGAAGCGTAGAGGGGTCCCAGCTGTGGGGAGGAGCGGACAGGACAGGTGACCCAAACCTGACCAACAGGGTATTCCATCCCACCTGCCCCATGCTCAGTATAAAAGCTGAGGGATCAAATGGTCAGGTCTCTTCCTGCGATGGCCAATGTCTGAGGAGGACCCTGTCTGTTCATCTGCCTTTGATCCCAATCCGTGTGTTCCTGACTCCAGAGCTGGAATCCTGCTCCTGTCCATCACTGAGTCCAGCCTGGGACTTTCCCCTGTGCCTGCTGGTGATGTGATGATCATCCCGGGAGCTTGATATGGTTTTGTATATACTGTATACATTTTTTTCCTTTTTCCTTTTCTTCTTATTATTTATTATTTCATTATTTATTTATATTTTCATTGAAGTAGTTTAGTTTTTTCTAAACTCATAAATCTCTTTTTTATCTCTTCTTCTCCTCTCTTTTCCTGGGAGGGTGGGGGGTGTCATCTGTTGATCTAGTTGGTCAATCTGGTCAAAACCACGACAGCCAGTTACATTTCTGTGTGATGCTGAAGATGTGCTGCAGATGGAGAGAACAGATCCGCATCTCCCGATTATAGAAGTGACTTATACCTTTTCCGTGGCTGTATGGTGGACATGGTGTCAGTGCTGAATGCACGGGCCAAGTTCCAGGATTTGAAAGATGAAGAGTGTTTGGGAGGGAAGGCAGAGAACTCTCAGGTTGGGAGGTGCTGTTATGAAAAGCCTGAACTACAGATGGCTGGAAAAACACATCTGTGGGTAGCTGTGGTTTTTCAGTTCCGGAGCTGGATGTGGCTTGGAGCAGCAACTCTGAACTCTGATGGTGGGTTAGAGGCAGTCTATCGTCATCAGAAATCTTCGTTTAACCCCTCTGGCTCTGACTCTCCACGCTCAACTCTGGCATTTTGCTGCCTTCCTAGGCACTGCCAACCCTTGTGAGCAGTCTTCGCTAAGTAGTAGTGATTGCCAACATTTTACGAGGGCTCCTGTGTCAAATACTGTCAAAACCAGAGAGGCAGAAGGAAAAGCAGAAATCTGTGGAAGCCTTCAAGGCTTTTACTGTGAGTCAGAAGCAAGAAAGGACATCTGTATTTAAGTTAAAAGTGTAGTTAATCCAGCCCAAGTCCCACCACCAGCCTGCAGAAGAAGCAGAAGAAAGAAGCATTACCTAGTTAACGCTGGAATTAATACAATATAATTGTTTTGTTTTCTTGTGAGTTAAGTCAGTTATGTTCACTTCAGACAGAGGTACTTTTTGAATTTTTGAAAAAGTCTTCTGGAACAAAAGAAGCATCTGCGTAAATGTCTCCCATATCACTGTCCTGGACATGCTCAGTTTTCTGAATACTTCTGACTTGTATTCAGTGATATGTTATGGTGTCACTGATTTTGGAAACTGTGTGCTTTGTTTTCCACCAAACTTTTGTAACTGTTTCTTAGTACTCTGGTTAAACCATTTTGTTGTTTTATGATAATTTGACTGTCTTGCTCCTAGTATTTTTAGCAAGCAGCCTTATGTCTTAACATAGTGGATGTTTGGGTTTTTTTCCTTTTTTCTTTAACTTGGAAGGTCATTGTAACTTTTTAAGGTTAGTTTAATGATATGTACCTGCTGATTTTTAACCCATTAGCTCCTGTCAGATTTCTTGGGTCTAAAGTTTTAGCAGAAACACACATTTGGAAACTTTCAGGAAAACGTTCTGCTCACTCATATCATTCAGTCCCCCACCCTAGGCACCTTTTGCTTTTTCCTGTTTCCTAAGAGGCACAGTCAAGGTATCCTGGGCTTTAATTAATGACTTAATGTCTCTGAAGAAGCAAAAGTGGATCTGGTTCTCTAGATGTTTTTCTGAAATGTAGCTCATCTCTTGGTGAAATACCTTGAGTATCTTCAGTGGGGATGAAAACTTGAATATACTTAGATATTTGCTAGTCCCTTTCTTCTTCCTGTTCTCCCTCACCTCAGTCTCTGTGTTCCTGTTCCCACCACAGCACATGGGGTTGGGTACCAAGGACTGGTTGGGCAAGAGCCAGATACTGTCTTGGGTTGTGGCCAGTTCATCACGTCTCTGCTGCTCCTTCCTCTTCACACTCTTCCCCTGTTCCAGCATGGGGTCCCTCACATGGGAGACAGACCTCCACAAACTTCTCCAGAATAGGTCCTTCCCATGTGGTGCAGTTCTTCACAAACTGCTTCCATGTGTGCCTTTTCCACGGGGTGCAGTACTTCAAGCATGGACTGCTCCAGCGTGGGTCACTCATGGCATCACAAGTCCTGCCAGCAAACCTGCTCCAGCATGGGCTTCTCTCTCCACAGGTCCTGCCAGAAGCCTCATCAAGCATGGGCTCTCTATGGGGTCACAGCCGCCTCTGGGCATCTACCTGCTCTGTCATGGAGTCTTCAATGGGCTATCTGCTCCACTGTTAAACTCCATGGGCCGCAGAGCACAGCCTGCCTTGCCGTAGTCTTCACCACAGGCTGCAGAGGAATCTCTCTCTGGCATCTGGAGCAACTCCTTCTCCTTCTTCTCTGAACCTCAGTGTCTGCAGGGTTGTTTCTCTCACATATTCTTATTCTTCTCTCTGTTGCACATTTTTTCCCCCTTCTTTAAATATATTATCCCGGAGGCACTACCACCATCACTGATGGGTTCAGCCTTGGCCAGTGATGGTTCCCTCTTGGAGCTGGCTGGCATTGGCTCTATCTGCCACGGGGGAAGCTTTTAGCAGCTTTTCAGAGAAGCCACCCCTGTAGCCCCTCTGCTACCAAAACCTTGCTGTGCAAACCCAATACATGCTTAGAGCCTGGGAGCGTTCCTGATGAGCACGGCATCTTGCTCTTTGACCTGTATGTGATTTTATTTATTTGTTTGTTTATTTTTAAGCAGTGGCACTGTTTCTTTAGACAGCTCTGTATGAACTCCTGAGCAGAGATTGTCCCTTTGTACCAGGTGTAGAAAGCCATGCTGTAATGCCTGGGCAGATTGCTGTGTTTTAATAACTCTTTCCTTTTGCCTGTCTGTAGAGCACGTTGTAAAGGTGCTGCTGTTCAACTTCAGCCACACCTTCCTCCTAGGGGCTCTCCAAGTGTCTGGCAAGTGATAACACTAAATCTTCTGGCATAAATAAATATGACATATTATAGATAAGAAATCAGTGCAGAGGTTAATTGCCCTGCTCATCTGAAAACAGAGGGCTGTTACTCTTCAGCAGTGGCTGGGGTGGTTGCAAATGGCACGTTGTACGGCACCTCCCTGGCTAAAGGCAGGTGTGAAGGGGACACCTAGAGCACGGGGAGGAGGGGGAGGATGCGGTACAGCTCCCCATCCGAGGGCTGCCCTGGGGTCTGTCCGTCTCTGCTGTGCCATGTTCCAAAATGTGAAGCAGCACAAGCTGCTGCTGAGTTGACGGCTTCTGCTCGGCATCGGGGCCAGCAGCGTTGGCAGAGGGTGGTGTGGGTGTAGCTGTGCTGCTTTCAGGAATGGAAATAGCATCTCTGCCTGGCACTGTATTGAGCAAGCCCAGGTGGGGACTTGGTGCCAGGTAAAAGCCATGCAGTAAATGCCTACAGAGTGCTAATTTGCCTGTATAGGCAAATCCAGAGGCTTAAACTCGGCATCTGTTTAGCTCAAGCAAGAAAGCAGATGTTTAATAAGTATCTCCACACTGTTTTATTTTAAGAGTGCGAATCATTCGCAACAGTGAAAGTACTGTGCCATCAGTAAGCTTTCTGCACATCCTTTCTAAAACATAGAAAATGTCTTTTAATTAACTCTCTTGCAGATTAGTTGGTTTTATATATGTATATAATTTAAACTGTCATGCTTAAATGTATGCAAGCTGACTTTTGAAAGCAATATAGTTCTTGTATGTTTCAGAGCTCAAACAAGCGGTGCAAAAATGGTTAGGCTAGGTAAATAAATTCCTTTTTGTCTTGAAATCATTTTGTAGATGTAGGCTTCTATAACAGCATTTCTGAATATAAGCTGTTGGAGAAGCTCCTGTAATTCTCATTGGCAGTCTGTCTGTACCTGGGGGGGACTGCACGCAGAGAGCATCAGGAGATGCAGTCACCCACCCTTTCTCTTGCTGTCTGAAAATGCCCGCTTTATGAGAGAAGGACCTCATCACCTGCCTTCTGCTGTGCGGGCTTGGGGGTTTTCTGTAATCCACTTGTGGAGGTGGCTGTTGGCAATGCTCTTCTTAGCTAAGTCACACTTTAATTCTTGCATTCTGCAGTATTTCTAGTGCTGAGTTCATTCGAGGTGCTGGTAAGTCGCTCAAGACACACAGTCTCCTGACTTCCACCTCTCCTGGATTGCCAGGATGAGTTTCTGGGGAGCAACCACACCCTTCAGCAGTAACTGGCCTGTGCTGGAGGTGGGGGAGGAGGGGGACCCTTGCGCTGAACTTCCTTGCAGAGAAACTGCAATCTTCAGAACTACACATTCCATAAATAGATATTAGAATACACAATATATGTTTTGAAAACTCTGTGAATATCTAGAAAAGTATTACTTTTTCTAGCTTCACAGTTTCATGTGTAAGTGTGTTGTAATGACCACTCACTGAGTGGGAAGAGGGGAGGGATAGTATAAATAGCCTTTTAAATCAGCAGAAGAAAGGCTAAATGATGATGCAGCAGAACTGCTAAGGGGGGGAGGAAATTAAAAATCTTTGTTTTCTGTAACTCCCTGAGATCTGCAGAAGTGCATTCTGTAAAATCACACGGGAGATGCTGTGCATTTGATTAGCTTTCACTCATTTATTGTGGTAATTTAATAATAGGCATAAGAGGCATGCAGAGTTGTTGATACTTGCAGGTTTCTCATGTGCCTGTTTATTTGGTGGCCCAGAAGAAAGTCGATGTATTTAAATGACAAAAAAAGCCCCGTGCGCCTGAGCTGTCAGTGTGTTCTTCTTTTCTTATAGGCTGGTCCAGGGACCATCGTCATGGCTTCAGGAGTTCAGGATTTTAACAGAACGGAATCTGACAGACTGAATGAGATCAAAGGTCACCTGGAAATAGCCTTACTGGAAAAACACTTTTTACGTAAGTATAAAATTAATGCCGTGTGGAAAGACATGGCTTAAGCCTGCTGAAATAAGGCCTCTCTAAATTGCAGAAGATGGCATCTGAATTTTGAGGTGGGCTGATGCGCGGATGGCATGTGGGCTGATGTGCAGATAGTATGTGGGCTGACACTTCTCTAGGAGGAACTTAAAAGCATTCCCAAGGTTTCTGTGTCACTTGGATATTTTTTTCCTCATTGCATTCTTCAGAACATACCTCACTACATGACAAAAGCTGCTTAGATGAAGTCCTGGTGTTGACATCTTCAGCTTATTTTAGTATTAACCTTAATGTGGTTGCAATAGGTGTTTTTTAGTCTAGTCGTAATTGTATAGAAGGAAGAGATTTCTTAAGGGGTGACTAATGCGTTTCCTTGGCAGTGGTTTCAGCAAGTGCTCAGCACTGATGAGGCCACACCTCGAGTATCGTGTCCAGTTCTGGGCACCTCAATACAAGAGAGACATGGAGGTGCTGGAGCAAGTGCAGAAGAGGGCAACGAAGCTGGTGAAGGGCCTGGAGAACAAATCGTATGAAGAGAAATTGAAAGATCTGGGGCTGTTTAGTTTGAGGAAGAGGAGGCTGAGGGGGAGACCTCATCACTCTCTACTACTACTTGAAAGGACACTGTAGAGAGGTTGGTGCTGGTCTCTCTTACGGGTAATTAGCAATAGAATAAGAGGGAATGGCTTCAAGCTCCAACAGGGTAGGTTTAGATTGGACATTAGGAAACAATTCTTCACAGAAACAATTCTTCACAGAAAGAGTGGTCAGACACTGGAATAGGCTGCCCAGGGAGGTGGTTGAGTCACCATCCCTGGATGTGTTTAAGAGTCGTTTAGATGTGGTGTTGGGGGATATGGTGTAGAGCAGAACTTTCTAGAGTAGGGTTGATGGTTGAACACAATGATTCCAGGAGTCTTTTCCAACCAAAGTGATTCTAAGTAATATGTCTTAAAACACACGTGTCTTAACAGTATATGAATGGTAAGTGGTGTAAGAAATAAGAGTATCTGTAGATTTCAAGTGTTACTTGTTTGGGTTTGTGTGTGTATATATACCTATATATGAGACAAAGTTGTCATTCATGGCTGGGGCACCTGTAAGACTTCAGGGATTTTATCTCAGTAGATCCGAGCTGCTGACTTGTAAGACAGGATAGTTAAAACTGAAAAACAGGCATGCTGTTAACTTAATAGAAGTAGAGATCTCTGCAATAAATCAAGGAGAATTCTTGCTCAGCTGCTCCCCAAAAGGGTCATTTTAATGGATTATTTTTGAACTTCAGAATATAAGGGTTGGTTTTATGAGTTTGAAGCTTGTCAGATATTTTCTAAGAGATAGAAATAACAAGTTTATAGATTTTATTAAATTTCTAGATTATAATCTAACAGCAAGAACTGTGTTTTATCTTCAGCATATTCTCAAGGATTTGGAATTAATTTTCTGTGACTTTTATCATTTGGCAAGATTTCTTTGAATTTTTTTTTTTTTTCCTTGTATATGAGAAGGAGGCATGATAAAGGAGACTGGGCAAGAGTTTATAGTGAGCTGCTATCAGTTTCCACTGGTATCTGGAAGAGGTATCATGATTGGAATAGCAAGCAAAAACTGAAAGGTCTGTTTGACTCACCTTGTCAGTGTCAGTGATTTATCTGAATTCTTATTTAACTGTGCAGTACAGAGTTACCACATACTCCTTCCTTCCCCAAAGATGTATTGCTTTCACTGCTGTTATCAAATTGTTCTTAAAACTAGATGGGACATTTTTGATTTCCTGATGTAATCTGTTGTGTAACAGAAACAGTAGGACTCCCAGAGCTGATTTCTGGTTTGAACTAGGACATGTATTTTGCTATAAAAACATCATATGGTTCCCAAACACTTCCACGGCTGGTGTATCCATTTTCAATCCTTAGTATGCAGTAACCGTGGGGGGCACTCGTTTTTGTGAGTATTTTTACTTTTCACTTTTTACTTTTCAGCTTCATGCTGTAGTTTGAAAACCTTCAGACCAACCATGTTACCACTTTTTTAGCCGAGTCTGTTTCCTTTGCACAGGCCTTTGTAGCAAACTCCAGGGTAAAGGGGTAGTGAAGCTCACCCTTTCATGTAAACTTTGTGCAGGTGGTTGGAGGTTCAGCCAACAGGGTAGTTCAGCTGGGTGATGTGGGTTAGTCCCAGGTGACTCCAGCCCATACTGTTAGGTCAAGAGCTCTTTACCAAAGCCTTAGATTTGCTTTAGCTGCAATTATAGTCATGTCCTGACAAGCTGGGTGCAACTCTGTACATAAAAACAAGAGTAAGACTGATAGAGAAAGAAGCACATTAACACTCATCCCTTACCCAGCGACCCCTTCAAAATTTGGGGTTGGAATATGTAGAATTGTAGAATAGCTTGGGTTGGAGGGGACCTTTAAAGGTCATCTAATCCAGCGTCCCTGCAATAAGTAACTAGACCAGGTTGATCAAAGCCCCCTTCAACCTGACCTTGAATATTTACAAGGATGAGGTGCCTACTACCTCTCTGGGCAACCTGTGCTGGTGTCTCACCACCCTCATTGTAAAAAATTTTTCTCAGTTGGAATGGAGTAGGAAATTGCTTCTTGGATATGGGCCATGTATTCTTTTCTTTTTTTTCCTCCTTCTTTTTGAATTAATTTTTTTTTTTTTGGTACCAGAATTGATTCAGTATTTTTTTTCTTCCCAAAAGTGAACTGATGGTGAGCAGACAAACATTCTTGAAATGTCCAGTTTGTTTACTTTAATTTGCCCTTGGAAGAAAGCCCGATTTTTATTTTAATCCTATTGCTGGAATAGATTTTTTTTTTTTTAAGAACGCTAGTCACTCAGCTGTATTTGCATACTATTTGTAATAATGGAATTCCTTAAGGACACCTTTCTAGAATTGTATTTTTACATAAACTGTTTGTCATTTCCTCCTACTCCATTTCCTCCAGCTAGGTGTGCTGAAATCAAAGCAACTGCTAATATGTGGGGGAAATTAAATTTTAAAGTTCCATGGATTTTCTTTATAATGTATTGAGTTTCTAATCATTGTCAGCTTTATCCTGACTTCATTTTCGCCTCTTCCATACCTCTTATTCATAGAGGTGTGGAGGAGGAGGAGATTTTCTCCTAGTTATATATTATGTGTAAGGTACACAGAGACAACACTCCTAAAGTCAGTGTGGGTTTGCAGTTGCGAGTGCCTGGCTAAAGGAAGAGCAAACTGCTAAGTCTTCTGTCGACTCCATTCAGCCGTTATCAGGCTCAAGTAAAAGGTGCAGTTTGGCTGAGCGGTGTTTGCAGCGAAACTCATCCCAAACCAAACTGCAGCCTCTGAAAGCTGCAGGGGAAATCTGGAGCAAACAGTTACTGGAGACAACTGATTGTCTCTGAAGGGAAAATATCTTCTTCTGAGATACCAGATGGATCTCTTCCTTAGCGAAGGGATAATCTAAACATCCGGAGAAGTGGCGGTGGAGAGGAATTTCTTAGTGTGTTGCATGGCTGTAATTGCAAATAAAATGTGACTGGAAATGTGAGGGATTTAAGCTGCGGAGTGACAGGAGGATGAGGCACGTGAAGGAAGGGATCGTGGATAATGACATCTTAAGCAAGGGAGGGATCAGCTGACTCTTCCAGCCAAAAGGGCTAAAGTTGCTTTTCCTGTCTGTGCAGGAATGGTCTTAATCTCTGTAATCTAATGGCTCCTTCTGAGCCTTATTACAGGAGTGCTGAAAACGTGCAGGTTGGGTCTGGGGAGTCTGTGGCATCAGGGTGGGTTCCTGCAGATGGGGGCTTGAGTGCCTGCTGAAGGGAAAGTGCTGAACCTCTGGATGCATGTGAATGGAGAAAGCTTTGTCTTGGAGCTGTTGCCATCAGAATCATCCATTTCTAAAGGACTTTGTGTATTACTATAACCTTGTTTTTAATGCATGTGAACACTGCCTTGGTGCTAGCTGAGGGTTCAGGATGGGAAGGTAACTACTGAACTGGGGCAGCTGGATCCTTATGCTAAGGTTAGTAGTGGTGTTAGTGCTTCCATTTCAAAACCTAGTTGTATCTGACCAAGAAATAATAATGTGCTTGCTGCTCTTGCATTTGATAAAACAAAATGATAGGCAATATCTTTCTAGGTTTGCACCTCATTGGGGTAAACATTCTGTTTTTCTTCCCATTACTGTTTGTGCCTCCTTGTGGAGGGCAGTTTTGCAGGTATCAGTGCTCTGGTCCTGGTGCTACAGGGTGCTTTGTAAGCAAGCACATGTGCATCCTATGGTTTGCCTGTGTTAAACCTTTTGCAATGCTAATTTTAGCAGCTCAGGAAAGAGGAGCTGGTGGTAGTAGCAGCTAAAAGTAAACAGGCCAGGTGACTGTTAGGGAAGAGGGTTAGTCATAAACTGGTAAATGAAAGAAATGCTGTGTGAGGATGAAGTTTTAGGAGGAAGTAAAGTCCTTTCCCACAAGGGTTTTGCATTCCACTCTATACAGCAGGCTGTGACAGGAGTCTCTGGGGGCTTATGAAACTGCTGGGTTTGGTTATGGTTTTTATACCAACATCACAAAAGTCAGGATTATGCTTCTTTCCCATTGAAATTTCCGCTTCCCCACACTCTTCATTCTCATGTGCCTTTATAGACCTTGTATGTGACTGACTTCACAGTGTTTTCTCTGGCTTCTGCTTTTTGGTATAAATGACCCAATAATTCTTTGTAAGAAGAGCGACCTAGCAGAATACAGACCTCATGAAAATAGAGCTCTAGAAAACCGTATGTGGTCTGCAGACAGTTCTGGAGTGTTAGAAAGTGATAAACCTTAGTGGTGAAGTTTGTGGTGGTGGTTGTGACAGCAAAAGACCTGTGACTACAAAGTCCTGTTCTGTACAGAAACACTAATACTCCTCAAACATCCATAGTAATTGTATGCAACAAACTGACTATGAAGCTGACTCAGAGTCCAATCACCAGCTATGGCAGAACACCCTTGGTGTAATTTCTTCTGACATGAGGGTAAACACCTGCAGTAGCAGAGCTAGAGACGAGCAGAGGAATGGATTCACTGCATTGGTTTTGCTGTTGTCTTACTGACACAGCAGCCCATAGTCACGTTTGGTTCAAAAGTATAATAAAGAGTTGATTTACACAGCAGGTGAAGATCCTGGTGAGAGAGTAACTAGCTGCTGTGTGTGTCTGAAGCACCCAAACACCAGCTGTGGGATGTCGTAGCCATTCCTTGCTAGATGGTCAACCCTGACCAAGGGATCCCGATGCTGCAGCATGGGCTCCTAAATCGTGCTGATGCTGGTGAGCACCAAGGCTGTTGTGGCAGTGCAACTTGCCCTGGACTTCTCACACTCTTTACTCCTCTCCCTAAGCCTCCTTTCTTTCAGCATAATATCCTGGACTCCCAAATGCTAACAGGGTGTTTCTGGGAGATTTGCACATGTCCCTCAAGCTTGTGGAGTTCCTCTGAATAGGACTGTGGTTTGTGTATGGTGACTAGTGGGAAGTCTACTTGGATGTTTTCCTTGGGCACCCAGAAAAGCTGCAGTAAAAAGATGTGAGTCCAGGCTTTGCTGCAGATCTGTCTCTTCACCAGAGCTGCTGTTGCTTTCTTTGTACTAGTCTGACTTCTGGCTGGGAGAATTCCCGAAAACTACAGAAAGTTTAAGAGATGTGGGAAAAGTTTTCCTTACACCCAGATCTGTTTATATGATACACTATGTGTACAGAGTTCCTGTCCAGCCTTCCTGGACAAAAAAACCTTCCAAAACTCTGGCTTCAGTTTCTTGGAAACATTGTTGGAAGAAACAATTGTAAGTAGGTTAGAGCACTTATGGGATGTTGATCCTCCTTAGGTTTCAGACTGCCTTTTCTCATCTGTGAGAACTCTGCTCTTACTGATGAAGGATGGGTTGTGCTCTTCCTCACTCTCAACCTGGATTCCAAGAGCACAAAGTTCCTGAGACCAGGGGAGAGGGAAGAGATTTAGCTCCAGCCCAGGGTGGCCGCAGTCTGGAGTCCTGGGCTGGTCCTTGTTCTGCACCCAGTGGCTTGTGCAATCTGTGCTTGTTGTTGGAGAATGCCACCACCACTGCAGTGCTGTGAAGATGCCAGGGTGCTGGAGGGTCCAACCCAGGAGGCTCACCTGCCATCATACCTCCTTTCCGCGGGGCTGATGAACCCAAGTGCAGCACTGCGCTGCCAGAGACGTATTGTTTTAGCTCCTCCACCAGCTCGAGCAGATGCTGCCCACACATCGTGTTGTGTAGGTGGGGTGTGCTCTTGCTTCTGCCTTTCTGGTGTGCCCGGCTTGGCTTCAGGAACTGCAGAGTCATTGTGAAAGCTCAAGCAGGGCCACGGTCAGCACTGCTGTGCTCATCCCTTTTGTGTGACTGTGATGGAGATTTTGGGAGCCCCATGTGGAACTTGCCCTTCCCTGCTGGGTTTAGAAACACAAAAGCCGTGGAAGAGCCTGTCGCTCTTCCCGAACCAGACAGTATTTGAACATTTACAGCCTGTTTCGCCTCTGCCAAAACCAGGGAGTGAAAACAGTTCCTGCAATAATGGCAAAATTTTTGCATTTTCCTTCATTCTACAGCTTTTCTGGCACTTCTAAGCTCTGAAATTTGTGAAAATTCATAGAGCAGCAGCACTTCTCATGACGCTCAAGCTGGCAGAAGTGTATCTAGCAATAGAAAACTTCCCACTTGGTGTTTTGAGAAGGGAATCTGTCTCAGTGAGCTATTGATTTTTAAAATAGTTTGCATATTTTCAGGAAGCTTAATTTAAAAGCCTTCTCTAATGAAGGCGAAATGATCCTGTGTGTCTTGTAATACAATAAAGCTCCGCTAAAAACACTATATGTAAACGTAAAGTTACTAATTGGTTGTTAGCATAACTATTTGTACATAGTAATGACATCTTAATTCTTTCTAACCTCACCCACTTGAAGTGGGACAGAAAAGGAATGGTGAGAGAGGAGACTAGACCAGTTTGCACAGACGATGATGTTCTTGTCAAATGCGATGTACGTTGTAAATCACTGTCCCTCACCACATGGAGTAGAAGAACACTTCACATGAAACTGTGCTATGGAGGTGAAGAAAATAGTACCAGGGGAATATTAATTCCACTGAGAACAGGATGATGGTTCAGCCTCAGCCTTCCCTCCGCTGCTTCTGGATCAGAGCTGGCTTATCAGCGCAGAGGGAGCCCACGCTGCGGCCTGCCCTGTAGGCGTATGCAAAGAGACCCAAAAATTAGTCCTCAAAAGCTATGTTTATTGTACGTACTGGAGCAGGAGCTCGTCTGCCTTTGAGTTTCTCTGCTCTTTCAACAGAATGATGGAAGTAAAAAGAGGGATTGTTTAATTGCCAGAAAGGGATTAACTGCCAAATCTGTGTTAGGATTTTTTTAAGGCAAATTGGAATGACTGTTTCAGAATGTGACAGGTCACTTCTGGGTTTTGATGTGTGCAGGTAAACCAGACTGAGCTGGAGAAAGTTAAACATAAAACTGACATTTTCACTATAACCTGTTTCCTTTCTCTACCAAAACACCTGTATAAAACGGGGTAGGGAAGGAGAGGACATGCACTCGATAAATGTAGCTCGTGCTGGAGGAAATTCCCATTGTCTTGCTCCATCAGTGTGGCTGGGGAGATCCAGTTTGACAGTGTGTGATTGGGATTTAGTGTGTTCACTACCAATGAAACAACATACTTGAACTCTGGTAATGTTCAAAGGGTTGTAGGGAGATTTGCCATAATTAACATAGACGTAGAAGGGTTATTTCTGTCTTGTTAAGTCCTGGTGTTTCCCCACATAAATATGACAGTGCATGTATGCTTTTTGGCATTTATAGTTTTTAACTATCTCTTTAGATTTAACACTAAACTGATTTGGTAGGGAGAAACAGTGGTCTGCAGTCTCTAGCTGTTTTTATTTTATTTTATTTTTGATTGCTTTGTCCCAGAGGGGGATTTTGCAGCGTACCTGTAGGCCTACAAAGGAATACTATTACGTAAAATAGCTACTAGGAGACTCCCTAATCCACCTCCAATCCTCGTATTAAGGGAGACATCCGCTTTACTGCACATGCGATATTGAATTAGAAATCCAACCTGCTGCCGCGCCTTCCCAGCCTGATGCATCATCCTTCTTTTCTAAATACCACTCGGATACTGTTCAGTCTCACCTGAACTAAATACTTTGGTATTTAAGAAGTTTTTATCAAAACTTTTCTTACAAGCTTGTGTATTCTGGGGAGCAAACTGCAATAATTTGTTTATATGCAGCCTAATTAGGAAAGGAAAAGTACATGCAGCATGGGAAATTCTCAGAGAGAAGCTGTTTTGGGTAAAAGTTAAGTCATTTGTATAGCATAGAGAATTAAGGAGATGTAGGACACCTCCACTTCAGCAACCAATAAATGCTGTTAATGTCTGCTTTTCACCTGGCATAGCTAATAGATGTTGATGTTTTCTGTTCTCTTTTGGCAATTTTTGTTTTTCCAGACTTCTCCTGTTCTTGCAGATAGAACAGCCAATGACAGTTACCAGTTCTTACTTTCTCAAAATGTTTTCCCCTTTTTCCAGACTGTTTTTCACCTTTTCAAATGATAAGTTGCTGCTACAGTTACTTGGTTTTGCACTTATCAGTGGCATCTCAGGATGTCTCTGGTTTCTAGGTACCCAGCTGTGTACTTCTAAGAGTCCAGCTGCTCTTTGCAAGGGTGCTTCTGTTTCCCAGGCTGGCAGGCATTTTCTCTGTCAGCACTTCAGCAGACGTTTTCTTCTGTTCAGTAATTTTCCCCATCTAACCAAGTCACCTTTATGGCTGCTCACATCGCCTGCGTGTCCAGTTAAGACGTACACTGAGCCTCTTGTAGTATTTTAAAGTTTTTTTGCCCAGCGGGTGATAGGGAGCTGAGATTGATGTACCTGGGAGGAAAATTATGGAAGCTGATTAATCTTGGACCTGAAGCTTGTCCTTTGATGTTTTATCTTTTTGTGTGTGTGTATGGAGGAGGGAGGATCTTTGAATTTTGACTGTCTGAAGATGAAGTCCAAGGAACACTCTGTTCTCATCGTCAAGGAGGATACTCAACTGTAAAGCTCAATAGATAAATACCACAGTGAAATGATCTTACAGGCTCTTCTCAAGTGTCCGTGACCTCTGCTCTTTGTAGCCAACTTCACTCGTTCTACAGGAGGCGCCCATAGGGCTAGAAAACTGTCCTCCGAAAGTTCAGTTCATCTTGGCCAAACTGTAGATTATTTCAGGGGAAAGAGCAAGAAAGAGCACTTCCCCCCCCTCCCCCCCCCCGTTGCTTAGCAAATGTAAAGTATTTAACTAACCAAACACGGAGGTTTTACAACGCCAGACCACAGTGCTGCCAAAGTAGCAACAAATGCCGCTTTAAAGAGTTGGAGGGGCCAGAGCAGTTGCAGTGGGTGGATTTAAATTGCAAACTCATGTGCTTGAAAGTTAGGAAATGTCATGAAATCTGAAGCTGTGACAATCCTTAATGATGAGATCCTGTATTTTTTGTTTTGTTTTATAGGGGTTCTGCCTCGTTCGTTGTGTACCCTTTAACTCTGTCTCTTTGCATAAAGAAACTCTGCATCTCTGGCACTGTTTGTCGTCCTAATGGTCAAGTTTCTGGGGGTTTTGTTTTGCTTTTAATGGAACAAGATGTAGCGCAATCGGAACAACTAGAATTAAGGAAGCCGGAAGATCTGAGTAGATTTTCAAGGGCATTGAGGTTATTTTACACTACTTGTGGTTTTCTTATGTGTACACAATGCATAGTCACTTCCTCTTTTAAAGAAACAAAAGTACTTAATGGAGAATTTTTTCCCTTTAATGGTCTTGAGAAGATAAAATCCCTATCAAGCTTTGGAACTTCTTGTGATATCTTCATGATATTGCACAAGCTCCAGTGCATTTGAAGTGCAACAGATGTTTTCCCTCTGCTGGGTGCTACTTATAAATTCAGTTTTCTTGTTGGATTTAAAATTCCTTGTGGACGCGTAATTAGGACGCACATACGCTGCATGTATAGGTGTGCCCTTTATTTACAGGGGCAACAACACCTGCTGCAACAGTGAATGTTCCCTGTCCTACCCGTGGGAATAAATTTCAGTTTTTAGATGCTGGAGTATAACGTGCTTTCTGTTCTCCCACTCTTCTTTCTGTGGTCACTAACATAGCGTCAGTGGTGAGATGACAGCTCTCCTTTCAGTTTGGTGGAGGTCAGTCTGTAGCCTCATCGTGGAAGCCACCATGCTGTACTGTCCTCTTGATTCATGTAGCTTTTTCCCATCTCTCCTAATTCTGTGCCCTAAACCTCTTAGTGCAGCAGGAGTACAGTTAATCTGCCACCACCTAACATTTATCTGTGCAGCAGATAAAATGATCAGAGATACTGCACAAGGGCCTCCTGCAGAGCAGGGGGAGTTTATCAGTTCTGAATATTTGCACTGGAGCTTCAGACCTTCTCAAAGCACATAATGATTGGAGTCAGAGAGGCTCAGATATCGAAATTATCTGTTTATCAAAGATTTACAACACAATGTGTGAAAAGAAACAAAAGAGGTTGCTGGAGGGTAGAACACAATAGATGAATCTTGTAAAATGACATAAAGCCTTAACTCCTGTGTCAATAGTGGAATTAGCAAGTATTTTCTGTTCTGGTTTTCTTTAAGCTTGAAATATTCCTTCTGTTCTACTATTTATTGTTCAGATTGAGCTTAAAAACAAGTCCAGAGACCAAAACATAGACTATTTTTTTTTGTTTAAAAAGATAAAAAAAAAGAGATTCCTAATCTTTTCGTCATGTGTCTTGTGTACCTATCTGGGAAAAGTGATCAGTGGTAGTAGCTGAGTGTTGTAGCTCTAGAGTAAAATAAGGTGATAAACAGGGATACGGCCCGTGACAAAAAAGCAAGGCTAACTAGCCAAAGAAAAAGCCTTATGCATAGTTAACACTAAATTCTCATTCAAAAAGTTGAGAGAGTGTTTAAGTAAGTATACATACGTATTTATATTTGCATATAAATCATTAGATGGAAGTTAGTAGGGCACACTGTAACCTCAGAAAAGGGTCAAAATCTGAATTTCATTGACTCGTAATCCCTTCTTAAAACTGTAAGATAGTCAGGTCCATAATGGGGCCGCCTGACCTGTATAAAAATGCAGAAGTACCAGAAATTGATGAATGGCATCATATGTTATATGGCATCATATAACTTTATGCGAGTATACGTTGGGGTTTTTTTCTACCAATAAACAGAGAGCAATAAAACATACTTTTTTTTTTTTTCTTGTTATGACCACTAGATTTAGCAATAGACAGCCTTTCATGCTGATTATTCCTTGGGGAATGAAGGGTACGTCACATTTTATTTAGATAAACATAGCTTGTACCAAGGCCTTATTTTTGATACATTGCATGTTGAAAACTTCAGAATTGTTTTTCCCCTTGCTTTAACAATTGTAACTAAACATTTTGTACATGATACAGCTCTGTGCTTTTTATGAAGTCTTTCTAGTCATTGATTACTTGTTTTTTCTGGTGAATATATTTGGTATAGCACAGATTTAAAATAACCCACCACCTAATCTGTCATAATTAGGTTTTAATTTTCTTATAGAAATACTTCAGGGTAACTAAGTCTTTTTCTTCTTTTTTAATTAACAGAGGAGGAACTCAGGAAGCTGAGAGAAGAAACAAACGCTGAGACTTTAAGGCAGGAGCTAGAAAAGGAACGGCAGAGGAGATTAGAACTAGAACAAAAAGTGAATGAAGTACTTAAAGCAAGGTAAGAGAAATATCTTCCCTGTGAAGCTGAAAGCCACTTGAGATCTCTGAATGTCTCTGAGGAGTTCTGGTGAAAGCATGCCTTTCCAGCCTATGGTCTCTTGAAATAAATTAGTAGCTCGCAGAGACAGAAGCTATGTTTTCCTGTAAAAGTACATCTTGTACACCCACGTGCACCTGATTTACTCGGCCATACATAGTGCCTTGGCTACAGAAGTGTCCTGACACCTGACCAGTTGGGATATTCTTTGTTTCACCTTCTCTGATGCCCTCTCTCTGGGAACTTCCATCTGCTTGGAGCTCCCAGGGTGCACTGTGTGCTACTGAATGCCAGAGCCTTTGCCATGCCATTGCACATGCTTTGCCTCCTCAAAACCTGGAGATGACATATATCCAGATTGCCCAGTCCTTTTAC
Organism: Gallinago undulata; assembly: GCA_026546715.1. NCBI lineage: Eukaryota > Metazoa > Chordata > Aves > Charadriiformes > Scolopacidae > Gallinago > Gallinago undulata. The sequence goes on from JAOTQQ010000001.1 coordinate 16,951,475, forward strand.
TCCTGTTCAAGCAGCAGCAAGGACATCCCAGTACCAAAGCACAACCACAAGTGTGTGGGAGTGACTGGAGTTGGAGCCTTCCTTGCCACTGCAATGACAAATGGAAACATGTCTTCTGATACCCCTAAGTCCTTTCAGCCTTGAGGACACCCACCATGATGATGCCAAGTGTCACATTACAGTGGGATAGTTTTGGCTGATATTTCACACTGATGGTTTTCCAAAGTCACTGATTCCATGTGGGGTCTGTCCACGTGCAGCCTTGACCTGAACTGCCAGGTTTCATGCTTAGTTTTCACTGTGGCTTATGAGTACGTGTATTTTACAGAAAAAAGAGTTTGAAGGTTTGTCTTTATCAATATTAGTGTTAGGGTGTCTTGTTGGATTGTAGAGAACAGCAAAGCTCTAGCAGGCGTGCCATTGCTAAATTAAGGTAGCATGACCTGTCTGCTTCAACACTCTATTTCCATTTAGATATCCGAAGGATTATACTAGCCCTTTTAGCTTGGATATTGCACTTGGGGATTACATTCAGCCAATTATCCCCTTTATCCGAATCTTTTCCTGACTAGTCTTGCTAATATTCCAACCTTTTTGCGACAGGCAGGCATATATAAGATGACAACAAAGTAAGACTTTGAAAAATGGCCGGTTTCTACCCAGAAGAAGAAAAATCAGGTTGCCTATGGGTTGTCCTTGACTTGTCCTTGACTTCGCTGCTTTTTGTGCCTTTGCACTTCACTGTAGGCATTTTAAAATACTTTCATTAGGACTACAGGTGAAGTGTTGTCCAGCACAATCAAATATGTAATAGGCCAAATTTACACCTGATAGAAACTTAATTTTATTAAACAAATTAGCCACAGAAAGTCGTCTCTGCTTCCGTCAACAAAACCAAATTTGCCCTGCTTCCGAATTAGGTAATTTTCCATATAATCTTTAAGTAGATATGCATAGAAACATGTCTGCATGTACTCTTCGCTTACAGAAGCAAACTAGTAGTGAAAAACAAACCGCGCTGTGGTGTAATAAGGAAGATATTATTTTAATAGCTGCAGCATTTGTGCAGTGTATCGATACATGTAGCTATATAAATATGTGCTGTGAAGTGTTCGGCAAGGAGAAAACAACGAGCTAACAATGTAGATTTTAAAAAAATTAATTATTTTTTTTAGTAAAGACCATGGTTATCTTTCATTGAATTGTTTGGAGCGACAAGCGGAGGGAGAGGATGTTCAGTGGTTTCATTTGTCATGGCGTTCATTGTCTGTATGTCTGAGTATTCAGAAACACAGTGGCCTCAGCTAAAGTTTTCCACAGACACACTTTGGGACAGCTCAGCAATTGGAACAACAGCTGAAGCTTATGACATTTTCCTGGTGGAACAATGCATAAATAATTTGGAATAGTCTGTGTGAGCAATGCTTGTTTAGTGTAACTTGTGGGCTTGTTGCTGCCTTATTTTACAAATTGTGAGCTAGCTCCATCACACAGAAAAAAAAAACAACAACCCACAACCCAAAACAAAACAAAAAAAAGAAGCTGTGTAACAACACCTACCAACAAGCTGTGGCTTATACAAACCTTTTTATTAGTATCATTGTGAGCTATTTTTAAGAGGAGAAAATAGACAATGCTTCCGCATAAGCCAGTATTGCTTCTGTACCACTTATCTTGGTTAACTCTTCTTGGTCTCTTGTTGAATGATACCATCTTCCACACCAGCGATGTTTTGAGTATGGCTGACTTTGTCCCTTGAGAAGATGCCTCAGCTTGAGATTGTTCTGGAGGCTGGAAGCATTCCTACCTGGAAGGGTCCCCATCAAGCTGGGACTCCATACAGGTAGCAGGAACCTAGGTTGAAAGTTTCTCTCCTGGCTGCCGTGCTGGGATTGCTGACATCCATACGGGATTGCTGACATCCGTATGGAATTGCTGACGTACCCAATTCAGTGCCTCAACTTAGTGCCTGCCTTTATTTTTAACTTAGTAGATATGGTGACAGGCTGCTGCTTGTAAAGTAGCTTCTGCCAAGAGTTTAGTTTTGAATTATTTTATTTTCTGCCCATGAACATTTAGATCTTATACAACTTCAGATTGAGAGTATTTCTTCTGAAACCTTTTCTTTTTTTCTGAAACTACCAGTCTAAGACACTAGCCATGTAAAATGTGGAAGTATCTGGTGAGGAGGACAAAGGCTTCTGAAATGTTCGGTGTGTTTTAATAAGAAGGGGATGCAAAACATATGAAAATGTTTTGACTTGGTTTTCTGACAGCTCCTCAGGCTAAGAAGCCATGTATACTCAAGCGACTAGTCTTTCAACCTGGCTGTGAAATACCTCCTTTATGCTTATTTTTGTAGTTCTGAGGTTGTGAAGTGCTTTTGATGGAAGTGCCTACACATTCACGTTGCTTTGAGCAGTAAGAAAGAGAGAACACCGTTGACTGGCTTCCACCACAGCTGTCAAAAGAATGATGATGGCTTGCTTGTGAACTCCGTACTCAACTCAGCCTGTGGGAAAATTGCTTTTAATATGTTTGAGAACATCCCAGCAGCGACTGAACCTGTTTGTGTACAGCAGGTCTGGTCCTCACACATTTACTGCGGAGAGTCAGTAAACGTGAGCTTACAGCCTCAGCTTGCAACCATGTTCAAGGCCAAAGATGCACAAAACCAAAATGATTAGTTAAGATAAATGGCCTCCAGTGTCAAGGCTGCCTTAACTTTTGTGTCATACTTGCAGCTACAAAAATAATGCCTTGGTGCTACTCTGAGGGGCAGCATTGAGTGGACACTGCATCAGTGTGTGCTGGTCATTTTTGAATGCTGCACACCTGCTAGTCATGAGCAGCTCTCGCAGTCTGCCTTTCCTGACTTAGATATAGATTGAAAAAAAAAAAAATAAGATTTGGCATATTTATATTTGTCTTCTCCATTGGCTGTAATTGCTTTTATCTCTTTTAATCAACCTGAGCTTTGAAATGGGCGCAATGTTTAGTTGCGTAAACATGACCTAGCCTCAGGATGGGATCTGTTGGCATTACCAATCACACCCTGTTCTCTGGGTGGAAAGTGTGGTACCAGAGGAGTTTGTGCAGTTTGTTTCCTGTGGTGCAGGCTGTAGTTAGGAAGCCCCTATAGAAACACAGCATTTTGCATTGTTCCGGGGACCATTTACGTTTTCCAGCCTCTTAGCTGATCTCTGGCATGAAGAGAGGTTCAGAAGCTGTAGGAAAGATAATTCCCCTCCGTCAGTGGTCTCGATGTGCTGGCTGCTTCAACATGACCTGATTTTGGGATTGAGCTTCCCAGTGGGTGTGCAAGCCTAAACAATGAATTCTGAGCTTCCTGGCCCAAATCTGTCTAAAGTGGCTAATTATAACCTGATTCACAGGTGCAGTAATGAGCTGTCATTAACCTGATGATTCGTAAAGGTCAGGCTCTTCATGGGGAAGGAGTAACAGGCAGATGGCAAGTAAGACATTGCCAAAAAAAAGGAAACAACAAAGCACCAAGAAGGGCCAAAGCCAAACCATCATGTGCCTCTGATGGAGCCCAGTGAGGCTGCCATCCAAAACTGCTTCTTGATGAGATTTTTTTTATTTTTTCCCAAGAAACATGGGGAGTTATGACGCTGTGCTGCTTCTGAAAATATATCTCAGCGTGTCAAAGGAAGACCCATCCTGAAGGTGCTGGCGGTGGTGGGATCCCATCTTGGCTCTGTCACTGGAGCTGTTCAGGTGTGACACCCGCCCCAGTGACTTTGCACGACTGGAGCAGGTTGAGTAACTGGCTTCCACCTGCGGGAACCTGCTTGTGAATTACTGTCTCTTTTCTACTTAAATGTGTCTTCAGCTTCAGTGTCACACAGTGACAGATTGTGGATGAAAATGCCCACCTATATGGTGTAACCGTCTGATGTGCTGATAGAGAAAAACAAGAACCTGCTGCGTAATAGTTGGTGCAAACTTAATTGCATTAATGGCTCTTGGTGTTTAGAAGAGAGGTGATGCCTGAAATGGAGGAGATGAAAGATTGTGGGGAAAAGAGCAAGGAGAGGAGAAGGTTTTAGGTGAGGAACTGGTGGTTTGTGTAGAAACTTTGGAAAAACAGCCAAGAAAACAAAGTCAGAGTTTAGCTAGAACAAAATAAACTGGTGGAATTTCCGGCAGCTTTTGAAAAGAAGAGTTGCTTCAAATACAGAACTTGTGTGGAAAAGTCCTGAAGAGGTGGGAAAACAACTAGCTTTAAAAGCAGAAAGCGTTGAATTCAGCTTTTCCACACAGATAGATGTCCAGTTATAATTTATAAATAATTAAATTATTTCTAAATGTCTTTGAGAAATGAGCAAGGATGTGAAGAGCTCATTAAATATGGGGAGTGCTTAGGAACGAAGGGAGGTAATTAGTTCTGTAATTTCTCCATCGTACTCCTTGATGTATGCTGATGTTGAGACGACACACATTAGTAATGACCTTTTCCATGTGCAGACAGTACAGTGAGATCTTTCCCTGATGTACATTCTAGAGGAGCAGGAGAAAGAGCTTTATATCCATCTATGTTGCTGCAGTCTGTCCAGTACAGTAAGCTCCCTCTTCTTGCTGACTGACATCCCGCTTGGTTCCCGTCATCAGGAGCAAAAGACGAAGGGAACATTTGAAATGACTTATATTATCTAATAAAGGAGTGATAATGAAATTGTACGACCAACATGTTTTTGTTTTAAGCAGTGATCTTTTCAATTGTACAACTCCCTATCAAGTAAAGCTTGCTGCGTCTGGTGTCATGTTGCCAAAGCTGCTGCTTCATTAGAAAAAAATCTGTAGGATATCTACATGGATCACTGAAGATTTTTGGACTGAAGCCTGAAGTATTCTCAAGACAGGTTGGCGGTTGGAGGTTGAGGGTAGTGCAAATGTAATTTGGAGCCTTGCACATGTGCAGAATGGCAAAAGGATTTGTTTTTTCCAAAATCTGTTCAATTTTAATGGATGAGAATATTATTCTTGACTCATTTTGAAAGATGAGACCAATAATGCCTGCAACTTACCATGTCTTTTTAGAACATTTTTGTTTCAGTTTTTCAGGCAGTTATTTTCAGTTTTGCAAGTTTTTAAAAAGATATTTTAAAAATTGTTTGGTATCTGTGCATTTTCAGGAGCTTACAACATAACCTTTAAAATAATTCTTGACGCCTGTTCCTCTCATTGTGAAGATGAGTGGTGTTTGGCTCCGATAACAATGGGAGAATTCAAGGTTCATGCATTAAACTGTGGTTTTGTTCTACTACTGTGGTTACCAACATGCAATGTGGAATCCCTTTTCATTTATTACTGTGGGAAAAGTTGGGGCTCTGAAGAGTTTTCCTGGCTGGCATTGCAATGAATATACAACACAAAGACATAAATAATGCAACAAATTTTATACTAAATTATTTAGTAGATGTAAGATGAAATGGAGTTGTTGGTGACAGGAAATGGCTAAACCGCACCTCTCCTTCCAGGGGATGGTGTTTCCCTGGATCCTAAGTGCAATGTGCGATGAATATTTTGAATCTTGCAATACAGCGTAAGTTGCTTTGTTTTTCCTTGTTGTCTTGTATTATCTCAGCTATGGAAACCCCGAAGTTCCAGTGCTTCCTTTACCTAAAAGGGGAAAAAAATTCTTCTCTCTGCATTTCACATCATTTCTGTTTTCTTTGTAGGACGGAAGAGGTGCCTGCAGCTCAGCAGCCTGCAAAGCCACAGACGCAAGCCAACGGAACAGGTAATCTTGGTCACATCTCTACTAGCAGTTTCAATCAGTTGGGGTTTTTTCACCCCTTTCTTTTGATCCTTAGAAGACCAAACCTTGCTGAAGAACTTGCCAGGTCCTTAAGCAGGCTTCTGAAGAAGCCGAATATGAAAGACCATTTGAGCAGCTTCTTGCCTCTCTGTGCATGATTCTGCATTTACTTTTTGTAGCTGGATTTACACACTGGAGCAAGGAATTCATTGTGTGCTTTAAAGCTTTTAGGATTGTAATGAAACCTGTTTTCTGACTTCATCGTTCTTGCATGCCTTGCTGATCTTTGACTTACCAGAAAAGAGGTGTAATACATAGAAATGATGTTCTATTTTGTTTTTCAACCGTAAAAGCTCTCTTATGCCATTAACCGTATTCTTACTTTTGTTTTCTAAAAGAAAAAGCATTCTGGAAAAGGAATAAGCTTAAGAGTTACTCACTTTTTGGACACCTACAGCAGCGTCTACATTGCTTGAACTACTGCTTATTATGAATTCAATAATAAAGTATTTCTGAAAGAACTAAGGCAACAGGCAGATTCTCAAATTCTCAGTCTTTCAGTACACTTAAGCTTTCCTCACCATACCTCTTGATTGAGACTTAGGCTTTTAAATCTGCAGATTAAATTTGAAGTTTCTCCTGTGCTCCATTATGTCAATACTTTCTGTTATGTGAACTATAACCTGCCACTTTTTTCCTCAAAATTTCTTTCTGAGTACTATCTGAATTATTAGCATGTGGGAAGCTACTTCGTGTTTTTTTTAATTTCAAGTGCAAGTGTTCTCTCAGCTGTCAACTGTCACTCAATTTCTTGTTTTTCTAGATACCACTTACACATTAATAAATAGTTTGATTCTGTTTGCACCAGTTATTTTTTCTCACATACTTAAAAGCATCACTTTGGCTGTTGTGGTTGGCTGGTAAATCTTTCATGCCTCTGTTTAATCATATCTTAATTTTATGGAGTTCTGTACCAAGTTTGGTCCTGGAATAATTGTGACCAGTGTCCTCTTCGTGACATTGCTATGTTGACCTATCTTTCCAAAGAATAGTCTCATTATTTATTCTTTCTAGACAGTGATTTTCTGAGTTACAGGTAAAGCAAAAGAAGATTGTTTTGTTCTCACTTGCACTACCTTAAGACTTTTACCCTCATATTATTTCCATATACCCATATATTTATGTTACATTTTTCCACTGAAGCAGACATAGAGAAAGTGTGCATCACTTCATTACTTTGCCATATAAGACTTTCCAGGCAGTGTTATGACTCTATATATTCCATATATAGAAGGTGGCATATACAGCATAACTTCTGTAGCCTGGCTTTAGACAAAAGAAAGTGTATGTTTTATTTTATGTGAGTATGTGTATATATATATATATACACACACAGAGAGAGTCTTTACAGGCTGTAAATGGTTGGAAAGTGGCAGTAAAAATGCCTCCTGTAGACTCTTGTTAAAGTTTCCCCCTCCCTTTCCTGTCAAATTCATGCGTCTCCAAGTTGGTTGTCCTGCTCTCTGCTCAGGAGTGTTTTGCTTTGCACTTGCTTTTCTCGAGGTGACCCTTCAGCACAATAGGAGCACAGAGATTTACATCAGTCTTTTGTTTACAGGAACCTCTTGACCAGAAAATGTTTTTACAGTGTTTGCTAAAAATTCTCGTTTGTTAGGATGTTTAAGTAATCTCTCTACTTCTGGTAATAGGATACTTCCCTGTGCTGTACTTAGAGCAAAGCAGGAGTCACCTTTAGTCTTATTTTACCAGCCTCAGTGCAGTCAGAGTTTCTATGCAGAAGGAAACTGCACAGTGAGTTTCCATGAAGAGTTTTTGGTGAAGGATGGGAAAGTCGTACAAAGTCTGCTTCCCAGCGAAGCATGACATGCGGGAACAGGGGCAGGCTTTGTATGAAGTTGTCTTTGTATGAAGTTGTATTACCCTGATACTTAGTGCTTCTTTTTTATAGATAAGCGTAGTCACACAGTCTGTTCGAGAATCCAGAAGTGGTTTTGTGACAAATTTGGGGAGTATGTTGAGGACTTCAGATTTCAGCCAGAAGAGAATACAGTGGAAACAGAAGAACCACTTAGTGCTCGAAGGTAAATCTTGAATGTCATTGTAAGAAATTGTTGGCTTCTTTACAAGTTGCTTTTTTCCCTCTTTTCTTAATGACCTTTTACATGGTTCGAGCACATGTTTGCATTAGAAGTAGTAAAAATGAAAGTACAGGACCATCTCAAATGGTTTGTGAATGCTTCAGCCAAAACACAAAATCTGAAGTTTGTCCGCTGTCCGAGGTAGAATAAGAATTATATTATTTACCAGGTTGTCATATGCCTCTCAAAAACTGGGGACAAAATCTTGGTTAGGCTGGTGAGCTTTTACATTTCAGTTTTTGGTCTGATGCAAGGTAGGCTGTATTAGTTACTAGAAACATGTTTGATAACAGGCAAGACTGTAGCTTTATGCACAAACATCTAATTTGTACTGTGAGCGGTGTTTCAGGGACCAAATGTACATAACTGAGCACTACTTGCCTGTCTAACAAGCTGTTTTTATCCCATTAATTTTCAGGTTGACTGAAAATATGAGAAGATTAAGTAAGTACTTAGCAGTATTTTGTTTTCTGAAAGCAAAAATAGTTCTTAGTAACTCAGGAGGATTTCTGGATTTTGAAATGCAGTGTTTTGAAATACCTCCATCAGTTCATAAGCAGAAATGATTCTGAAATCCTGAATTAGTGTGTAGAGTGCAAAGTAACTTAGAGGAGCAGCGATAGAAGCTTGCCTTTAATCTTGAATTACATACAGTATCTTTGAACTAGAAATGTCATGTTAATTAAAATGTGTAACCATGTAGTGAATGAGAACAGAGTATTTTTCCAATGGCAAAAAGTGTCCGTACACTTGTCCCTGAGCTGCTTATAGTTCACTTGCCAGTCTATTAGCTTATGCTTTCAAAGAAGGAGGGGTTGGATGATGCATACTCCAACTGTGTTTTGCATTTGGATAGCTGGTAAATTATTTTAGAAGGTGGAGGATGAAAGATGGTGGGCTAAGCCCTCCAAAAGTTCTGTGCAGCCAAGAATTGCTAGCCTGATTTGTGCTTCAAATTGTTAAATTGTTGTAGGGGGAAAGGTGAAGTTGAAGTAAGTAAGGGTCTATAATCTCCACGTAAGGACAGTTTTGTTCTCCTTATTCTAATGCTGGTATTCATTCTAGTTTCATTTGGGAGAGTACTTGTGACCTGTTCTCTGTGGTGGAGGTTCATTGCCTTCAGAATAGCTTTAAAAAAATGCAGTATTAAGCTTAAGCTTTGGGTCCATTCGCTGAGCCACAAATTCTAGATCCCTGTTGTCCAGGAGTGCCTGAGGACCCATTCAGAGCTCTCGGACCCTTGGTTGCTTTCAAGATCCCTGTTGTTGCCAGCAGTTTCCAGGTGTTGACCTTCCCTGCAGGTTCAGTGCAGGATGGTGGAACAATGCCCGAGTCCATGACCTCCTCCAGTGCCCCAAGCGTGCCCTTCTACTTACTTCGTCCGCTGCTTTTGTCACATTGCTGATGCTCAAGGAAATCTAGTCCTAGTTGTTTAATCACTTCCCATAGGGATTGTATTAAGGATAGCTGAATTTCAAGGCAAACAAACTAGGACAGCGAGTCACAGGATCTCTTGAGGAGAAAGCCTTTGAAAGTTGTGGGCTGCACTGCAGAGGAGGATGGGTACTCCTGGGGCCCTCTGTGTGAGCAGAGTGGTCTCTCTTCTCAGCAGGGTAGGCAAAGCCCATGTGTGTTCCAACAGAGAAAGCAAAGGTCCTGCAGCAGCTCTCTCCTGTTTTCTTGTGTCCCCCCACTAGTTTGCCCACGTGGATAAAAAGCTTAGAGGTGGTGGTGAATGGAGTTCAATCCAGTTGGTACCCGGTCACAAGTGGTGTTCCCCAGGGCTCGGTACTGGGTCCAGTTCTGTTTAATGTCTTTATCAATGACCCTAATGAGGGGATCGAGCAGACCCTCGGTAAGTTTGCAGACAACGCTAAGTTGAGTGGGAGTGTCAACCTGCTTGAGGGTAGGAAGGCTCTACAGAGGGACAGGCTGGATCGATGGGCCGAGGCCAAGTTACATTCAGTTACATTGATGGATTATGGTTTTCTTAATATGGATAAGCCTTTTTATCTAAACATGTCTTGAATATTCCTATTAATTTTCGAATTTGGTTGTTTGTCATTTACAAGTGGTTTAACCACTGCAAGCTATTTCTAACAGTTGTGTTTTTCTCTGCTTCTGTTTAGAGAGAGGTGCCAAACCTGTTACTAATTTCGTGAAGAATCTTTCTGCCTTATCAGACTGGTATTCTATCTACACTTCTGCTATTGCCTTTATTGTAAGTTATCCTATTCCCCCAGGAGTAGTAAGAATTAGAATGCATTATTTACTGAAATTCATTGAACCTGCCACAACTGAGTAGGGGTTATGCTGCAGTTTAAGTCAAATCAAATAGTGTAATTCCATTTAACACAAAATGCCAGTAGTTGTCACCAGTTATATTTCAAAGCTACTTCAATTGTGTATTCTGGGTTTATTGTACCACAGTTTTCTAACTGTTAAAATAACTTAGAACGATCTGGGCGTTGTTCTCTCAGTTGTTGTTTCCTGTCTCCCAATCCTGTAATTTGATGGTTACTTCAGTTTCTATAAGATCTCTTGTTGCTTAGGGCTGAAATGGTGACAGCAGCTCTGTTTGATGAGAAGCTGTTGTTCACCATCAGTGCTCCTTTCCATTTGTTAGGATCATACTTACTGATGAGAGACAAAATGCCTTAATTTGGGTATCATTTAACATGCAGGTACTGGTTCTGTGACCTAAATTCAAGTATTGATATGCTAGGTAAAGAAGTTTGCATGCCATAAAGGGACATAACTATTTAGCAGTTTTGATTCATTTTCCTTCTAATTGTTAATTAAATTATTTAAATTATTTTGGTCACAGTGTATATGAAATATTTTGATATTGAAGGAAATGATTACCAGTAGTTGTAGCTGAATGAACTGGTTTGGTGAAATATCAGACACCTTTTTGTTAAACAGTCCCTCCCTGTAAATAATAGAGCCTTATTTAATGCTACTTTGCATGGCACAGCTGAAGGAATTTTGAGGAGACTTCCCCCTCCTTGTGTCCTGTGTGTCCTAATCTACTGATTTTTCTCTCGGCTCTCCTGACAAACCCGTTCTTAAGATACAAGATGAAAGAAGGAACTTCAGCTGTTGCTCAGAAAGTCCTGGCACCTTGGAGCTGGAGCAGTGCTTCGTTTTGGGGTTATCAGTAAAAACCTTCAGCAGGAAGACTGTAGCATCTGTATTTTCAGAAGCTGGGATAGGGACAGAATAGTTTTTGAAGCACTTTGGTTTTGTACTTTCTGAGTAAAATAAAATCTGTTTTCCTGCAATCTTTGTAAGCTTGGTAAAAAATTGGATTTAATTGACCTGAAATAATAGAGCAAAAGTTTATCCTGTTGCCCTGTATGGAGCTAATTGTTATAACTTTTCTACTGTACCATTTCTTCAGCTCCCCTAGGTGAGATTAGATCATATCATGGCCACAAAGCAGATTCATAGACATTAAGGTTTACTTTTTTTTCCCCCGAACCTTTATGTAGTTGCAGTGTTGGAAATAAAAATCTATCTCACGCAGCTGAGAACTAGTTAATGCAGTACTGTTGTCATGGGGTGGCTAAAATTTATTAATTTTTGTGATCTGAATTGTATGATTTTGAGCCCAACAGTACAGTGGGCAGCAGTATTTCATGCAGCTCAGTGTACCTCAGTTTGTAATCCACATCTCTCTTTTTTTCTTTTTTTTTTCTTCTTAATCTGCAGATTTACATGAATGCTGTATGGCATGGCTGGGCCATTCCTATGTTCTTATTTTTAGCAATTTTGAGGTTGTCCCTAAATTACCTCATAGCCAGGTATTTACTTAAATACTAGATTGTTCTCTTGTAATGCTTTGCGTGAAAGATGTTTTATTATTCTTGCATTGAGTTGTAAACAATTACCTTTTTCTAATGTTGTGAGTTAAGTCTAACAAACTGAAACTCAAACTCTAATATTCTTAATTTCATTACTTAATTTCTCTAATTCTTGAGAATTCTAATGAATGATCTTTATATCCTGTGACTTGGATCATCATAAACGATGCTTCATGTTCTCAGACAAATCCTTCAGCATGTTAAAGTTCTAAAATAAAATTCTGGACCATTCAGAATGGTTAGAGAATGTCACCTTAAATACTGAAGCCTGCTGCTTTTCCCTGGGGAGGATTTTCACCTAGGCCTAAAATTGCAGTTTTTCCTCTTTTTGGTAGCTCTTGGCATACTTATCCAACGTATCTGCCATTTGTAAATTCAGTCTCTATTAATAAATTAAGACTTTTTTTTAATTTATGTTTTCTGTACTGGGAGGATCTTTTTAAAATGCTATTTGTAGGCTGATGGTGTTTTCCCCCTTAAAATGGTGCAGAGGACCTTAATGTGCATATTTTAAAATAATTTTCTGACTTATAAATTGATACCTACTCTATTAATTGAAAATTGCTGGAAGCAAATAGGCTCCTGAAGAATTTGATGTAATTTTCTTCACATAAAAACAGGAAAAAATATTCTTCATTGTTCACTCTCTGCAGTGTTCACTTTTGTTGTAAAACCCTCATTGGTGTCTGTGTAGTATCTGCCTAGCTATTTGATTTTTAACGTATATACCATTAAAGCTGTTTATGGTTGGCCATTTGTGCTTTTCTTATGTTGTGGCTTCTTTGTTGATTTGGGTATTATTTTATTATTTTTTTAAGCCATAAGAACTTATTGTAGAAACCTACTTTGTAACCTCTTACAAAAAAATCCATGTTGGCAGGTGGAGAAGTAGTACTTGCTCTCTCTAACTATTTCCATAACTTCTAGGGGTTGGAGAATACAGTGGAGCATTGTGCCTGAAGTTTCCGAACCTGTGGTAGGTCTTTGATCGGCTTGGCCTGTATGCCTACGTTAAAAGTTGCACCTTCAAAACCTTTTTCTGTGTTTACGTGGGTAGTTGTGCAAGGAAGGAAGACTGAGGTACAAACAAAAACACTACATTTTTTTTTCTTTCTCTTGCAATTTGGAAATCTTTAGTGACAGCACTCTCAGGTTTGGGTGTTTCACCCTAAAACATTCCAAACTTGAATCACATTTCTGGAATCAATGTTAATATGCCAACTTGGGACATGTTAGATCCTATGGGATCTTCAATAAATCTTGCATTCTGTTTTCTTTGTAACATTTTGAAATTAATGTTTGCATACCCTTCTTTAAGCAGGAAGGATTGTGTTAAAATAAGATGGAGCTCTTGGAATTTTCAGACCTTTCACTAAGACTTACTAAGGCCTTACTTTCAAGATAATTTTGTTAATCTTAAGAGGTGAATAATCTATAAATAAATTAAAAAGTTCAAGATGAAAAAAGTTTAACAAAAATGACATTTCTGTGTTAGATCAGAAATAGGTCAGTTTAAGCATTTGGTCATAAACTGAAAGCCATTGTAACCGTGCTGCTCCAAAGACCGGCTGTCTTTCATAGCCTCATGTTAACATGTTTGCATATACCATGAGGGAAAAGCATCAAGGACTAAAGATAACCAGCAATGAAAGCATAAACAGTAGATCTGAAACAAAGGAGGAACTTGGCAAATGTAGAAACTGTTTAAAGTGCGAGGACTATTGCCAAGAATATTGAGGGTTCACATTGTTATGAGGAGTTTTGTAAAACTTCCAGCTTCAGCTGAGCTGAAATTTAATGGATTGTCTCTTTCTTGCCCAAGGAACCCCCAAAAGAGGACCTGACCGTGTCTGAAAAGTTTCAGCTTGTTCTAGACGTGGCTCAGAAGGCGCAGGTACTGTGCTGCTCTCAAACCTCTCCAGCTGCTTCCTTAGAAACAAGGAGGTTCATAGTCCAAGTGGTCAAAGAACTTGTTATGCGGCATGTGAAAACAAACACTTAAACACGCAATACTTCTCTTGTGGAGGAATCTTTACCTATGAGCAATAGAGATCTCAGTAAGATCCCTGGAGCTTCTGAAATAGCACGATTCTTCAGAAAACTGGTTGAGTTCTCTCTTCATGGCTCTGAGCAAGATCTGGAGGGAAACAGAAACAGCTTCTGACAGTTTTTGCCCAAATGTATGCGTATGAGATTCTGATAATGTAGATCAGATGGCAAATCTTACCACCGTACTGCAGTGTGGATCCATATCCCAAATCTTCTAGTCTCAAAATGTATTCCTTCAAGATTTCACAGAAGGCTACTGTCTGTTTAGGTGTGTCAATGCAACAGTTTGTGCATCATCTCTGAAACAGCCTGTTTTAAACACCACCCCAACCACTGAAGCCCTGAATCTACTGGTTGTGTGGGAGAGTGTGAAGGAAGGTTTTCTCCCAGCTCCATCAGTTTGGTGAGCTACCCTAGGAGCTGAGGGACCCCACCATCCAGCTAAACATGGCCTTGTGCCATGTGTAACCATGTTCCGCTGCTGACGTATCTTTTTCTTGCTGGCTGTGTATGCTGCTCTCCCTCCTGCTGGTGGTGGTGTGTATGTTTGTATGAACACCTTTGTAAATCTGTTGGGAAGATGAAATTTACAGGTGCTGAGGCAGCAAGAATCAGTTAGAGAAGATGGCTGAATAACCACCTTAGTTCTGAGCAGGGGTCAGTTTGCATCAACAGTTGTTGGAATTATGTGGAATCTAGTAACTCCACAGTTGTATCATAAAAACAGATAGTGGTGTGCTTCCAGAAAAGTTAACAGTCCAACAATTGATGAACTCAGTAACCATTTCCTGAAACTTCAGTACTCAGAATGTGTGAAGAAACTTCCCATTTCATTGCTTACTGACAGAAGCTCTTAACTTTTAGATTTGCAGCTTAATTTAAACATTTTGCAGTGATGTAAACACTTTCCAGCAGTGATAGTGAGGTCAAATAGCTTCTTCATTTCTAACAATCACTCATGAGTTACACAACAAGGTGTTAGATGGAAGTCATCAAGTATAGCTATTCTTTTCTGTATTTACTCAATTGTGAAGTACATAAATGGCTAAAAATGAGTTAAAAAAATCACTTATAGGAATTGCTTATTCAATAGGACAACTCTGTTGGTTTCTCTTATGTGGATAAAAAAACAAAATAATGCAGGACATGGTTTTAATGCTCTTGCTTCTTATGCAGAACCTTTTTGGCAAGATGGCAGACATACTGGAAAAAATTAAAAAGTAAGTTATCTGACGTGAGTCCTTTTTTCTTCTTAAACAAGACTTGACCAATGTCTGGAACACTAGTAATAAAATTTTGCTTCTTTTTTTTTGTTTTCAGCTTGTTCATGTGGGTCCAGCCAGAAATAACACAGAAGCTCTACATTACTCTATGGGCGGCTTTTATTGCATCCTGCTTTTTGCCCTACAGGATTATTGGGCTTGCAATGGGTAAACACAATAAATAATTGACCTGCTACAGTCTAGACTTAATGTGTTAAAACTTCACGTGATCTTTAGAGGGAGAATTTCAGACTTTAAGAAAGAAAACCCTGCATTAATAAATAATGCAGCATTTCAAAGCATTTTCATTGTGCTTAATATTGTTTGTCATGTTCATTTTGAAAACCATCTCTGGATACATAATATAGTAGAAAAAGACTGGATAATGCATTCACTCTTTGCAGAGGACAAATTTATGATGAGCTATTAGTAGAGCTCTTCAGACTGTCAGCTGTAAGGCTTCTGGGAAATCCTATACTTTGGGGTTTTTTTTGCTCATGCATCCTTGCAAATTAAATATGTGGGATCACATAAAAGGTGGAAGATGGCAGGGTTTGAAAAAAGTGAAAGGGTTAATGGGATTACTTGTAAAACTTGGAGGATAAACTGGACAAAATTAACAGGTTCCTGTGGGTGAAGTTGCAAAAGCTTCAGCTGGGAATTGGGAAGAGGGTTCTTGCTACAGCATGAGAGTATCTTTTCTCTAAGATACAAAGCCACATCCTGTGAACCAAGAATTCTCTCTTTTTTTTTTTTTTTTCTGTTAAAGCAGTGATAGGATACTTCTAGTGGCACTGAACTTCAAATTGTGGTAGCTTGAACATAAACACAGGTGGGCTTAGCATGGCAATTGAGTTAGATGCATAAGGAATTATTTTTTTACTCTGACTCTTAGAAGGAGATTCAGTAAAGTTTTGAGAGTGCATTTCAAGCCCTTTTTAATTTGTCAGAATGCAAGGAAATATCTTGTGTAAGACATAAGAAGACATACTGGATTGTAAGACAGAGTTTAATGTAGTACGTGAGAGCCCTCTGTTGCTGTTTAAATTCTTGCAAGGAGCTGCAGAGTTGAATGCTCTGGTGTGTTTTCTGTTTTGGAAGTAGATAATGTTTTCAGAATGCTTCTGGTAATACAGAATGTGTGTTTGAATTATTTTAATGTTCTCCTGCATAATAAGAACCTACATAAGTGGCCCAAAAGAACTGGGGATGGGGAGGAAGGAATCTGGGCACGAGAGGAAAAGAAAAGTAATTTCCTGTCTTTGGAAGAGGAATCAAAATATTAAAACCAAGAGAATGTTTTAGCACTATGAATGAAGATACAGAATTTGGTTTCATTCGTGAACTTGTTAAAACATGATCAAAACGGTGATGTTCTTAACGATCCTCCAACATGCCTACTGAAGTGACCTTTTTTTCAGGACTCTATGCTGGAATCAAGTTTTTCCTTATTGATTTTATCTTCAAACGATGCCCCAGACTAAGAGCTAAGTATGATACTCCTTATATCATCTGGACGAGTCTCCCGACAGATCCTCAGCTCAAAGAAAGGTCTAATGCTACAGTGTCGAGACGGGTAAGGGTAATAAAGCTTTTTGTCCCTCTGTTCCCAACATCTGAAAATCAGATCCCTTTCTCCCTTTCCCTTTTCTCCAGTGACTAGAGCACATTAAAAGGGAAGGTTAATTAAATCCTAGCAGTCAATATCAGTTCTACTTTTTTTATTATTTTCAAGATCCACAGAATTTTTATGTGGATTCTGCTTCTTGTATGAAAGGAATCTCTTATCAAAATGTGTATATAAATATGTATACAAATACTGGAAATCTTATGAAGCTAAACACACAAAAATAATGCCCTCCATATTCATATCAATTATTGTAGCATACATTCTGTGTTATTTTGTTGTCAAAACTTACTCTTTTGGTATTCCCCTTCTATTCTCAGCCTTCTTTTTCCATGGAAATTCAGATGCTTGCTGAGATTGAAGAACAGTTAGTTAAAAAAAAACTAAAAAAGGTGTGAGTATAATATGCAGCTTACTAAGGGGATAAGGATTAAAAGAGGTAATAAAGTAATTTACAGATGTAGGCATTATGTCTTATGGTTATTTCTATTAGGTGACCTTTTAGTGTAGTGATCATAAACGACTTTTCACCATGCTGGTACTCCAACAGTAAACTTTTCTTTTCTTAAAATCTCATAGTTAAAACTCTAAGTGTTGTACTTTGTGCATCCTTGTAAATTGTTTTGGGGCTTGACATGATCACTGAAAAGCAAGTCATGCTTTTCCATATCCCTGAATTTGGCAATGTTTATTAGTTAAAAAAATAGCAGCAATAAAACTTCGGTCTAATCCCATTTTAGCATTCACTTAATGCCTCCTGTCACGATATCTAATGGTATTCATGGGGTATCTACCACTGTCATAAACTTCCTGACTAAAATGAGCAAGGCTTAGCAATAATTCAGCCTGGGTAGACAACTTGAGAGCAGGAGGGATAAACATGTGAAGCCTCAGCTGTTAACCCGTCATAAAGAAGAAGAAGAAATACAGGATTCTGGGGCAGATGGAGCAGTCAGTGGCAAAATGGTAACTGCATTATCATTTAAGTATTTCAGAAGGAAAGACAATCTCTGATTGAATGTGAGTCTTTTGCTCCTATTTTCCAAGGGACAAGAAAGGCGAATGAGCGATTGGACAGAGCCATCCATAGCCTGTAGTTCTCTGCTTGCAGAAGACGGGCTTAAAAGTTTCTGTGCCTCTGGAGCTTACAGGTTATCATTCACATTCGGTGGTGGTGGTGGCAGCTTCTTGCTGGGTCTTGCTAATCTGCCTTAGAGATGGAAAGGCTCTGAATTGCTGAACTCGAATCCATAAACTTAAAGAGTAGTTATGCCTTCTGGCTTTTCTTTGTGGCTTAAGTTTTGACAAGTAGACCAGGGTTATGGTACTACTGTGTCTGACTTGACGGGTTTGGCCTGCCTGCCTGGAGAGGATGCGCAGGGCTGCATTATCTACTTCCAAATGTCTTTGAAAACATCGACTTGCTCTCAGTAATAAATAACTTCAGAGCCACTTTCTTACCCTGTGGGAGATTTCAGGGAACTGCACAGTATAAAAAATAGCTTTTTGGACAGAAAAGTAAAAACCAAATAGTTTGTTGGGTTTTGGGTTTTTTTTTTCATAGAAAAGGCAGAGCCCAAAAGTATGTACTGCCAGCATACGTGCATTTGCTTGGGCTTCTTATCTTTAAACAGCATACAAGACACTGTAAACCTAGAAACAATGCAATATTCATTGCCTATACCACTGCTCTGACCCCGTGTCCTTAGAGAACAATCCTGACAGCAGTATCTGATGGGTAAAGGTTGTATGTCAAAAGCTGGTGACAGATCAAGTGAAAAGGAATACCTTGAGGTATTCCCACCTCCAGGTTGGTGGTGACGTTTTGTAGACAGTCAGGACTCTTCCAGCATTACAAATCTAGTTGCTCCCAGTTACATTTAAGGTTTATCAGAATTGGATACAATGCCTTTCTTGTAGTAGTCGACCATAGGTTGTGTCAAGCCTGGGTGGTTATGGATAAATTAGCTGCTACTTTTAAGGATAGAGGAAACATTTGCCTGTGTTACGAAGGACTACAACTAGGGGCAGAACTTTCTCACATCTTCAGCAGCCACCAGTTGGGATGTGGTACTGAAGTGTAAACACCTTTTAAAAATCTCTTTATATAATGGATAGGTACGAAGCAGTGTAGCAGAGAGTGGGAATAATCCTCATTCCAGTGCAAAAAGTTGTAGACTTCTTCCGTTAACCTTTTGTATGTTTTGGGCTGTGGAGCTTCACCTGGTTACATGCATATGGAGCCAAATAACTTGTCCAAGAAAGCCATCCAAAACTTCATCCGATCTCTACTTGTACAAAAACTGTTGGAGAAGCTATTATTTTCCTTGGTTCCAGGGCCTCGATCATTCCTAAGGGCAGTAACTGAAGCAATAGTAGAGTTATCATCAACCATTTGCTTTCCAAGTCAACTGTCTTTATTCTTTTCCCCCAAGGCATCGTTGTATTACAGTTACCCTAAAAGCTGGATGGTAAATACCCTCTGCTGTGCCTGTTTTGTCAGTCTGGTTTCTGGTCAGCGATTGCAGTGCGCATTTTTTCATTTGCTTTGGATGGCTTTTGTTAGCGCTAAATCCTGCAAAGTGTTGAGTGCTGCCAACTTACAAGCAAAAAAATGCAGTGGAGGCTGGTTGGCCTCCAACAGCATCGGGCCTTCACAGAAGAAGGGCTTAGTCCTGAACTTGCATGTTGTCAGTTTGCCAGTTGTTTAACTGCATGTGTAACAACGGAGCTGTTTATGCTTCGATGACAAAAGCCAGCCTTTGGAAATCGGGTGGTGCCCTACCAGGGTGAAAAAGCCAAATGCAGGCAAGCTTTCCCAAAGAAACTGCCTGCCGTCCTTCCAGAAGCAAGGCTTCTTTGCTAGGGCAGTCTCCAGTGGTTCAGGAGCTCTGTTTAAAAGTAGATTTTACTCAAGTACTTTGGTTGTAAGAATTCCGTGCTACCTTACCCGCCTCCTCCCCCCAAAGGATGCTGACAGCCTTTCCCATTTTATTTCATGTGTCAACACACTCAAAATTCAGTGCAACTTCAAAGCAAAGGAAAGATTAATGGCTCTAACACAAACCTGAATAAACTGAACTGGTGTGCTCTAACCACTGATAACTCTTCTTTTATTAATTGCATTTGTCGTGTGTAGTCTCTTGGTTTGTGAGCAAGATCTTGCAGCTTCACTCAGTTCATGTTTTATTCTATGTATGATACTGTTAAATAGACTTCACTTTTTTTCTTTTGTCACTGTCACATTTGTGTTGTTTGTTTCTTTTCCTGCTAGCTGTCAGGGCATGAAAAGGTATGGATCATAGCGTGGAAAACTTCCTTTCAATTTCAGCATATGTGTTACTAATGAGCTGATGCAGTTTTGCGTGGCTTTTTCTTTGTTTACTCTTTTTTTCTTTCTAAACTTTTGTGCAATAGTATTTTGTGCTTGGTCTGTCTCTTGAAGACAAGACAAGTATTGATAAAGTATTAAATGTTATGAGTCCCACTAGTATAATAATTGGAGTTGTGTGCAGTGATTTAGCTGTATCTAATCAGATATACCGCAGAAAAACATATTTTAAGATAGGCCGATGTAGCACCATGTGCTTCCCCCCCTGCAAAGGGTGTCCATTAAAAGGCAGCACTTTGGAAGACAATCTTCAGGTAGCACATTAGAGTTCTGTGCTATAGCAATAGAATAGTGCAATAGTCCAAAGTTAACTGCATTGAAGTAGTTAATGAAAATTCTTGCATTATAGGTATTTATATTTTTTTTCTAGGAAGAATAGTTAGCCAAGTGATTGTTTTATTTTTTTAAGAGTGCAGCTTAAATGTTACTGCTCAAATTTTGGAATCGTTTTTATTTTTTTCTGCAGCTTCAAACAGCAGCATCCAGAAGTTACGTGGGCTCAAGCATGCCAACTGGGATAAGCAAAGATGAAGACACAAGTCGTTTTCATACCACCAAGAGGGGGAATTTCCATGAAGTTTTTAACCTGTCGGAAACTGAGCGTCCTTTGGCAGGTATTATGCAACAGGAAGGCTACATTAGTAGAGTACTTTCTAAAAAGCCAAGGACAGTTTAAAGTTGAATTTCCTTTCTGTTCAATGTACAGGTATAAGCTTCTGATTAAAAAGACTTGCTTTAAATTAGGATGAATGAAGACAGTCTCTTTCATTCCACGTCCTTGCAGTTCCTTGAAAGAATGCACAGCCTGGTGTGCCTTTTGTGGTAATGCAAATGGAATAGTCAAGTTAAAGGGAATAATTTTGTGGGTGGTTTTTGTTTCAGGTTTTTTTAAAACTAGTGTTAAAACAGATGTTATGATGTCTAAAAC
The DNA here is from genome assembly GCA_026546715.1 of Gallinago undulata. NCBI lineage: Eukaryota > Metazoa > Chordata > Aves > Charadriiformes > Scolopacidae > Gallinago > Gallinago undulata. The sequence continues at coordinate 16,972,542 of JAOTQQ010000001.1, forward strand.
CACCGTATTTAGGCTTTTCTCTGTAAACACTTCTAGTTTTAGGTATCTAAAGTTTAATTTCCAGTGTTTTCTGCTGCTTTATAAGGAAACTGTTGGGGGTAATGCCTGTCTGTTTCTTTTTCTTGAAGTAAAATTTCTTGTTATGACTTTTTCAGCATGTGAAAATGGTTGGCGCTGTTGCTTGATTAACAGAGATAGGAAGATGCCTACAGACTACATCAGGAATGGAGTTCTCTATGTCACAGAAAAGTGAGTCATTGCACTTCACACATTTCTTTAGAGGGAAATGCAATGGAAGTTAAAAAATTTGATCTAAAAGTTATCCTTTAACAATATTTTGAAACAAAAATACCTTTTCATGGTGCTTTAAAACCTCAAGAAAGCAGTGTAGGAGAGGGAGTGCTGAATCTGGGGTATGGTAACGCTTAACAAATGTGATTTTGCTTTGGAAAGGCTTGAATAGAAATGGAGAGTAGCTCTATAGAGTCAGTTGTTAGTAGCTGCGGTTCTTGATGTGGATAACATACTAAATATATAGTAAAGAAGAAACCAAAAAGCTAAGTGTGTTTGAGAGTTGTGATCAATGGTTATTTGGCAAATACTCTTAGTTTCTTCTTTTAAATCAAATTGAATGTATTGCTTCCTTGAAACAATGTGCAACAAAAAGGAAATCAGAATTCAAGTCTTGGTTTCAAAATTAGTACTTGATTTTTATTTTTTTTAATCCTTACTTATCCCCCAGCCTCCCAGGGCTGGATAACTATCGTCACTAATGTTTGGGCCATGCACTGAAATTCCTTTGGAGTGTAATGAATGGAAGTAAAACTCATCTGTATGCAGTGGCACCTAGAGATGGAGAGCACTCCCCAGAGTTTAGAAATCTGAGCTTTTGTCTGCATCACAATAACATGAAACTAACACAGTGTTTTCCATTAATCTTCTTTTAGAATAGTAAAAGATTGATAAGCCTTTTGAGATTTGGTATTTCAACTGTTTAAGGATATACGTGCTTCCCATGTCTTTAAAATGCTTGTCAGGTTTAACCATTCAGTGCAGTAATATAAATACAAGATTTTTTTGTGTGTGTGCATACTGTATTTTCTGGGCTTTCAGACACATTAGCCAGTTGCTAGAATTTATGAATGTTTGCTCTAAATTAGAAGCCATAACTGAATTGCGTATTGTGTGCATCTTTCTTTTTTCTGAAGCTGATTTTAACCTGTGAGATTTCAAACTTCAGATGTGCAAGAGGGATATGAAGAGCTTTGTTTTAGGATACTGTATAAAAATGAGCATTTTCTTTCCTTGTCTTCAGTTACTTATGCTTTGAAAGCTCCAAATCCGGCTCATCTAAAAGAAATAAAGTTATAAAGCTAACGGATATAACGGATATTCAGAAGGTATGTCTGCTTTGTGTTGCAAATAGGGGAGAAAGCTGGTTTTCTGTTCAGCTGGTCATGTTTTGCTTTTCTGCTTGTGTTATTTTGAAAAAGCATACCATTGATAATTTTTATAAGTAAAATGTAATTCTTTGGTCAAGTATATTTCCCAGAATTGCTTGTTTAGCCATTTGGATTCAGCACAAGCAAACTCACTATGAGCATAAAACCAAAGTAGTTTACTAAACCCTACACTCCTTAGTTATTTTAAGAACAGTATTGTTTCTTAACTCCTGTGTTGACTAGAGCTGTGTAGGCTTTGAGAAGATTTATTGTTAGCAGGAATTCTGTAATGCTGACTTCAGTTTGGGTGTTGATATCGGTAGATGCACCATCTTAAAAGTAGATGCCTTAGAGGCATGAGGGATTATTGTCAGTAGAGGAAGGTAAATCATCAGAATAGCCAGGCTGGATCAGGCTGGAATTCCATCTAGTTGGGGTCCTATCACCAGCAGAGGCAAGAAGTAGGTGGCTGGAAGCATAATGAGTACAATGTGATCCTTCCTCTGGTTGAGTTTTATCAGCCTGGAATCACCAATGGCTTTATTGGTGCCTGGCATCACTCTCCATGGCATTTAATGTCACTTTCTGTTACTCGCTCTGAATTTTTGTGCACTTAAATGCAGATGCCCCTGCTCTCTGCTCCATCCTGTGGCCGTGAGTGCCACATGTTAAATCATGCTGTGCAAAGAAACCTCAGCCCCGTGTCTGCTGCTCAACTACCTCCAGATTTTCAAATGAGCTCCTTCTATTTATATCAACTTGAACATTCACATTGAAATTAATAATTCACATTGATGGATTTTAAACATCATACATGAAGTAATGCTGGTTCATTGCTTAGTTAGTCTTTACTGCTATAGAGGCCCTTTTAACATCTGTGTAGTTTTGGGCTTTTTTTCAGTGAAGGTGAGGCAGAGATCATGCAGCCAAGCATAAAAACATACTGTGCCTGGTTTTATTTGGGGATGGGAACACAGGCCAGGCTTGGGGTCTCTTCCACCTTGGGGATATTCACCAGTTCAGCTAACTGTAGTTGACTGTAATGCCTTTTTAGCATTACGGACTTCCTTTAAAAAAAAAACAACCAACCACCAGCCTATACATACCCTGTTTCTCTATTTAATTTTGAAAAAGATGCTTTTTTTCTGGTCTGCTTGCTGCTTTTTTAAACAGTGGATGAATGTTATTTCTAGGGAAACCTGTAAGTTTGATGGTCACAAGGTGCACTTTCCCATATGTATATACACGTAGGGCCGGGCTGTACTGCCTGCCTGCACCATCCAGCTTTCAACGCGGTCCCTGCCATCGTGGCTGGGCCAGCTCCCACGCTCCGTGGTGGTACCGGGGTGCTCGGTTTGGGGGCTGGGATGGTTCAGGCAGGCAGGTTGGGTGCCACTGCAGCATGTCGGAGGAAGAGGAGGGCTGGGTCCTTGCTGTACGGACGATGCTGTACCCATTGACTCTGGGGTCAAAGAGCAGCGTCTGGTCTCTTCTTGTTTTTAATAGAGGTCTGTTGGTCGTGGCTGGGAGGGTACAGTGGGGATGAGTTGTGTAACCTTCACAGCACCTTTGGCAATTGTTCAGTACATAGGATATCTTTGCCAGTACAGAAGATATCTTTGCTCTGTGTTTTTCCTTTTTAGTATAAAGTGCTCTCTGTTCTCCCGGGATCAGGGATGGGTATTGCTGTATCAACACCATCTACACAAAAAGTAAGTAGCTGGCTGTATCTGTACTGTTGTGCTTGACTTCATGCCCTTTTTGTCTTCCTTCTCTGGCCACATAAAGGTGTTGGTTTTTTTTCCACATGCCAGTGGGGTTTTGTAGCTGGTTGGTTGTTTTTTCGTTTTGTTTTGGTTGGGTTTTTTTTTGTTTTGGTTTGGTTTTTTTTTAAATTCAGTTTTCTATCGTTGAGTATATTGGCTTCAGGATTTTAAACATTTAACTTGTTCCAGATGTTTAGCTGCATCTGGACTATTTTACTGTAACACTTCAGAATGATTTGCTTCATTATTTCACTACCTCCATTGACTATTCCCTAGCATCCTTCGTCAGGAGTACAGGGGATGCTCTGCTGTGCGCTCTGGAATGAAAAGCTGATGGCTTGAGAGTATCTGTGGGTGAGGAAGCTTTGGGGTGGAAGGGCCTGATACTCAGATGAAGTTTTCCTGTTTCAGTCTGATGGTGCTAAAGGTTTAAGCTTCTCTAAGCCTCAAATACCCTTTGGGCAACTGAAGCTTTTCTTAACATATGACTAAACCTTATTTTAAACTAATCACCTATAAATAACTTTTCTCCAAGTCACACAACTGTTGTACCAGGCTTTCTGCCTGTTTTCTAATATCGAGAAGTACTCCTTAATTACGAGGTTGAAAATGCTCATCTACCTAAAAAAACATTCTATGAGCTGAAGCAGAGGCACTGAAAAAGATTTTTAGAAATCTTTAATGAAGGCAGAGGTCAATCAGGAAAATGTTGTGCACATCATGCATGATGGAGAGTAAAGAGAGTTGAGATGTTCTCCATTGTTCTCTGTGCTGATGCATTTTATGCCACAGTTGTTTTTAAGAGGAAGATGGAGAAGTGAAAAAAAATCTTGGAAACTCTGCCATATATCCAAGGATTAGTAGAGAAAAAAATTCATATGTCTTTATTAATGCACTTTGAGTACAGTTCATCTCCTGTTCCTATTGATTTGGCCAAAACTATATGTAGAGGAAGATTTTTCTTTTCCAGACTGACATGCTCTTTTTTTTTGTCATTTAGCCTTTGGTGTTTGGTGCCATGGTACACAGAGATGAAGCTTTTGAGACAATATTCAACCAATATGTGAAAATAACCTCTGCATCGTCAAGCAGTGAGAGCTAGTATCTTATCTTAGAAGATCTAAAGGCAACTTTCTTATTTTACAATTTGGTAGTGAAAAAAATGAACATCCTCATCTATTTTGCAATAATTTTTCTTGTCTGGTGGTTTATATTCTATCTGTTACATAAATCAAGTGTATTTTATATATGCCTTCATGTTTGTTTTTAAGGTTTTTGTAAAAAAAAAAAAGAAAAAATGAAACAAAACAGTGAAAGTGCTATCATCACTATTAGCCTTGCACATTAAGCACTTTTAATGTTTATTTACTGACATTAAAAGCTGGGAAGATACTTGGAGAACTGACTACATAATGAAGTGAAACAGATTGATCCCTTTAACTCTACTGATATCATGAGGGATACATTTGTCCCTTTATCTTAGTTCTTTTTCCCTGAGGTGTGAGAGTGCTGATTGCAGCAGCCTGAAGTCTCTTTCTTCAGCATAGAGTTTTTAATTAGGTTCTTTATTAAAACTGATAAGCAACACCAAGGAAGTATTATCATCTTACTATTTCCATATTTATAACTGCATTTAAAATAACTCCTTCTTGCTAATTCTTGCATTGCAGAAGGGTATTTTACTGGTTTGGTTAGGTTCGATTTTTCCTGCATAGACATTTAAATTGCTTGTACAGTGAATTGGAGGAGAAAGTTTGTAACTATATCTTCCTTTCCTAATTAACCAAAGTAACAGGAAGGAAGGCAGGCAGATACTTTTTATAAAAGAGGGCACCAAAATGTTCCTAAAATGTTAGGCATCGTATATTTGTATTTCTGTAGATACTTGTCATAGAAGGGCTCAACTACTGTACATGTATGTACAAAATGTTTGTATGTTAATGCATTAAAGACTTGCAGGCTTTCTGTGTTGGGGGAGGTGGGAATAATTAACCTGAGACTTTTTTTTTTTAATTGGCTTTCGTCTGGAGTTACCTTGTAATAAAATTATCAGTACAATATAGCAGCTGAAAGCAATAGTTCCTTTTCAAAGCATAATTTGAGGGGCATTGGTATATTGCTGTCTTTCCCCTTGCAAAATTAAATTTTAGTAACAATTAAGCCCAACTGCCAGGTAAAACAGGAAGGCTGTGCTCCTTTTCTAAACTCTCTCAGGCCTTTTTAGCAGCAAAGCACATATTGACCTTTGTCTTTAATATTAGAAAGCTTTTATACTCTATGTAATAGCACCCATCTGAGAGGTTTAGAACTTTATTTGCATTTTCATGAAAGCACAGTAGGAGTTATGCCAAGCCTTCCAATATGTCTTTTCCTTTGCTGGGTCTTTTGAGTAGTGTGGATGTCTCCAGACATTATATGGATGTCCCCCAAAAATGCAATGGAGATGCGAATCCTTACGTAAAAAAGGGACTTAATTTCATGGATTTTTTTTTGTCTTTTTTTTTTTTTTTTAAATAGGAGTTTTCTTTATTTATAAGTAAAGGGGTAAAATGAAGGGGGGAGAGGGGAGACAAACACCAAAAGGTGTTTAGCTATTAGCACAGTTTAATTATAAATTATCTCTCCAAAAAAGCAGCAGTGATGAAGGTGGCAGTCAAACTGTACAAACCTTATTTCAGTTTGGCCAAGAAGAGGTATAATACGAACTTGATATGAAGAAATACTGTTGAATACTGTGAGTTGTTTGGGTATTGTAAAGCGAAACACTGGTGGGGTAAAACTCTATGCCCTGAGTGGAAAAATGAACAAGAATGGGGGAGAATCCACCATAATGGCTAAAATGCTTTTTTTGAGTTCTCCCTTTAGAGTAGCATTTGAACATGTCTTTAAGTGACCTGAAAAAGGGTGCATTTCTAACGCCTCCTTAGGCTGGTGTAACTCGGGGCCTGAAAACTTAAAATGTAAGTGAAGCTGATGGGAAATCCATTTTGCCACCACCTAATATGGATATAGCTTGACAGTTTACGGTTTCTTCACTTGCTTTATGTTTAAGTAAAAATCCTTGATCTTAACTTTTTCTCATCAAACCTACTTTAAAATCAATCTCCTTTTGTAATTGCTGTGTATTATCACTTGGCTTTCCTTTCCAGAAGCTTCCTTGAATAGTTAGTGTGGCTAAGAAATAGGCATTAAAATCGCTTAATGTTATATAAATCTTAATCAGATTCATTCATTTTGTCTTAAGAAAAAGAAAACACTTGGATGTGTTTAAGGTTATCCTTTTTTTTTTGAAGAAACACAAAACTATATTTTTTACAAAGAGCATGCTCTTTTTCTTATTTTTGTATCATTTTTCAAGTGTAATTTATACCTTCACTCTGATCGTGACAGCAGTTTCAATAGGAAATCAGTTGACTTGCACTTATTACCTCCTCCCCCTCCCACCCTTCACTGGTTGGCCCTAGTATATAGGGTTGTCCTAGATTCTGGTTCCTGGAGGAGCTATAGGTACTATGCTGATGGTGCCAGGACCATTAACCGTACCTTCAGAGAGGGAGAAAAGAAATCATTACCCTTTTCCCAGACTGGAATGCCTCATGCGTACAATATGCTCTTAAAATATTCTTTTTCTGGACAAACAAATTAGAAACTTCTTATGAAATCTAATGTCTTGACATTTGAAATAAATCCACACTTTTAAGAGTGTGAATGTAAAAATTAGCAATTCTTCAAGCCGTAAACCTAGTGCAAACTGCAATGCAACGTTGTTTCATTCTAACATATAGAAAATAGACTGGATTTTTTTTTTTTAATGGAGTTGTAATATAACTGACAAACATCTGTGTACATACTTTGCAAAGTGAATTTTACATTGGGTTGTCCATGTTCCAGCTCCATTTAACTGCTCCTGTGGTGTAGGTAACACCAGACACTAGAAGAAAACCCTGGTGTGTTTGCTCACAGGTTCTCCCGTGTGTGCCCTCCCGCTGCACCCTCACGGCAAGGGATGGACAGGGAGTCAATATATACTTGATTTGTGTCATTACACTGAAGATCACCTTAAATTCCCATCATCTTAGGCAGTTCTGCAGTATCGCCTCCCGTACTTCAGTGACAGGCTGGCTCACACCACTTAATGTAAAGTGCTACTTTCTAATAGCAGAAAGTGATGTTCTTGTCATTCTGTCTGTCTGTTTGCTGTTTATATTTGCAATTCTGTTGATGTCTGTGGTTCATTGCTGGATCATTCACTTGTAATCAGACTTAACTTCTTTAGAAGTGCATTGGTTAGTTTGAGTCCCTTTTTTAAGAAAAAAAAAAAAAAAAGGGGAGATGAAAACTGACTGCTTTAACTCTTTACCGGTGACTGTTTAAATTCAAAAGGAAAAAAAAAAAAGCTGAAATATGAAATCATGCCTTTCCATGCACTGTAGCTTTTGTGAGGCAAGATTGAATGAAACAAGCTATTTATTGGTAGCAACATCACACAGGACGCCAGCAGCAAATCCCGACCCTTGTTCCTGCAGACAAAGAGAAAAGAGGTTTTACCCAGACGTGAAGAGATGAAAGGATGTACTTTTTTTTTGGCTACTTAAACTTGTATTAAAAACACTGGTAGTTTTTATTGAATTCTGTACATTTTGGCAGATGTTTAATTTCTACTAATCATTGAAATATAATGGATGTTACAATTTTTATGTCTGAAGTTTGAGTCTATATTTTGAAGTTGTAAATAATTCATTATCAGTGTAACTTTTGTTTGACAAAAGACTTATACTGTATGAAGAATTGAAATAATGATTTGCCCTGTACATTTTTTAAGAAAATCTTGTTTGTTTAAAAAGTCTTGTATAAATTATAATTTTTATTTAAATAAACCTAAAAATGCTTTGTGCTAACACTTTTCACAAACTTTAATAACTTATCTTTCAAAAGTACACCAGATTTCTTGAAACGGAGTGAGTTAGTGCTTTTTGGACCAGTTTCGTGCCCCCCTTGAGTCCACCAAGGTGAGTGGGGTTTGTTTCTCACTGTTTTTGAAGGAACATGCTTTTATTCTAAATAATCCTGTTAATGTATTGAGAGCGTATGTATATTTTTGGTCAGATCTCTGTCTGTAAGTACATCTGTCAATTTGTGATGATTTAAGGTTAATTTAAGGGATGAAAAAACAACTGGTGATTTCTGAGGTGCTGCTGCTGCAGGAGGGCATGGGTGATGCCCAAGGGTGACTGTTCATAGGAGTACCAGCTCCTATCTCCAGAGCTCCTCCACGGAACAAAGAGCTGCAGACCGTGCTGGAGGTGGGCACGGGAGGTAAGGACTAAGCCCTTTTCCCCCCCAGAGGTCTGCAGGAGGTGTGCCTCCGCAGAAGCATTTCACATCCAGGTATGGCTGTTCTTCCGAGGTCACTTCAGCTCGTTGGTCCCACCGACGTGTACCTAATTGCCGAGCTTTTGGCTGTGCTTCTGTGTAACCCGTCACCCCGCGGGGGGTAGCTGGCGGGGTGGCTTTGTCCCTGCTCAGTGCCAGGGAGCCTCGCTGCACAGCGCCGGCGGGCACCGGGTACAGGGGCCTCTGTCTGCGGCGAGGAACACAATACTGGGAGTGAGCTGCCTGGTCACCTAATCCAGACCCATTTGTTCCCCTCTACAATGCTCCTTTCTGTGTTTTGCTCAGCTGAAATGGATCGGTCTGGGACGGATCCGTCAAGGTGTGCTGCTCCATTCATTTCGTTCTCTCGTGATGGCAGCGCTGCATCTGGTGATGCAACAGTGCTTTTAAGTGGGTATTTTATGTATTTTATGTGTTCTGACAATACTTAACTTCCCTCTTGCACTGCTTTTATGCACTTTTCATTAAATATTTGTACAAGATGGGGTTGTCTCTGCAGCAGTACGCACAGATCCAGCCCCGCCTGCCTTGAAGCCCCATGGCAGCAGGCTCTGGAGCTTGGAGGTCTCATTTTGGCCATAGACAGCATGGTGCTTGGGAGGAGGAGGGGACAGCGGTCCTGAAAGGGTCACTTGCTTTCCCAAGCTCACTGTAGCAGCCCATGCAAGCAATGAACTGAATAGAACGAGCTGTTTACCCTCTCTCCGTGTAACTGTAACGCCTGTGCAAGCAAAGGAGACAGGCTGGCAGTAGTCTGCAGGATGTCACCAGCACTCACGGGCTTAACCCAGACGAGCAGATAAAAGTGCGGCCTTGTGCAGTGTCTGTGTTAGTGGTAGAGGACTTGCAGAAGCAGAAGGGGTTCTTAGCTGTTGCTTTTAAACAATCTTAAAAGTCTGAGTTCCTCTACTGAATCCCTGGATTCACTAAAGTCCCCTGTTTAGGCAGTTTTAGGATAAACCAAATGTTGTACCTAGGAATTATGAGCTCATCCTGGACCTTCAGATATTTTTCCTATATCACAGACTCACCATGGTTGGAAGGGGCCTCTGAGACCATAAAGTCCAACCACAATAAAAAAACAAACCCAAAAATATCAACCAAACAAACAAAAGAAAAAACCCAAACAAACAAAAGAACAAAACAAACAAACCCAAAAAACCAAACAAAACACAATGCCCCGCCACATTAACCCACCCACAAACCAATAATCCCAGGCACTAGAGCATGCACTGAAGAGCCATGTCTACATCTTTCTTACATACTTCCAGGGATGGTGACTCCACCACCTCCCTGGGCAGGCTGTTCCAGTGCCTGACCACTCTCTCAGTAAAGTAA